>JBAMYA010000005.1:1717310-1750657 GCA_037176975.1 Arrhamphus sclerolepis
ATATACACATACACAGATGCAAATATATATATATGCTTCTGCAAAAATATCCAAAGACAATGACAGTAACAAAGCAGCACTATGAGCCCTCAAACCAGAGAGAACATTGTATCAACAGCAGCTGGAAAAAGCACGGTCACCTCTCTCTGTCAGGCGGGATCGGGGTATCTCAAGAAGTGCCTGTGAGCCAGACCTTAGCGGCCGTGTTTTGTATATGGACATAGCATGCTGACAACATACAGTGGAGCTAGACCAGTCAAGGCTTTAAAAACAGTCAGTGCCACTTTGTACTGGATTCAGTTTTTTTTTTGATATACTATTTTTGATCCCTGAGGTGAAATTAATTTTCTGCATTTGACCCATCTGGGCTGTTGGACTCAGGGCAGTGGGCTGCTGTGGTGCAGTGCCTGGGGAGCGGGTTTCAGGTGCCTTGCTCAGGGGCACCTCATCCATGGATGTGGACAAGGGGAAGCACTTGTTCAGGCACTGCCCCTGAGCACATCATTGATACCAGCCGGGGATTGAGCTAGCGACCTTCCAGTTGCCATCCCAGTTCTCTAGCTGGTACTCCATAGAACCCCTGTATTTAACAGGGAGCCAGTGCAGTGCTGCCAGGACAGGTGTGATATGATCCCTTGTTCTTGGACCAGCGAGCCGTCTGGCAGCTGCATTTAAAACCAGCCTGCAGACGGGAAAGACATGATTCACTGACTCCAGTATAAAGTGCACTGCAATAATCAAGTCTGGTAGTCATAAAAGCATCTATAACCTTCTCAAAGTCTAATAGTCTAAGTATAAAAAGTCTATAAAATAAGGGTTAATAATGTTATTTAGGGATAAGCAGAAAGTATCACGCTCAAAAAGCTTATAATTGATGAATGTGATGACTGTGATGAACAACGTTGCCAATTTTCCTCATTTAGATGCTTTGGAGAAAGCATCTCAAACTAAGAGCCAGACGTGATAGCTCAGCCATGAGACAGTAGGAAAAAGCTTGCTGAATTAGCGAGAATGTAAATTCATTTTTCTTCTTTTCTTTTTTTTTGGCTTATTTCTGTATTATGCGGGATTTATGGCGGCATAAATCTGTCTGCATTCACCCCATGCAGAGTGGAGGATTATATTAATGCAGATGACTTGTTTGCACTTCCCCAGAAAGCGAGGAGAACTCTGTAGTGAAGAAAAACAATAATCAAAGGCAATTTGGTCAAAAGCAGAGATGATAGCTGTCTTAGCTATTGTGACAGCTGACTGTGTTGAACTGTCTTAACACAGTCTTAACTATTAGTTTCACTCCACCACAAGGGAGATCTTTGCTGAGCACGACTTCTGTCAACTGAACAACAGGCTACGTGAGGGAGGCAACACTGATGCCGTCTACAAGAAGAATAGGTCCATGTCTCACTGCAGAGACTTGTATAATGACAGTCCATGCAACATTCGATTTCTCTTCTTAATAAAGTTTTACTGAATTACAGCAGTCTCTAGTAGCTCCTTAGATTTAGACTGCACCCAAGAGGCAGACAAAAGCCACAAAAGATGTGTAAACATTGTGGCAGAGCCCCTAAACCAGTCTATAAAGACATATTCCAGTGACGGCCCTCCCTGCATTGTGTAGGATAGAGGGAGATTTATCTGTACAACCTGCAGATGGAAACCATTTCCGTATCTGCTCACGTGACCCACAGTTCTTCACAGAGAGCCTTTGAAGCCCATTTTCCCTCAAACTGTGGTGGAACAAAGCTGTCAAAGCTGTAAATATGTTTAATTCCGCTGCTGCAAAGTTGGCATTCTGGAGCCAGCACCTAGTGGTCAGTCGAGGAACTGCAACCTGGATGAGCTCCAACCTGGACGTGGGATGCTTGCCGCTTCACTGCAACCAGCAGCTGACCCACCTGTGGGACCCACCCCTCAAACACAGATGAGCCAATGACTGTTGAGTAACAACTACCCAAAGAACTCCATAGAACACATGCATTTAACTGTTAATGTTTAATTACATTTGAGGCAATTAAGTCACGGTTATGTAGCAACACAGCCTTTGATTCATATAAATTAGCTCTGAACTTAGTTCATTAGTTAGATCTGAAGTTATGAAGCTCTGCATAAGGATCTAAAATGATGCCTTTCCAAATTAAACAGATTAAATGTAAACTGATTTAATCGTACCGTGCAGGAACGGCGTCGTCCCGCTGCACTGTGATCCCTAAACCCTCACCTCCAATTTAACCTTATTTTGTGTTCAATTTAAACCCCCCTTGGTAAAACGTGATCCTGTAGTGTCCAAAGTTTTGCCTAAAGCATCTTGGGCCAAAGTTTTCACTCAGACAGGCATCACTGAAAACAGCAAACAACCTGATGCATGTTAGCAACAGTAACTAAGGAGGGCAGGACTTGTCGATAGGTTAATTTATCCCTTTGCAGCTTGACTACAAAAAATATGGCCATCATCCATGGGGACCATGGCAACCCTCTGTATCTGTGGATATAAATTTCTTTCAAATTTCTTAATTTCAATCAGATCCACATTAAAAAAATTAAAAAATCCCTGCCAATACACCAGCGCCAGCTGAAAACTGCAACTTCCATGTTAAAAGATTTATTTGTCAGCTTGATGAACAGAGACACAGCTTAAATGTTTGAACAAAGCTGAAAGGGATGAAGGTGTGGCCGAAACGCGTCAGACTAGTGCCTTTCTAAGCAATCACAGGAAAGACTGAGGTGCCTATTGTTGCTGTGAAACATTTATGACCACAGCTCTGTAGTTGAAAGTTTGTTAACACTCCATCTACCGCTTTCCTAATCATCAGTCATCGCTCGGTCCAACATGCTCCTCTCATTAAGCGTCTCGGTTTGACACATAGAAAGCTCCTTTTCATTCTCACCACATTTATTATAGCCTGCCTTAATGAGCACTTTGGACCATCACCTTCACTCTGTGATTTACTGCTTTTTCAGCAGAGATCAGAGGCTCTGGCCCGTCTGTGAAGCCGGCAGCCTTTCCTGAAACACTCGGGCTGGGCCCGGGCACCGCGGGGACACAGCTGGGCCCAACATGGCGGGAGGTGTGAAGTTCCCGAGCTTAATGAGCTGATGGGAGAGGCGGATTACAGAAGAGGTCAGAGGTGATGGGACCGGGGCTGCGGAGGCTGCTCTTAATATCCATGAGCCAGATTAAAGCATAAGAGATTAACTCCATCAATATGTAGTCTGGGCAAATTCCTCAAGATTGAATCGTTCAGATTGGGACAAACTGACAAGTAATGAGTATGTCTTCACGGACTGAGAATCTGTTGATATTATGCTTCAAAAACTCACCATCCTGGAAGATTTTAAAAAGTCTAAACATTTTCCAGTTGGATGATTTCTCTGATGCACAGCAGTTCATTTTTGTCTGCAGACAAATGATTGAAAAAATAGGAACGATCTTAAAATGACCTCAGTTTTTCTGAGTTGACGCTGCAGTGCTGACAAACAAATCGTTCAGGAGGCAGCTGGACCTGAATATTTAGATATCTGGATATTATTAGTTTGCTTTCACAAATGTCATTGCAAGCGTTTTATAGTTTTTATTCTGATGTAATTAGTATAGAAACAACAACATGATGCAATCTGTGTGTTGCAATCTAATACTGAGCCCCCAAAAATGGCATCCAGGCCAGCCAAGTAACCATAATCAGTGAGAAAGAAAAATGTTTGCATGTAGCAAGCTTTCATGGCTTTTACCTGATGCATCAAACGAGGATTCATCCATTCATTCAGACCCAGGTCTTTAGAGGGTGAAATAGGATCAGCAGGGGAAATTTAATGCATTTTCTTCATACATCCAGTTAATTTCATTCAAGTACATCCTTTTCAGCTGCTTCCTGTTTGGGGTCACCACAGAACCTGATGCAACCAGGAACCGAACCTGGACCTCCTGACTGGTAGCACTACCACAACAAAGTATTTATTCAAGAAAGAATTAAAATATCCAAAAACGCATAGTTGCATGCAGCAGTGACTGAGACACTTGTCCTCACTGAGTTCATAAAAAGTATCACAAAGAGAAGACGCCACATAATTTAATATTGGTAAGAAGGAGTTTTTTTTGTTCTTGCAGACGTGATGATGATTATTCACTGCACCACAGGCAGTGAATTCTGCTGATTTAAAGTTAAAACACATCAGAGATTTTGATGATTAAACTCACATCTATCTGTGTGTATCGTCAACTTCTTTGAACAGACGACCAGCAGACATTTAAGGATTTTGATTTGATTCGATTCAGGATCTGACAACAGACCATGTTGTATATTGATTAAACACAATCACTTCCCTCTGTATAAAATCACAGTACGTAAGAGTAAGATATAATTTCATATATTTACCTTTGGGTTCGATTAGATAGTCAAAGGAAAAGTAATCTGCTCCTTTAATAAAAACTAGACGACAGAAGGCCACTTGATGACACGTATCGATGATGATTGCAGGTACTGATCGATACTTTCATTTTGTCTTGATGCTACTGGATCATCCATCTTTAAGACGATGTTGACAGATGGATTATTACACCCCTTACTGCACTAACCTGTTGGTAACCTGTGACAGTGAATCAGGTGTGTTGAGTACGTTTCGGTCGTTGCTTAGCAACAGGACTTTGGTGCCATGTTGTTAAACCATGTTTTATGATTTTTGCTGCACAAACAGTTTTAGGGAAAAGTAAATAAGAAGAGACGGGAGCAGAAGAACCTGAAATGAGACGTCATGTGTGAAGTAGAGGTGCTGCTACAGCGATGACTTTGGCGGCGCCCTAACTTTAACCCCCGCCTCCCCATCAACAGGGAGCCGTAAAACGAGACCACCCTTCATTCCAACGATGACACAGCTCCTACTCTAGACTTCCGCAGCACATCAGCACAGTTACAGAATTCACAGTCGATCCAGTCGATGTATTCTAAGGTTGGGTAAAGCAGATAGATCATGAGTACCTGAGAAGAGTCATTAGTCATCGCCGAACTCGTTTTTGAAGGCTGCCCGGACTCCACACCTGCAGCAGCAGTTGGTACTCTGCTCCACCCCACTTTCCCAACCCCAAACAGTCCAATACCACAGCAGAGAACTTGAGCTGTCTGAGTGTTCCCCGTTGTGCCATCAATCCGCCCTGAGAGCTGAGGTTCCACCTGGCCTGTCACTCTTTCAGCCAATTTGTCCCGCCTGCTCAGTTTTCCTTCATTTCTGACACTCAAAACAAAACATAATCTACGATTCTGTCCTCTTCCTCAGGTTATCTGATCTGTCTATAAATCTGCATGCTTTATTTCTTTAATGTGGCTAGCTTAAATGTGATATTTTCTTACTATCCCATATGCAGGACCTTCTTGGTTTGAGTATGTTTGGGCGAGCTGATGGCCGATAGTTTCTGCCTTCCCTGCGGCAACAAAAACATTATTCAGGACTCAATTTAGGTTCAAAACCTCTCCAGCTGTACCAATTTTCTCCATTCCACTGTGCTCTATTTTATTTCAAGCACATATACCTCTCAGCAGTGACCTGAGTCCACTGGGGCAACAAAACCAAACGAGGGAGGAAGTGAAGCGAACTCATGCTGGGTTGGGACGTTAACTGTGGGAGCATACATGCCATGAAATATGTGCCTCTTTGGAGAGAGGTTTTTATTCACCTTTAACAGGACTGTAAACGACCTTTCAATGCCTTGATCAGGCGACCACAGGCACAGCGACACCTGCTTCATCTCTCCTGATGTACTGTCTCACCATCGAGTGTCCAGCTACACGCACTTCTGGACGAAATGGGATACAGGAAGCTTCCATGAATCCAGCTTTGAGGTTGAGGGGACTTTTGTCCAGCAAACCTAATTTGAAACAGGAGCCTTTTCAGACAGCTCTATCTGGCTCCCACTGGTACTGTCTACCCCACTGTCCCGGGGGAGCTGCGATTTATGGAGCCGAGATGGAAGGGAAGCCTGTGGGATGGAGCAGATTGTTCACGGATCTAGTTTGTCTCTCTGGCATGAGGAACAGGAAAAACAAAGAGCTGAAAGAGATAGCAGGAGTGAAAGAAAGTAAAAAACAGATACTTGATGAAGACATCAGTGTCTCCACTTCATATTTCCCTGCAGCCCGTCCCTTTTTTTCCTTTCTTTCCAGAGAACAGTTTAACTGAACCCTACAAACTTCTTGACACTGATTAGATAGTGGTGATCATTGCACTGGGTTAGACAGATAAAACTTGCATCCATGCAGCCACATACAAAAACAAACAGACACATAAGAAGCAGACACGTGCAGTAAAAAAAAAATCCTGTGGCTCCACAGTGATAATCTGGTGATTTTGTGCAGTGATTATGCGCCTGGGCCCTGCTGAGGGCTGCAACGCTCCACAGAGAGTGATAGATCTCCTGTCTCAGTGTATTTGACCAGTGCAAACAAAAGTAATACTTCTCCCAGAAAAGGAGGAGCTGTCTGTGTCAGACGAAACGGGCAGATATAAGAAAATGGAGGCAGCAGACGCTCAATCACACCCCGACATCCTGTCCTCCCCTCTGTTTGTTGAACGGCAGCTTCTTTTATCTCTACTCAAATCCCTGAAAACAAACAAGCACGATGGCATGCTGAAATATGCTCTGGAGGATGCCACTCCGAGCCTGCAGCGATACCACAGGGCTTTGTTGAGGAATTATTTTAGCGCCTGTGAAAATGCCAGTCACTTCAAAAGGACACAATGAGATAAGTTTAAACATTCAAACATTTTGGGCATGCGCTCAACTCCGAGCTGACAAATGTGCTCTGCAGAATCTGCTCTGAGGAATGCACGCTGACAGCTTCATGGCCTTGTCTAAAACAGAGCCACAATGATGGATGGTGTCCTTCTTGACAATGGCAGCTGCTGGGTGTTTGTGTATGTCCATATATTCCTGTGTATACATATACATACATATATATATATACGTATGTATGTACAGTGTGTTTGTAGATGTGGTGGATTACTGGACATTTTTGCTTTCCTCCCACTCTGTCTCCGACTGTTTGTGTGCTCCAATTATTTTTATATATGATCCATGCATCCAGCCATTATCTATACTCACTTCATCTCATTCGGGGTCACCAGGTCCCTGCAGAGGCCTACATATGTTCCACATATAGTAGGGTTGCGTTTGCACAGCAATCACACAAACCTTTTTTTTCATTTTGACTCTGAGTCATCCAGGTCATGGTAATCCTGGATTCAAGCCCTCCCAGAAGAGCCTCACAGTGAGCATCATGAAGGCTAAAAAGAGATCATTAGTAAAAGAATCCTTTTCAGTTTATAGCGGTGAGGTCAATCAGTTATGTTTCAGTACAAAGCCAAACCAGTTCATGTGTTTCCTTTATTACCTGCTCGCTTGTGCTGCTTGAAAACACACAGTGGTCATTATGCTGCGACTCCTTGGGGTGTGAGAGCACAACATGAACATCTCTTACAGCAAAACAATGAGGAGTGGAGATTGAACTTCAGTGTAGAAGTTAGTCTGGAGAAGATAAACAGTGGAATTCAGAGTTTGAGAGTGTGAAGGTTATATGACCAGGCGGGGTGCGAGTGAAAGAGAGTGTGGTGACCTGTAACAGCTCCGTGACTCCAGCCTGGGGCTTTAAAATCCACACGTCAGGATCCTGGATTGAACCTGCGGGACACTCCACTTCATTTCAGACAAGTTAGCCCCAACGGGAACCTGATTGTTTATTTAACAACTGCTATATGGAATACCTAGACACAGGAAGTCCTTATAACAGCAGCAGTTACTATTTATATAGTCCCTTCTTGAAGTAAACACACTTGCTGCCCCTCCTCCTTGTAGCAGACACCCTGCCGTTGAGGAATGCACCCATTCACAAGCTGGTGGCCATCTTGGAAGCTTGCCGCTAACTTCCTGTTTCCATGGCTACACTCCAGCGCTACAAGAGATAATAAGCCCTCGCAGGCTCAGTCCTTAATCTTCTTCATCTAGCTCATTTTCTACATCACTTCATGCTATTTGGATTGAGCTGGAAAAACCAGTTAGCCGCAACAAGCATCACATTTTTTACGCTGGATTCACAGACCAAAGCAACACACAAAAGAGCTGAAATGTGGATACAGTCAGAGATGCACTGATCCGACCATGACTTCCACCGACTGCTGTTTAAGGTTATGTTTAAGTCTGGAGCTAAGCTGCAGCGGTACTCTGCACCATAAATCACAAGGTCACCATGAGTCCACTGGACCAGAAGAACCATCAGCGCTAAAGCGGCATGATATTTCATGTTTAACCTCTTCCTGCTCCACTATTCCCCAAATACTCACCTCCAAACAAAGGTTGCACCCATCTTTCTCCCTGTCTGTCAAAATAATGGACGGAATTGTAAAAATTCAGTCAGCGTTTATTATCACCTGTCATTTGAATGTATATCTCTTTATGCTTCACAGACATGGCGTTCTGTTGCATTAAGGAAAAATACAACAACTAAAAAGAAAACATGCATTTATAAAACCAGAAAAGAAAGTATAAAGGGGACCCTGAAAATGTGGTCACTTTTATTTGTAAACATTTCTTTTATTCATCATCATTTCTTCAACAGCCAGACATGGTCACACTGTTACATACAACATAAAACCATCACACAATATAATATGGAAATGTCTGGACTGTGGGAGGAAGCCAGAGCACTTGGAACAAATGCAAACTTTGTCATTTTCAAGTCGGGTAGAACGATAGTTTGCTGCAAAGTTCGTAAAAACAACAGGTGCTCAGCATTTATCAGCTCCAACTTGCCTAAAACATACTTTATTTGACCGTCGTATATGTCTGAGCTGCATATATAGAGTAAGCAAGAGGAAACAGCACTGCGAGCTACAGCGCTGCGAAAAGAATCCACACTGCTGCTCAGTGGTTGGGGGTGGAATTACAGAGCGATGCAAACAATAACGCAGACGTTTAAAACACCAGAGACTGCACAGGGGCCGTGTGCAACTGCTACACAGAGGCATAGATCAGGGTTCAGCACGAAGTAGCTAAAATGATGACAGCTAGCCATTGGCTGAAAATGAATTCTATTGCTTTATTTACTTTTATCTGATAGGATACAAAACAAAACTTTACCCCCTCATACAGCTGTAGATTTAAACTCTATGGAGGTTTATTTCTGCTGCTAAGTTGGACATTTTAACATGAAGGTCGATGGATATTTGTTTTGTCTTGAAACTCCCCCAGTGGTCAGTAGAGGAACTGCATGTTTTTTTTTTGTTTGTTTGTTTTATATTTAGACCTGAATATATACCAAATAAATGTAAAGCATTGCATGTCTGAAAGGGCTTAATTTAAAAGTAAAAAGAGCAGATTAACAAGTTACAATTTTATGGTTGATTTTAATTAATTTGCATAATTTTTAATTAAAAAAAAAAAATCCCTTTTGAGTGTATTTTGTTTCGTGTGAGGGAACATATTTTGCGGCGCTGCAGACAACTTGAGCAGTGTGCATAATGCAGTGTATGTTTAATACAGTTCTCACAGAGGCACTATATCAAATGAGAGAAAGATGTAAAGATGGTCAGAGGATGTGCTGGGTCACCGTATTGCTGGGGGGGGACTTTCCGGTCTGTTCTACACGGTAAAGCACAGGAAGATGTGTGAATAAGTGAGATGTTACAGACTGATGAAATTCCCAGAGAGCCTACAGCAGATAATGTGATCCCACACAGTGATGCAGAAAACAGATGGAAACGGGTGCCTTCAAATTTCTCCTTGACCCCTGTCTTTTACACATCCACCAGCGCACACACAACTGTGGCCACATACCCGAGACCCAGTCCACACACACACCAGTGATATATGGCCCCCTGAGGGAAAATTTGTTTAGACAATCCTATAAAATAATGGGATTTTTCTCACTCTATAAATCTTTTCGCCTCAACAAAGTTTCACGTCTTATGAAAACATATAAAAGGAACAAATAAATGTCTTTTTTTCTTGGCACTTAAGTAAAAAACAATACACCTTTTCCACTTAATGTGTAAATACTCTATAAAAATAAAGACGAGTGCCTTTTCGTGACATTTTGACCCTCTGAAATCTCATTAAGATTTAATGTAGTTTATTTAAAACTGGGAATCAGTTGTGAAGCACAAACATCAAGCTGAAGCATTTCGCCCCAGTGACCAAACAATAAACCCCGACTGGCCCAAACGGAGGGCCGGTCCTTGTGTTATCTGAAAGCGGCTTTTAAAAGCACTGGGACTCAGGCATCGTTCAAGCCCCTGCTGACAGAGTCAACACAACGGAGCTCTGCTTTGCAGGTCATAAACACTCTGGTGACAGTGGTCAGAGGCTTATTATCCTCGCACCAAAGGACAACAAGCTGAATGTCCCAACTTCAAACAATCCCAGCCTGCAGACTCTGAACACAAATCCCTTGTTAGCAGGACTCCTGCCATCTCTGCTCTGTTTTGACCTCAATCAAACTGTCATGGGAAGAATCTTGGTATTTTTAGTGTATGAAGTGTAAACTACTTGTGTTGTGCAGCCAGTCTCTGTTGCATACTCATCATCAAGTAATCTGGTATTGACTAAATGTGATGTAATCTATTTGATCAGGACTGATATGACTTGGGAAACAAAGCAAACATCAGTCAAATGTGGGCCAGGGGTCACTGCTGCTTTATGTGCTTAATGTTTCTGCTGCTTTTGCGCTCATGAGCGGCTATCTGAAGCTGCTGCGGCTGGCGGCTCTGCTCAGAAAAGTAAGTACGTACCCCAGGGGGCCAGAGACAGCCGAGCCCTTAGTGGATGAGAAGTGTCTGCGCTGTCAGCTCTGGTTCCCAGCGTGGCCTCTCTCCTTCGGTTGCTCATCCCGCCCCCACGGAGCCCCTGCATGGCCCTTTGTGTGTGGACCGTGCTCCCTGTGGACTCGCCGCTCGCTGGCCTTTCACGTGCGACTGTGTCCATTCACTCTGCCCCCCCCCTCCTCCTCTGAATTCAGAGCCTCTGTCTCCATCTCCAACCAGCTCTTGACCCTGCAAGGGAGAGGGAGAAAAAAAGGTTATTATTTGTGAGTAGAATACCTGTCTGGCACAAAACTGGTATTGAGAAAGATAAATGGAAGCAATGGACAGAACTTTGTAGGAACACATACCTCAGGAACAGTTTATAAATTGCAAGGGATTGTTGTAGTTGATGGCTAATACCTCTTGTGATACTACAACCTCAATTGTGAAACAGCTGGGATGCTGTGGAATATGCAATAAAACATAAGGC
This sequence comes from Arrhamphus sclerolepis, assembly GCA_037176975.1. Taxonomy (NCBI): domain Eukaryota; kingdom Metazoa; phylum Chordata; class Actinopteri; order Beloniformes; family Hemiramphidae; genus Arrhamphus; species Arrhamphus sclerolepis. The sequence continues at coordinate 1,728,580 of JBAMYA010000005.1, forward strand.
AATGATTTGCAAAACTCATATTTTCTTCAACACAAAACAGAAACTATTTAAAATGCTGAAAGTGGGATGTTTTACCATTTCATGAGTAATAAGAGCTGGTATGGCTGCAACTCATCAGCAACAAAAAAGGCTGGAAAAGTAAATGATACTTACAGAAACACCTGGAAGAACATTTTGCAACTAGTTAGGTTGACTGGCAACTCGTCAGCGACGTGCCTGATGTAAAAAGACTCAAATGAGCAGGGGTCACCAATCTGCAAAAACGTTGTGACTGCTTTTATGAAATTAATATCTAAAGTACATAGTTACAAAAGATTCTGATGATATATAGGAAAAGATCAGGTCAAAAATCAGAATTTGTTTTATTTTATTTTTTGAATAAAGGACGTCTGCAGGTCAAACCAAAGCTGAGGCATCAGCCCTCCATCAGTCCCCCGTCTCCTCCCCCTACTGAGTCAGAGGTTTGCTGTTTTGCTGATTTTGGCCCTGACCCTCTGAAAGCCCTCACCCGGTCGACGCAGCCTCAGGAGGACTGGATCACACCTTCCAGAGACAGCTGTCAGATGTAGAACTGCACCTGCTGTCTGAAGCAGGGTGGGCCCGCCGCCGCCGCCGCTGCAGCCGCCACTGCCCAGCAAACGCTGGAACAAGTAATTACTGCCTCAGAGATGATTATGCTGTTTACTCATGCCCATACGCACAACAGATGTCTGTTCCACTCTCGCCGCTCCCTCCCCCCACCAGCGTCTCTGAGAAGGAGTCTCACCTTGAGATGAGGAACCTCTTGCAGCCAGCCAACGCTCAGAAATAGTTCTAGTGCCAAAACTGAGCCATAGCTGTTAGATTTTTAAATGTATTTTCATAACTTTGCTCAAAGGCTCCAGTGAGAACCAGTTTAATCTACAAGCAACAGTGTATTCCACTTGGAAAAATGAGAAACACCTGTTTACCTGTCAGGCGTGTTGGGATGGAAGCTTTCAGAAGCACTATAAAAAGAGTGCGCAACCCTATAATACACCTACATTTTACATCTAGAGTAAAATGTTTCCCTTTTTTATAAGTTCACCAACCAGCCTGCATGAGAACGCAATTTATTGTGGATCACAAATGAGGCCTCATTATGGAGAGCTGTCCTTGTTTATGAGCAAATCATAAATTGTGCTGTATCTCTGCTGGTAGTCATAAAATATGGATAATTAAAGTGCAAAGAAAAGGTTATCAGGCCCTTTGAGGTTCATTTTATGTTTCAAGCACATATCCCAATGTCTCATTACCACGTTTGTTATGACTCTGGTAGTTCTTGAGCTCTAAAGCATCTAACTTCTGATCCACTTGAGGGGTCTACATAACTGGAGGTGCTGGATATAGATGAAAGCTTCCGAAGCACTGCAGCCGCCATCATCCTAAGATGAAAAGCTTTGAACCACCATCAGCTATCTTAGATTCGAGACAGAGGGTCTTGAACACAGACAGGTGACCAATAAAACATACCTAAAAAAAGACAACCTAATGTAGCGCTCCACCAGTTCATGTCCAAACAGAAGCCACGTGAAGTAAAATCCTCTGATCAGATGAAGCAATGGCTGACCAGTTTGTCTACAATTCTCAACAGTGTGTGTGAAGGAAGTCAGACACCGAGCACTCATTAGCGCTGTTCCTTTAGTCAAACATGGTGAAGGCAGCATCATCCAGTGAGGATGTTTGTTAGTAATATGAGAACAGTTGGGCTGGAGTGTAGCAGTTGAAGCACTGAAGAGTTATAACACAGGTACTGATGAGAGAGAAACCCGGTCCGGGATGCAGACTCCCTCTCTACATTTAAGGTTGGGCATAAGACCTTCCTTTTTGATAAAGCCTCTAACTGCAGTCTCTTAAACCACCTCCTAGTTATGCTGCTGTAGGCCTAGGCTGCTGGGGAAGTCCTCCACTGAGCATCTTCACCCTGCCTGCCTCATTTCAGTCTCAAACAGTCCTGAATCACTTAATAGAATCAGCGTTGTCTGTTTCCAATAGTCTCGTTCTCTTCTCTTTTTCAGGTGCTGTTGCACTTCCCCTTGTATATGTATACATATTTATATATTTTTTTATACCAGATATTTGTCTATTTTTGTACCACATGTTATATATTTTTGTACATCTCCTCTTCCTGTCCTTCACTGCCCTGCTTTCTCGTTTCTTGCTTACCCGGCTGACTATCGGTAGGAGGGTCACCCCTGTGAGGGAGTTTTTTCTTGCCACTGATAGGCTTTGCCATGTGATCTGGGTTTCTCAAACGCCTAGAGATGACTTGTTGTTAATAGACGCTATATAAATTAAATGAACTGAACTGAAGTTTATGTCTGCATATGCTACATTTCATATAAAAGGCACGTATTCATGTGTATGTAGGGGAGGCAGGGAGAACTGCATGTCCCAAGGCCAGGGTCTATGAAGGACAGACAGGCAGAAAAAAATTAAAGCAAGAGAACATTAACCAAAATTGTAAATTATAGATAAGGAACTAAGAACCAGGAAAGTTCAACTGGGGTTAATGTGCCTGGTGTGTGAAAGTATAGCATGAACATCAATTAAAAACACACAAAGTCGTAAAAAGTGTCCTCTGAACCCAGGCACAAGCAGAGATGCAGCATGAGTGGACAGAGAAGGTCTGTAGGTGGAAACATGGCAGCCCTCTTTGTCTCCTCAAACTTTATAATTGTGTGTTTATACAGTAAGATAAAAGAAAAAAAGAGAAAAAGGATGGGATCAGGTCCTCTTTGTTTTTTCCATTGTTATGCTTTAGAATTATTGCATTTTGTGAAAAAGCAAGATAAGAAAGAGAACAAAGGATGTATGAGGTCTTGTGGAAGAGAGTCCAGGTTTGTGAGTTGGTCTGTTCTGGAGCTCAGTCATGCATTGTTAATGCCTGTATTTCCATCTCTGGCTTAATAAATGCACTTTTGCTTGTGTAAAACTGCCCGATGAGTGTTTTTGATCCCATCTCAGCACATTGCTCTTATTTTTGACTAAAGCCTTACAACTATTTTTGACCAGAGTTTTTGAGACTGAATCTAAAACCTTCCAATGTGGACCTCAAGTGGCCTGAGAAGAAGATTGATTTCTCTTCCTCTTCAAGAGGAAAAGCTGGATGCAGAATTATTATTAAGCATTTTTTCTCTCCTTCTTCTACACCCTGTTGTTGGCATGTAAAAACACAGCTACACTGTGACTTGTCATACATGCTGTCCAAGACAGAAGTCATATTGATACCAATGTTCCCTTTGTTAAAGCATTCATCCTAGTTCTGGTTATGCCATCAAAACCAATATAACAAGTAATATGAGCAAATTATGTGGAGACTGTTTTCAGTAAACCCAAAAGCTGTTGATTCCACTTCAGGAGGACCAGGTTTGGATGGTCCAGGGGCTGCATTCTTTGTGTGGTCTGCGGGGACATGAAAACTGCAGTGACAAACTCTGTCCAACATGGCTGAGCTTCAACATCTCTGCTTAGAATTTGAGAAAAACTCTTGTGGGATCACTCTGAAGAAGACCTACTGAAGGGTACGGATACCTAAAGGACACATTTACATTTGAGAGTCGGGACAAATATAAAAGTTTAAGAAAAAATAGACTCAACTTGCTTGGTTTGTCCAATGACGACCCACTTAATAACAAACAAGGTTTCTGGTATGTACCAAGACAGGATTGATGTGAGTCATATGGTCATATAAATGTGGTCATAATGTCAGTTTGATCCTTGTATGTTGACAGGTAATTTAAAAACAACCAATTAGTCTCTTCTCATGAGTCTGAAACACCTCCCTTCTGCATATCTCCTATGATGTTTGCAGAGGTCATGAATTTCTATCTGGGGTTTCGTAAAAGCAGCTTTGTATATTTATCCTGTCTTGAACTTTGTACATGCCATACATTCACTGACTCATCACACTTTTAGATCCATAAATTAAATCCTGAGTTTCGTTAAATTCAAGCACTTGACTGCACAGCTGTCAACATTTAATGCTGTTTTAATATTGTCTTGTGTAAACTGTTTGTTCTTTATTTGCACGATATTTACTTTAACCAATTTACCCCGGGGACAAATATAGTATTTTTGTTGTTGTTGTTTAAATTAAATTAGTTTTCAGTGGCGTTAACCTTCATGAAAGCTTCCGTGGTGATGAAAGCGCGTTCAGGTGGAGTCTTTAGTTCCACGGTAACAATGTCCACGCGTGTGCGCGGGGGGAGGAGGTTATTTTCTCTTTAGATTGTAAAAGTTGTTAATGCACAGTCTATATGGGTAACACCCCCCTGCTCCCTCCCTCCCTCCCTCCCTCCCTCCCTGGCCTCTCCAGGAGCCGTACTGGGCCGTGGGGCTGGGACATTCCTGGTTTCACGACCAGCCTCGCCGCTGCCATGATTTGCTGAGCAACTCGACACTGGCTTCAAAGATGCGTGTGTGGACGAGGCGGCGGTAGACGCGGAGACGGAGAGCTGGAGGAGTTACACTTGAGAGCGCGCGAGCGCACCAAAACCGGGACTTAACTTTTTTTTTTCCTTTCTTGTTTTCTTCACTCCAAACCCTCCTAGAGGAGAGAGAGAGAAAAAAAACCTCTCCACCGCCACAGCTCGAGTCCAGACCAGGGGAAGTTTTTTGCACCTTGGCCCCCAGAAGCCTGGCGCTGCTTACCCCCTCCACCCCTCAGTCCACCTCCACCTCCGGCTGCGTTCATGGTCCTCCCGTCATCTCGCACTCTCAGCCCGTTTCTAATGGAGGGCCCCGGCCGGATCTGCCAGCGCAATAATGCGTTTTGCTGCTGATTCCACCGACGTCTCGCAGCTTTTGCCCTCCTGTAAGAGAGGTAAGAAAGGACGGGAAGGGGACCGGGACAAGACGGGGAGTCCCGGGTTTTGATAGAAATAGAAGGGTTTGGGAGGAGGGGTGAGAAACTGTTGTGTCTGAGCTTTTGTCTGGAAATAACAAGAGAAAGGTGACGCCGAAAAGAGAAGAAGCGGAGAGCCGCGCTTTGAAGTCGGTGGCGGTGGTTGAGGTTCGTGTCCGGGTGCAGAGCAGCGGCGGCCGGCTGAGGCTGCCTGCTGGACGGGGGCGCTCCTGCGTGCGTGTGCGAGAGTGTGTACGAGTACAAGAATTTATGCTGCACAAACACAACTAATCTCCAACACACATTTCACACTGACTTTAAACATTCAGGTGCGTTTTTTTTTTTTTATTCTGTTACCTTTTGACTTTAATAACTGGACTCTTGGACTTTGTCTGGTTGCGTCTTACGTTCTTAAAGTGAATATTTCCAGCAACACTTCTGTGTACAGTCACACTTTTTTTGTATTCTAACAAATCTCAGCTCTGTTGTGTGTAAGGCATGAATGGAGCAGAAGAAAAGCCTGGGTATTTGTTTAGTAAACAGCCCTGGAAGGCAGATACACTTCACTTCACATCCCAGTTTAAAACACATGGCCCGCGGCCTGAACTTCTTTGTAGAAAGATGAAAGAAATTGCAAATATGTCCCTCCTTCCTGCACTGCTGTCACCTTTAGAAAAGCTGAAACCCGTCTGGGAATCTGCCAGGCATTTCTTTGTTGCTGTTTGTTGTTTTATTATTATTATTTTACAGTAGATCTGTTGAAGGAGCCAGATCTCTGGCATATTTACCATCTCATAGAAACGTGGTGGCTAAGACCAATATTTGATTTTTTTTCCTGTTTCCTTTCCTTCCTCTGCAGGCAGAAAGCCTTTATTGTTGCAGATAAATCCCCAGAGGGTGTCATAAATGTTGGTGAATCTGTGCGAATGTTGCTCTGTAATTTGGCAAGTGCACAAATCACTGCAGAGCATTAAAAAGAAGGAAAAAAAGCAGCTACCTGCTCTGAATGTTTCCTTGTTTGCTGACCAAGAATGTAATCTTGATGGGATTAAAAACTAAAAAAAAAAAAAACACACATTAAAGGCAGCACTGGCAGGAAGAAAAATAGATATATAATGAAATAATTGTAATTACAAAGTAATTCATTACAGCTGAGAACTATAGTATTTGTCTTTGTTTTGTCCTGAACTTCAGTTTGATCTTCAGTTAAACTCCAGATTTCTTTATCTGAATACAAATCAGACACTTTTCTTTTGTAGATTTGTAAACTTTAGTATTCAGATTGAGACTTAAGATGCATTAAGTAAATGTTTTGTGCATTTCTGAGCAGGGGAGAAAAAAAAAAAAACGGTGTAAAAGTGACATGTTGTAAAAGTCATGTTGCAGCTGCTGAGACTCGTTTCTTACTTTACATTTCTGTCGTTTCCTCAGTTCTCGTGCTCATGCTTATCTCCAGAGCTTCACAGCGACTTTTCTTACATAGGGGTAACGCTCAGAAAGCCAAACATTCAAAAGTTATCGGGAACAAAGTCTTGAAGCCGCCTCGAATGCGTGACATGCAGTCAGTGCGACACACATGGCTGCTCCCAGATAAAACACTTTCAAGTTCAAACACTCATCGTGCATTGTTGCTCCGGTTGGGGGACAAGAAGACACTTCCGCTGGCTTTCAGGTCCTTTCAGGTCCTTTCAGGGCCTCCTCATATCCAGTGAGCTTTTGACAGGCTTATGTTTTGATAGTTGCTCTGTTTCAGGAGGAGTCTGGACTATAAGGTGTTGCAGGTTTTCCTTTGGTTTCCTGTGGTCACTTTCCTCCAGTTTGCCTCAGTTTAACTTAAATGACTTTATGATTTCTTGCGTTTCCTTCAGGACTTTTTCCTGTGGTACACACTATCTCTTTAACTCTGCTTCTGCCTGTGTGTTCATGGAAAGCTGCTCCTACCCTTTATTTAATAAGCCTGAAAGCCCAGCTTGATGTGTATACATGGAAGTGGCAGACAGTTGTTCTCTTGTTTCACAAGAGGGAAATGTTTTGAAATGGCGTCTTGCGTCACAGGAGTTAGATGGGATAAAGGATCCTTTAAAATAACAAAATTAGCCCGGCCATTGAAGCTGCACCACCGGTGACTGCTTGATTTCTAACCCAGCATAACGTCTCGTTGAGTATTTTTCAGCACAAGCGACCACGTTGTTCCCACCACAGAACCTCCAAGTATCCGGGATGTGATTCAGTCATTAGAGGAAAAAAATGTTTTCGTAGTCTGTTTTTAGGGAAATTAATAAACCATTAGTGGCCCGGCTCTTATCAGACAGAACCGCACAAAAGCACAGCTCCGCCATTAAGACAGTTTGAATAATGTTTGAGCCATTAGGGCACCCGTTAATGATAAACACATGTTGCTGTAGGAAAACTATGTTAAGTGGGCAATTTGAATGCGAGCATGTGTAATGATACCAGCCCCTGCGCTCATAATGGCTCTCTTCATTTCTCTGATGCAGTATTATATTTGCACGTGCACGCGCGCACACGCACACCTGCGATGACAAATGATTGTTGAATACCAGCGGCTGAGTTCAGGTTCCATTAAAGTTAAAACCAGGAAGTGAGGTCACGTGTGAGGCAGATTCTTGCAGTTTCAGCGTTCAGGTGAAGTTACTTGTTGCGAGACTCATGATTAAATAGTCATTTGATTTTCAGGCTGTTTAGCTCAATAAGAAAGAGGAAAAACTGGCCAACAATATCTCATTTACTGATCTCTTTTTTTTTTTAATATATATTGGAAGACTCCAGGTGGGAATTTTCATTATTTTCTTACAGTTTGTACAAACCCAAATCCAAGTAAACCTTAACAGAAAGCAATGATTCACAGTCTAATAAACCCATTAAAGACACTTCATGTGCTGAAAGTGAGACATTTTACCATTTCATGGAAAATATGAGATCATTTTGAACAACACGACTCAAAAAAGTGGGCATCAAAAGGCTGGAAAAGTGAGTTTTAAAAAGAACAGCCTGGAGGGACACTTTGCAGCTAATTAGCTTAATCATCTACGGATCAGTGATATGATTTGGTGAAGAAAAGAGCCTCTCAGAGAGACTTTGAATGCCTCATCCGAGAGATCTCCGTGAGCGACGGACACGTCAGAAAAATCGTTACTGAACGTCTGTGATCTTCGGGGCCGTCAGGTGGCATTTTTAAAAAATGAGCATGACTGTGCAGAGTCTGGGAGCTGAACTGGCACGCCTGCAGTCCAGACCTTTCACCAGTTAAAGAAGTTTAATGCATCATGAAACTGGACATCATTCCTCTCGAAAAACGACCAAATGTATTTTTGGGCTTGTTGTTAAAGGAGGAGGGGATAGCGCACACCTGTAAACATCTGCTCCAGGCTTTTTGAGATGTGTTGGTGCAGTCAAATTCCAAATGACTAAATTTTATTCCTCGATCCAAAAACATTTGCTGTGTTTTACTTGTTCTGTTGTGAATAAAATATGGATTTACGAGATTTGCATAAGTAAAGAGTGCTTAATCATTTTTGGATTGTGTTTGGGCACCTCCCAGATTTATTCTTAGCCTGGCAGTAAACCCCAGCCCTGAGGCTGACGGGGAAATTAATTAACACCTAAATCACAGCGAGGTTGTGCTCGTTTGTTTGGTTTGGCGCTGTGATTAGTGCACCGAAAAGGTTAACATCTTGGCTGAGAACGAGGTTTCGACAGTCACGAATCAGACCTGCAAGACGGCGTCATCTTTGCAACATTTCTGTGTGTAAGTTTAACAGAGAAGAATTTACAGGGCCGTTTTTATAGTTGGTGTTTGACCTTCCAAGTAACTATTCCCACACCACAACCTGGCTCCTTCTGAGCTCTTTGGACACTCGTTGCTGAGGGATTGAGTAATGCTGCTTTTTGTTTTCCCGATACTGGCTTTTTATTCTGCAAGCGTCACCTCCCATTTGTCAGCGGTAGGCTTCCACCTCAGCCCCCTTTAGATGGACAGAGGGAATTTTGGGCGGCGTGCCAAAGGGACCCCATGTTCGCGAGGCCGGGGGCTGCTGATTGACAACACCCAGCAGCCTCGGGCAGGGGCTCGCTGGGAAAGACGGGCATGTCGGGGTAGGAGTTTGAGACCTCGTGACTGCTGGATGGTGAGTGCACCCCGCAGCTGCGGCGCTGACACACACGCTCAAAAAAAAGGGGTTCTTTTCCACCTTTGCTTTCCCGCCCGCAAATTTATTCAACTACAAGCTGTGTGTGTAAATTGAAGTAGCCACGATGGTAAAAGCAGTAGCTGAATGTGTCGCTTGTGTTTGTGTAAGTATGTCATTAGTAACACTTCTTATCTGCTCTGAGCTCATTATTTTACCTACACTGCACATACTTCTCTCGGTGGAGAGACCCCCGCACCCCTCCCCAGATTCTGACAGATGATCCAAACAGCCCGGCGCTGTCTGGCCGTGCAAGGCAAGCATGCTACTCCAGGCGGTTCCAGATAGGCCGCATGCTTCTTCTGGTACAACTCCTGTGAAATGTCAGAGGTGAGCCGAGCGCGGCTCTGTGCATATACACCAGCTTTCAGCAGATAGTCGGATTGAGTTTCGAAAGATTCAGAACCTTGGAAGGACCTGAAACTGGATAACGACTTTCGAGAGATTTAAGAAATGAAATGAGAAACATCAGGCTGTAATTGTTAAGACAAACAAACTGTTTTTTGGAGCAGCAGAAACAGATGTTGCAGGCAGCCACTGAAATGCAGCGCAGGCTGGAGATGGGCAGGGCCACGAGCTCTGCTTCTTCTCTGAGGAAGGTTTGCTTTCTGTTAATGTAATGGAAATACAGTCCTCAACTAAATATATATGTGTGTTGCTCTCGATGTGATAAGGGAATGTAAACCAGCGCCACACACATGGCTGCTTTGAAGTGGAACACACTTTCCAGGCGGCTCCAGATAATGAAAATCCCGCAACAACAGATGGTCAAGAGCAGTTTCTGTGACACAATGGGAGACACTTTTTTTCATTTTCTTAATACTGTAGGAAAATATTATGTAGGTCAGATCTTATACTGAGTCAGAAGACTACAACAGACCCCAGAATGCTGGTTCAAAGCCATTTGAAGTTCACCCAGTGCGACTCTTTTTTTTGGATCGGAGCTTCTTACTTTTTGTAGGTGTCGCTGTATTTATGGGCTCATTATTTTTTTAGGGAGTGCCTCTTGGCTTGAGACGCTGGAGTTTGTGTCAGGCACGAGGCAAAGAACAAAAACTTTTTCCAGGAAGATTCGACGTGGCGTACTATATTCAACTCGACTATTTCTGTTGTAATTGCCAAGTAAAAGCACGATGAGACCCGCTGCTCTGCCGCCTTGTCTCATGTCGTTTTCATAATGACTCCTCAACTCCACAGGAAGAGAACCTCAGGGAATGAACTTGTGAACTGAACATATTGTTGACAAACCTCACAAAAGAGAGCATGTGAGGGGCATTTTTTTCTCTTCTTGCATCCTGAGCTTCTTCCTGTTTGCAAGATTCATTTCTTTTTTCTTTTTTTTCTTTTTTTTTCCCTTCCTGTAAGCGACCCCCACCTCAGTCCGTCACCTCAGCGCGAGCCGCAAGAGTCGGCCTCTTCTTCTTGAAACTGCGAGCCAACCGCAGCTTTCTATTTCAAATGCTGAACCAATAAGTCACATCTGACGTGGGTTTTCTGCGAACCAGAATGTGCACGCTGTTTTAAATGCTGGAGCGAGGATCAGCGAGACTATATTAAGGAAAAACGAGTGGCTGGCACTCCCCTTCGGCTGACAAACAAGCCTCTTTCTGAAGGGCTGTTTTTCTCCCAGACCCGAGTGTGAGGCAGAGCGGCGGCGGCTGCCTCTCCTGCTGCTTGCTTCTGCCTCTGTGGTTGTGGCTGCCATTTTGGGCCTTCCCCTTTTCCAAGATGTGAGTCTTCAGGGAGCAATGGAACCCCCTATTTTTAAAAGATATCCAAAGTTGTAAGTTAAATAGAGCGAATCCTGTATTGTTCTGCCTTGCGATGCATTGTGACAGTTGTCAGTGAAATGCACCACCTCAAAGCAGCAAAGGCGTAGCTTCTAGTCTGTCGGTGTCGTCTTCAGGCCGTCTTCTCTTGGCGCCGCCAGAGGACCGCATCATCTTTCACAAGCCCCTCGTACTTCCGATGCCGCAGCGACGAGCGGGCTGCCGCTTAAACATTTTTTTTTACTTTGTTTTGAGGAGCCAGAAGTGGAGACTCATGATGTGCGTGTTGATGTAAAGCCACCGACTTTGCATTGCCTCCATTCGATTGCCGCGCAACAAACGAGGAGTGTTACAAGGAGGGAGAGATAAACATTTAGACAAACTAAATAAAGCATGGACGGACTCTGTTTGGGAATGTGTGTTTGTCTTGAGGTCTTCAGACTTGTAAGGCAGCTGGTTTGTTTGCAGGAGATTTGCAGAATCGGTGAAGAAGACTAATTATATTTTAACCTTTTTCATCTGTTTGTTTTGCTTCAGCCAGCTGCTTGTGGGGTTCAGGTTTTCACAGGCGAGGCCTTCTGTCACATAAATCGTCCCTCCCGTGGATCCGCGGCCATCACTTTATCATACTTGCAGAGTCGATTCATCACCCCGAAGAATGAAAACTCCACAGTCAACACTTTCTTTCTCACGCCTCTCCGGCAGCAAACAGACAGGCAAACACCCCGAGAGCAGCGCGCCCGTGTTTGGCTCCCGCCTGGTTCTGCCCAAATCCTGACTCAGTAAAACTCAGCTTCTTGTTAGTATCTGTTTGGACACGTTGTCATTCTGTTTTTGTTGTACATGTTTGAAATTACATTATTTAATGTATGTTTCACTCTGAAAGTACTTTTGGTCGGCGGCCAGGGACTTATCAGGAGGAGACTGAACAGAAACTGTTGTCTGCGTCTTTGCTGCTTGTTGCCGTAGAGACGCAAGCAGTGATGGAATCCAGGAGAGTTGGGGAGGGACGAGAGAGTGCGCAGAGGGGATCACTGGTGGGGGCAGCTGGATCGGATCACTGTATGCCCACACAACAGAATGTAAAAACGCACGGTATCTGACTCCCCCTGAGAATATGGACTTTGTTAAGACATTATGCAGTTGTGATCCCTTTTTCCTCCCCTGCATCACATTAGCGTGTTTTCCCATCATCTCTCTAATCAAGACTGATATTGAGGAATGTGAATCTGTGGCCTCCTGCCCTGGTGCCATTGCAGCACAATTCCAGCTCCCTTCCCCGCTTGCCGGGATGAATCAGACTCTTGGCACATGTGGGAGTTCAGCGTTCTAACACACCCTGCAGGCATGAAGGCCCATCTTGTGCATTCCTCCTTTCCATCAGAATTACCTTTTCGTCTGAGTTAATGTTCCCCCGTGGGCTGAAAGGCCTGTGAAATCAGCTGGAAGGGCCCGGAGAGCTCAGACAATAGGGAAGGGTTGTTAGTTACATGTGCTTTGCAAAAGGTCTCAAGGTGGCCTTGTGTGGCGTTGATACCCAGGGATCTGTTTCCAGTGTCCGAGGCCACTATTGAGTTTCGCCCCCGTGGTTAATCCCGCTGTTCAGGACCTTGGGAAACAACCGTACCTCCCCAACCCTCCTCATTCTCACCCCTCACAGATTCCCAGGAAAAACAAGACATTTCAGAACAATCGCCAATTAAGATGGGTCTTACATACTGTACCATTCAGTCGCCACTCTCTTGCCCCTCTGTCTCAATCTTTCTATCCCCTCTCTTTCTCTCCACTCTGAGCTCTCTGTTTGTGTCCTCGGCCAACAAGCCCGAGGGTAGAATTAGCGCTGTCTCCCAGGTCCCGGCCCTGGCAGTTCTGGAGGGTCGGGCTTTGGTGAACGGAGGCGTTGTTGGGAGGAGGTGGGGTTGTGTGTCCTTGGTAAACAGGGCTTTGTGGGATGTGACTGTCTGATCCCTTAGGGCCTCTCCTTTCATTCCTCCTCTAGTCTGATCCCATACCACGGTGGTGTAGTCGGGCCATCGGCGTCAGCGGGCTCTGGGTCCATCTTGGCCCCTTCTTCACCCTGTAAGTCCTGGACTCCTGATGCTCTGTCTGTCAGGGCTGTGGACAGACGTGAAGACTGCAGATTATCTATGAAGATGTCCCTCGTTTGTCTTCTGCAGTCACACTCAGTTTAAATGACGTATAGGTGGTGCTTGCATTTACTTTTTCCTGGAAAGTCTGGGTCCGACAGGTTGATGACACCCCTAAAAGGTCACAGAAAACTCTTTCTCGTCTAAACCGTACTCCTTTTCTATCCCCCGCTTTAACTCACTCCCCCTCTGTCCAACTCTGCCCCCTTTTTAATTATGTTTCAGCCTTTATTCAGACAGTTAGTGGACTCAACCGGATTAATACAAGAATCCTGTAATGTTCCCTCAGAGTCCCTTCCATCGAGAGGCCCTTCCCAAGTTTCTGGGCCGAGCCGAGTGTTGGCAGACATGGATGCCATTATCTGTACGCCTCTATCTCCGAGCCAAATAAGAACGGAGCAGAAAGGATTTGGGGCTTGGCAGTGTTTCGCATCCCAGTGAATGTTTCACCTCTCTCTACCCCCATCTCCTTTTGCCTTTCCCCCCATTGCCTCCTATCACTCAGTTGTGAATTATCTCCCATCTCCCTCTGTTGTGTGTTTGTGTGTATGTGTCCTTCTCTCGTGTCTGCGTGTCCGTTGTTCGCTCTCTCTGTGGGACTGAGGAATGTGTGCGCTGCAGATCCTCTGTCAGTGAGATGTGGGGCGAGTGCAGACAGGTTTGGGGTAACGCATGTGAATCAGCTTCGGCGCACAGGTCAGATTAGACTGTCATACCAGAAAAGACTTGCTCTTTCTTTTACACCCAACTGATCTCACACCTTTTGACGTCTCTTTAGTCCTCATTCAGTCCTGGTATTTGTTGCAGTTTATCGGTGCCGCTCTGGCATTGACTGCCGGCTGCGCAGCCGGCTTCAGCCTCTATTATCAAATTCGAGAGGTGCCTCACCATGTTTGCTTTCATTCAGCTGTGCAGTCTTGTGAAGCAGAGAGGCCAGGCCCCCGCCTCAGTCAGCAGCACCAGTTGTGACCTGTTCTTCCTCTGCCCTTCAGGTCTTTGATGCTTCGCCGCGTTCCTTTTGTCCCTGTTTACCCAATATGACAGGGATATGGGTCTGCCCCACATGGGGGAAGACGGGGTTTTAAGTAGTTCCTGCAGAGAGGAGGCCAAAAGAGACATGCAGGTGCTAACATCCCCAGAACTCAGATCCCCTTTCCCTTCCCTGAGGGCAGTCTTTCAGCATGTTTATGTTCCCCTGTGTCATCACCAGGGATCCCTCTTGTCCTGCAAAGGAAGAGATTGGTGTATTCCTGTGTTGAGTTTTGAATTGCTCCCTCGATGGAAAAAGGTGCTAAACCCTCGGTGCTATTTCTGTATCATGGTTGTGTCTGAAAGAAGCATGACAGAAAGTCCGGGTGGGGGGGGGTCTAGACCCTGACGGGTCTAAAAACTAGACTTAAATATAATGTTTTCTTCCTTTCACACTTTTGAGCCAGCTGTCAGTCAAACATGTGTGGGTCACCCCCACACTCACTAAATAGGAACTTTTCCACTTGAACTCACTGACATCAGTCAGTTATTTTCATAAACTGTCCCCATGTCTGTCAGCTTTCACCCTCACAGTTTTTCTTCGTTCTTTTTTTTTTTTTTTTAATGCAAGCTGTCTTTTGAATTTATAGCTTGTCGATCCGACCTTGAGAATTGCTATGCATCTACAGCATAACTGCAAAAACAGAGCAACACAAGATCAGATTTACCATAAGCGGAAGAAATCTGGAGAAAGGGATGTTTTTTTTCTCTCTCCCAGCCCCCCCACCCCCCACCCCCCAGTCAAGTCTGGAGTTTTGAGACAGAGAGAAGAGGAGCGAGGGGCTGGCGTAACCAGAGGCGATGGTTCTCAGACCGATCCGTCTTCATTCGGTCGGGGTTTCCCTTTCGTCAAAGGGCCTCTCCAGCTCCTGTCAGCTCAGAAGGAAGCGGGATTTGTGTTACCAGCATCAGGACGAGTCTCTGTGATGAAGGATGTGAGATATGCGCACGGTGTCTGTCTCCGCTGAGGACGTGGCTTCATGGTGGCGGATGTCACAGGAAAAGCCAAACAGATAAGAAGCAGGAATGATGCCCGTGTGTTTCCTCGTTGCGCCAGATCGATTGGCTAGATAGGCAGCTGTGTGTGTGTTTACACAAGGGCATCCAGTCGGAGCGCTTGGTGCCCAACTGATATGTGAGCTGGGACAACTAAACCTGCTAAAAAAAACAAACACAACCAGACAGAGTCAGAAAGGTAGACACAGAATCACCTCCGGCTTCTGCTTGCATCACGTGCCAGTGGGCCCATGCATGGCTGGGCATTGTTATATCCTCGTTGTTATTATTGTAATTATATATCATTATTCCAGCGGAGAGAGAAAGATAGTTTCCACTGATGGCATGAAGGTGGTGAGCAGGGCCTGTTGCAACTCATGGGATGGAGGAAAGCCAGCCTGCAAAATGTGGGTTTGATGTACCTGAATGAGCCTGCACATAAACCTGAGAATGAAATGCACACCTACATCACATTTCCTAATCCTGAACACAAAATTAGAGATTAAAGCTCAAAGATGCGAAGACTCAGAATCAATGTGAAGTTAGAGTTGTTATAAATACCAGATGATTGTCCAGTTTGGACCACTTTCATGTGTGTGATGAAAGCAGAGAGCTGGGGGTGACCTCCGGGGGCTGGTCCAGGGCCACCAGACACCCGCTGGTTCATCCTCTCCCTCTGCTCCTCCCTAACCTTCGACCTCGGGGTGAGAAGGGGGCGTGAGCCTGAAGCTGGAAGAGTTTATTATTTCCTGCCTCTTCTCTCCTCCTCCTCCTCTCAGGATGCCCTCTGAGAGCGTGATGAAGAGAGGGAGAGTGAATACGCAGAGGGAGCTGCCACGGTGACGGGGTACAGCCCCGACATCTGGAATGACCTCAACGAGTGGGCAGTTTTGATATTTCGAGTGATTAGCATTAGAATTAAACTACGGTGTCTTGATGAATGGTCTTGACATGAAATGGACACGCAAACGCAACAACACACGAGTATAAGACCTGTGCGTAGTTGGGACATTAAAAAAAGTTCACCGAGTGTATCAGCACCGGAGAGCTGGTTGAATTTGATCAGTAAATAAAAGAGTAGCATTCTTTTTACCTTTTTTTTCTGTCCTCCTCTGAAACATCACCCTAAAGACTAATGACAATGCGACAGCAGTGTGTGTACACGCACAGTTTAGTTTAGCTGCAGTTGCAGCTCAGCTCAGGAAACCATTTATTAACCAAAATATGGCGAAGTTTTCCTCGAAGCATCGCCTCATCACCCGCGAAAACACACGGCTTAGAGGTGAAGCAGACGGCATATACGCTTCAGTTTTTCCTTCTTTCTGTATCAGCTGCTTCTTTTCCTTCTGGGTAAAATCTCAGGGTGGAAACTGTACGGAAGGGTGCGCCAATGTTTACGTGCAGAGATTAGCTCGACTTCAACCGCCCGGTCCAGCGCTGAGAAGTTTGGTTTTGTTTCATTTCAGTCACACTAAGAAGTTTATGCGTTTCAGTAAGCATTATAAGTTTATATATGGGTGACATTCAGCAGATTACGTAGCTTTAACATCCCACCAAATACTCATCTTTTATCCTACATGATACTGGCATTTCCACTTGTCTTCCACAAAAAAAAAAAAAAATCGATCGTTCAAGGTCGTTTTTTGCGAATCTTATCATGTTGGAGGTAAAGGACAGTCGATCATAAAAATAAATGTTCGTTGCATCTCCTAGCCACCGTGCAGCCTTGACAAAGGGCCAACAACGCTGTCAAGTGTGTGAAACAACTATTTAAGCCAGAGAAGGAGGGTTAGAAACCTGTTCACCTTCTGCCGTCCCACCCAAGCAACATGCTTTCAATTTGCCCGGGCCCTCTGCCTCGGTTGGCCCTTCCTCCAGCGTCTGAGAGCCACTGAAGCGCCACAGTGAATATCACAGCTGGACGGCCATTGTCCGTCCAGCCTCAGGCTCCAAGCCTGGTTACCAACCAGGAACCAGGGATCAAAGCTTACCCGGATTACTCTCAGGAAAAAAAAAGGACGGGGGGGTTGCATTCACAGGGGGGTCGGGTTGAAAAGGATAGAGGAATGCTCCTAATTATGTGCCCTCCACTCCTTTTTTGTCTCCCTTTGGCTCTTCTCTCCTTTCCCCGTGAGTGTCTGGCCTGTACTTCAGGCTACGGTGAACCTGTGAGTAGGCAGCACAGTGTGACCAGAGAGTGATATTAGGAGTGAGGCGACAGTCTCTATCGCTGCTTCATTAGCACGAGAGCTCAGCGGCCTCAGTGGGTGAGAGGGAGGCGGAGAAGCTGGCCCTTCCAGCCTCTGCAGAGACACTTTAGAGGGTGCGAAGAGGGGTCAGAGGAGAAGGTGGGAGGTGGAGATCAAGGAGTGTGGAAAGAGGATGTGTCGTGAAGATTAGAAGGATTGTTGCACAGGATTCACGTGGAAACCAACAGATTTTCTTTCTTCTCCTGCTGAGATCCTCCCGTAGCTTGTTTTGGTGTTTATTGTCCTCTCTTCTGTCACGTCTCCGCTCTGAACTCTGGCTTGACGTGTTTCTCGTCTCACCTGTGTTGTTTCTTTTTGTTTTTTTTTCAGGTTTTCTGAACGGACCAGTCTGTGCGCACCTGGCAACACGGCTGCTGGCAGGGGTCAAAGAGCACCATGGACAGTGGCCTAAGGGTCCTCCTGTCCACTGTGCTGTGTCTCAGCCAGTCCCTGCTGACCAGCTGCTCGTGTAAGTTGTTCTTCTCTGCAGCTGCAGCTTTGGTAGATGATTACAAAAATATTCAGAGCTCCAATGGGGGTGGTCTGCAAAACCGTAGATCTGTCATTCCAACACTCACTAGAACAACACGTTATATATGATTGCAGCAAAGCGGCATCTTTTCCGTTGTGTAACTTTGATAGATAACTTTTATAAAAGTATATTTTGTTCCTATTTAGTCAGAAATTAAGCAAAACATTCAGAAGCTAACATAAATTTGCCCATGTCAGTTATTTCAGTTATTCCAGAAATAGTCAGGAAGTGACGATAATAGTTAATCTGCGTTTTAACCTTTTTTTTGTGTTCTTTTATTAAAAATATCCAAGTTAAATTTTTTTAGTTGATCCATGCAACTTTTTCTTAAACAACAGGCCGCAGAAAGAAAGAAAAAAAAGTGTATTATAACCTTTTCAGAGGTTACTTAAAGTAGATTTTACATAATAAGACTTATTGAAGTATTAAAAAGAACTTAACAGGCTGCAGAAAGTCATTTAATGCTGTTCAGTAGTCCACTCCATTTTGTTAAGTTGGGGTTATGTCAGAATACCACCGAGGTGTAACTTCATCATTCCAGAAAATCTTAGCAGCATCTTCTTCCAGCACCACAACGTCCCAGATAAATGTCATCACCTGAGTTTTAATGCTGTTGGAGGCGCCCAGTTGCAGCTCTGGAGCTCAGCAGCCGCTGCTGCTGTCTGCTGTCACCAGACCTGCAGCTTCTGGCCAGCGTTGGCACTCGAAAAGCATGAGCACGAGTCTCTGCTAGGCTGCTGAACCGCACTGTCAGAGAATTCTCACAACTTTCCAACTTTCAACATGAGCCACGCAGGTGTCTGTTTTCATATGTGGATGACAGGAATCCACCACAGAATGAACAAAGAAGCAACATATTTAAGCTGAAGGGATCTGATTTCGGAAATGCAAGGAAGTATTCATAAAGCGTGTTTTCATTTAAGTCCAAACGGATAAGGATAATAGGAATCGATGCTTTAAGCCATAAAACAAGCGAGGTCTGTGTGTGTTTTGTGCACATTTCTTGCAATTGCTTTCGTCTGGGCAGTTTGTTGCAACTGTGCCAGTAAATGTCATTTGCATCCTTCACAGATTTAAGTGCAAACTTCAGTAATCTTCTTCCAGACAGTAAAATGTGGCACCGCCTTAGTGGAGGATGCAAGTATCTGATGGACCTTCTAGGACAGACAGTGGAGCAAACGGTCGGTGTGATGTAAAGGATTTACGCTGATGAAGATCACAACTCGCAGCTCTGTGCAACCAATCACGCGTCCTCTTTAGGTTGTAGGAGCTACGCTAATAAACCCAGCACGTTAATTATTCACAGATCATCTTAAGTAGCTAAAAAGCTGTTCAGTACTTACACAGAGAATGAGGGGGAATATCATCCATTCATTCATTTGATGAGCACAAATGGAAACAGAAATGCATTTTCGAGTGCTAAACAAATTCTTTTGTTTTTAAAAACAATGTGAGGTTTCTGCAGGTCTCTAAGTGTGGAGTTAAAACATGTTTGTATTGTCTTGCTCTCTCTGCAGCTCAGTATCCTTCCTTCCACTCTGAGCCGACCTCTTTGCTCCAGAGTCGAGGCTCAACGGCTCGTCTGCAATGTTTAGTAAGTCCTCCGTCAGCGGTGGTTTCCTGGCGCTTCCGAGGTCTTCCCCTGGACCAGGACACGCTGCCCGGTGTGGAGCTCGGCAGGGGCTCCCTCACCATCTCCTCCCTTGCGCCCATTCACGCCGGAATCTATCAGTGCGTGGCACGCTTGGACCACGGGCCGGCCGTCGCCAGCCGCCTCGCTCGTGTGGCCGTAGCAGGTACGGATGCAGAGAATTACCCGTCTTTGCTTTTGCTTCTGTTCACTTCAAAGAGAGTTGAAGAAAGAGAGGAAGTTGCCTCCAGAAAAAAGGAAAGCCATTTTGTGAGTGAACGCATTCAAAGAACGCCTCCTCCTCAGCTGCCTGCTGCTGAGTAGCGGACGGGAAGGAAGCAGTAGGAGTTTTTTTGCTCGGGCGTCCTTCCAGACGCCTCTTGACTGGTATCCTTAATGAGCCTTGGGCTTTCCTGTGTGTGAGTGTGTTATGTTCCTGCTGGGATGCTGCTTGCTCTTGGACGCTACGCTAAGAGGTTGACCCTGATCTGGAGCTGCATCAGGCATGAATAGAATCGCTCTCTGCAACAATAAACAAACCCAGCGATCCAACAAAAACAGCTCAACTCAAGTAGCGCTGATCGTGCTCGCTCTTGACAGAGTCGGTACACGGAGCACATGAGCACTCTGATGTTCCAGGGAGGAAATCTAACTGAGCGAATCTGCTTTGTTCATGCAGAAATATCAGAATATCAAGATGGCAGACGGCGGTCTTTATCAGTGCAGGAAGGCAGCACTGCTCTTATAGAGTGTCCTCTACCGCACAGCGTCCCTCCAGCCCGTCCTAGACTGAGAGTACGAGGGGAGTGGATAGACGCGTCAAGAGGTATGACTGAAACGATACATAACGCTGCACATCATAGTACGTGCGCATCACCTGAGACTGATAAGGTTTCTGTGCTGTAAGTGAAATTATCTTCTCGTTGCAGATGACTACTTGGTCCTTCCATCTGGTAACCTGCAGATCATCTCCGTTTCAGCCCATCACCAGGGCATGTATAAATGTGGTGCAATCAACCCTGTTACCGGGGAAACCATCGTCCAGTCTCACGGCACAAAGCTGTCGGTTAAATGTAAGTCAGCTTTTAAGGCGTTGGCGGCGTAATTGCAGAGCGACGGGCCAAGCAGAAGCGTGATGATGTTGCCGCGTCCCAGTTGATGTTTCTGCTGTCTTCTGCTGATAGTTTTGGGTTTTTTTGGACTTGTTTTAGATTCAGAGCCTTCCTCTGCGGTGCGGATAGTTTATCCCACCAGTCCAGTGATCGTTTCCATGCAGCAGTCGCAGCCGCTCACCTTGGAGTGTGTCGTCTCTGGAAGTTCTGCATCAGCGGCCAAGTGGTTCAAGAACGGTAAGGAGGTCACACTGGGGCCTTCTCACCAACGGCAGCACAACAACCTGGTCTTTGTGATGCTGGCGAGGACTGACGAAGGGAGGTACGCCTGTGCAGTGGAGACCCAGCAGGGAATTGTGTTCGGCGCCAACTATACTGTGAATGTTCTCGGTAAGAAAATGCAGGAAAAACGGATGCACGTGGTTCCAGTTTGCAGCAGATGTTGAGGTTCACGTGTCACCCTCTCCTCCACAGAGCCTGCTTCTGTCATGGAAGGTCCGGGCGACCAGCTCGTGTCCTCTGGCTCTTCTGCTCATTTTACCTGCGTAGCAAGAGGAAACCCCTCCCCGAACATCACCTGGCTGTTCAACGCCAACCCAATCACCCCATCACGCCACTTCCAAGTCTCCGGGCCCACGCTCGTGATCACCGACGTGACATCGCGGGACGACGGCGTGTATCAGTGTCTGCTGGACAACGGGATTGGCTCAGCGCAGTCACATGGGGTGCTCACAACACGGTCAGGTATGTGCATGTCAGCGGAGTTCAGCTTTACAGTTTTTTAACCATCCGAAGACGAGTCAGTGTGAACTGCTTTTATGAAACGATTCTGTTTGCTCTGAAGGAAATACGTCATGACAAGTGACATAAATGTGTTGGATAGCCGTTCAGACCTGCAGGTTACTGTGACATCACAGATCCAGGACAGAGTAGGGTGAAACTTCCATTTTTTCTTTTCTCTTTCATCTCTGCCTCTGAAATGGCTCGCATCAGCTCTATGATGATTTCTAAAGGGGTTGGAGTTGAGTTGAGATGCTGACTAACCCCCAATAAACCAGCTGCCTTGAACCTTAAGACTTTTAAAAAGGAAGAAGGACAGAATAGGTCTCGTTGAATGTGAAATGTAAAAAAACAAAAGAAAACCCCAAACAATCTTCTTTGTCTTCCATGAAGCTGCATCTTCAAAATTGCAGGATCTGTCAGATCATCGTTGAGATTTGTTTTTCCTTCCATGTGAGAATGTGAAAGAGCCAAAGAGGTTATGGGGTGATGAACTGAAGACGTTACCATACCAACGGTATGGTCACTTCATGTTAAACTGCTAGAACCTTCAGTTTCTGGGTAGTTGGAAGCAGTGATGCACTTACAGTATCTGCAGGACATCCTCGCTTTGTGCTACTCCGTGTTTTTTGTTTTTGTTTGTTTTGTTTTTTTTTATTTCCCCCTGCATGCCAGTAGGGAAGGTTAGGGGGAGGGGGGGGGGGGGGGGGGGGGGGGGGGGGGGGGGGGGGGGGGGGGGGGGGGGGGGGGGGGGGGGGGGGG
>JBAMYA010000005.1:1750912-1767027 GCA_037176975.1 Arrhamphus sclerolepis
TTCGTTCCTTTTTTTTTTTTTTTTTTTTTTTTTTTTTTTTTTGTTTCCCCCTGGCTGCCAGGGGGGGAGGGGGGGTAAAGCCCCCCCCCCCCCCCCCCCCCCCCCCACTTCTCCTGAGCCTTGAACTGAGGCTGAGAGTGAGCTTTGTGCGCACCGTCGGGGATAAGCCCCCGGACGCTGGAATGTAAGGAGTAGTCGTGGAGGGTTATGACGAGGACCAGACCACCCAGCTGTCAACATCGTACACAACTGCCTTTTATTTATTAACACATTGCAGCGCTGCTCCTCCTCCTCCTCCTCCAGGCTCCCCTGAGCTTCCCCTCCCCTCCTCTCTCTGCCCGCTGTACGCCAAGGCCCCATTCCTCGGACTGTCCCTCTATCTGCCCGCTGATTAATGCCGGTCCATGTGGTACACGCGGCGTACGAATCAGACGGGATCAGGCAGGTTCGCTCCCAAACATTTGCTTCCCTTCCACAAACCTCGGCAGGAGCAGTTAAAGATCTTTCGCTGCAGAACACCTTCGTACACAAACGAAGCAGCAGAGCTGATAACCAGGACCAGCACCGGGCAGAGGTAAACACTCTGCCCTCAGTTTGTGCTCCGTTTGCTCTTTGGTACCAGGCACGGCTGCTTATCGAATGCCCTTTGCTTTCAAAGTAAACACTACCAGCGATCTGTGAAGTCTGTTTTTATAATAAATCACATGAAGCAATCTCAAATATTTTTAGTTTTCTGTTTGGTATTCCTTGTTTCCATCACCATGACAACACCCTCCCTTTATCTGCTAGTTTGATATACCACAGAGGAGATGTGTCAAGCGTTTCCACACAAACACTGACTTCTCATGCTTCTAAATAAATAAATAAAGAAATACAGCAGACAATACAACAGAAACAGCATGTTATTGGCTGGTTGTAAGTGAAAAGTGTTAATCTCTTTGTTTGTTTGGGGTTGTCTCATTTTACTTTCCAAATGGTTTATGAAATGATTGAAAAACCATCAGAACATTTCAAGAGATCAATCTTTAGTCGCGGCTGTCTGAGTAGACAGAGGTATTTTATCATCAGGCTGTTGGGATTATTTAAAAAAAATAAGTAAAAAATACTCCCACGAGTCCTCCAGCGAACTGAATCTCTGTTCAAACTGAGACTCCTTGTCTGCGCTCGTAATCCTCTGTGATTTACCATCACGTTCACTCCCAGGCACTTTACTCTGATGGACTGGCCTGTTTCTCAGAAGGTTCCTGGCAGCGCATCTCCATCCAGGTGTAGCAGCGCTTACCCGAGCCGCGTTACACTCCCGCCCACCGGGGTGGCGAGGCCTCCGTGGCCTCGTCCCCCTCCTCCCGTACGAGTGTGTTGGAGCCTCGGCTGCGGTTCACTTGTGGAGAGGCGATGGCGTTGCAGGGTAGATGGAGGGAAGGAGCAGGAGCAGAGCTCTGGATGCGGCGCTGAGGTCTGAATCTCTCCGGTATTTTAATGGTTGGTGTGTGGAATGTGTGGCAGCTGGCCGCGGTCCCAGGATCAGGTCTAGTGTTACCAGCTTCAGGCCTGTTTGTTTTACAAAGTGAAGCGGTGCAGGACACACCAACAACAGCCTGCCGTGGTCCCTGGAACCTGCCTTGCGCCTCTCTGCGGCACACCTCTTTGCGTTGCCTCCTTATCCGCTTGTTTGGGTTTTAATATTCAGCCGTGATGCTGTTTGGCCTCGGCGGTGCAGCTCAAAGTCGAGCGCTCCCGTCTCTGCCAAACCAGCGTCAGCTGTAATAAGTCTCCGAGCCTGCAGGATTTGCCCAGGTGGACCTGGTTCTGGCTCTGGAAAGGATTTCATGAGAGGAAAAAAAAAAAAAAAGACAAAACAAAGTAGTATTTTATGTAGTGCTGCAGAGCCCATGTTTTTCTTGTTATTTTATGCAGATTAAAAGGCTGCTTCCAAATGTAAAAGTTTCCAGCTCTCCTTGTCCTCATGAAGGGCCACTCTGCTCAATGACTCACATTGTAGCCGTCGCTGCAGCTTTCTTTACGTCGTGTTCTCATTAGTGACGACAAAACGTGAATGTATAAATGTAGGTGTATGTTTGGAGTCCGTACAAGATGTATCCTGCCAGTCAAAAGTCTTAGCTCAGCCCAGTACTTCCACCTTTTTTTGTTGAGAATGTCTCCTTATATATGAAACAAACACTCAGATTACTCAGATTATATTCTTATATATATATTCTTCAGAAAGTTCAACTTCAGTTATCAAAAATGTTTCAGAAATGACTGAAGCGTGACCTTCAGTTCTCCCGCTGGTTCTATGAAGACTCAGCAGCATGTTTAAACATGCGTTTGACTTATTTCATAAATCTTAAAGACATTCTTTGCAAAGATGTTTACCTCTTTTCAGTCTCGGAGAATGTTTTTTTTCTCCCCTAAATGGATATTTACATGTTTGAATTTAGTGTTTGCACAAAAGCGAGCATGAATATCGAAGCATCTTTGTGCGTCTGGTTTTCTGATCTCATCTCACAACCGATCTTTTATCACCTGCAGATCCACTGCTGGGCTCCGCCGCCGATGTCCTGCCGGAGGCTTCGCCATCGCTCCACTCTATCCAGAGCGACGAGGGCTACAAGGGCTTCCCGACGGAGGACGGGGGCGGGGCCGTCGTCCTGCCGGCCGACAGGAGCGGCAACCGTCCCACTCCAGAGGCTCCGATCATCATCAGCCCGCCACAGACCCACAAACCTGACGTCTATGACCTGGTGTGGAGGGCCGGGCGTGATGGAGGCAGCCCCATCAACGCCTATTTTGTCAAATACCGTAAGGTGAGTGGCAAGTTAATGCATGAATCCTGTTTTTCTTTTTTTTTTTGTTTGTGAAGTCTTTTGTCTAAAGCAACAGAGTGAATAAAGTTAAGTTAAGTTAAAGAGGGCCAAGGGCTGGAATAACTGAAAGGTTGTTCATTTCCCCTTTAAAACCCCGTGTTTGCTTCAGCAATCATCTTGCTCTGACTATAAAACTGCGCTGAGACCAGTAAAGGCTGCGCTGGCAGTGTTGCTGTTCTGCCAGAGTCGGAAATTGTGACAGAAATCTCACAGGCGTTGTTTCTGTGGGCTTGGAAAAACACTGAACTCCACAGGATTTTCTTTACCAGGAAAAATGAATTTGGGTTCTCTCTGACACTTTTATGTGTGTGTTTGCATCTTGTTTGTGTGCGTCAGGTTGATGAAATGGGAACGGTAGTGGGAAGCTGGCAAACGGTCCGTGTTCCTGGCAGCGAGAAAACCCTGCGGCTGTCAGAGCTGGAGTCCTCCAGTCTCTACGAGGTGCTGATGGTGGCTCGGAGTTCAGCGGGCGAGGGTCAGCCGGCCATGCTCACGTTCCGCACCGGAAGAGGTTGGTTCACAACGGCGACCTTCACCTCCTCCCGATGTGTTTGTTGGGATTAGAAAGCTGAGAACGTAGCTGTGGTGGAGACGTGCTGGAAAGATGGCACGTTCTCAGCTTTCTGAAACATCCGCAGTAAATTTCGGGTTTTGGTGTCGGTTCCTCTGAGCCGGCTGTTTCTGGCCTCCACGTGGAGTCGATGCTCAGGAAGGAATTCATCAGAGAAAAGTCTCCCGACAAAAGAAGAGTACTTGTGATTTCTAAAGCATTAAAAAAGCACATAGCAGAGTATTATACTAATTCATCTTTTATAAAAACTGAAGACTAAAATCTAAACTATTATTGCAAAGTTACTATACTGAGGTGAGAAGAGCCAGGACGAGCAGCTGCTTTATGTCACGATTTAGCAACAGATTTTACAACAAAAATTAGCTCATTTTTATCAAAACACGTGATTTTTGTAAAATTTACTTTTTTGAACTAAAAAGAATCACATTTTGTGATAAAAAGTATACAAAATTGGCAATTTTACGATGTCAAAATTCCACAAGAAGTTGATCTCTTGATCTTTCAAAATTTACAATTTTACAATAGTGAACTTTTATTTATATTTGTGATTTTACAAGAAAAAATGTAATTTTTTTAAGGCTCAAATTTGTGATAAAGGCCACAATATTTGTGAATTTTTATGACAAACTCTTTGTTTACAAAAGAAGATGTGACATTGGGAAATTTGCTATTTTAGAACAAAATTTGCCTTTTTTTCAAAAACAATTTAAAAATATATTATGCAAGAAAAAAAAGTGACTTTACCACAGAAGCCTCAATGTTTGGATAAAATTCACAAATTTTGTGAAATATGAGATTTTATAACAGACATTTACTTTTTTGTACACAACACAGCTGGTTGAGAAAATAACAAATAACTGTCCCTTTAATGGTAACCATGGTTACCATAGCTGATGATCAGTCTCACCTTACAGTGTCTGTTTTCAAGCCATGTTACAACCCTGAACCAAATCCAAGAGACATTTTCCCTCTTTTTTTTTTCTTTTTCATTTGGAGTCATAAAAATAAGAACAACCACAACATGTTTGAAAAAACCAACATCAGGGCTGCACCGCAGTCGGCTTGACAAAATGTTCCCTGGTTAGAAAAATTCAAAGAGCTGCCAAAGCCACACATATGATTCTGTCCCAAAGGGTGTTTCTTTAACAAAATGGTTCTGGACATTAAAAAATAAAAATAATCTTTCTGTGTGTTCTGATGTAGCTCCATTAGGACGCCACTGTGACGTAAAAAGAAATGAAAGAATGTAAATTTGGTTTGGTTTAGATATATTACCTGTGAAGTGTAGCTCATACCTGATACTTGTTTCAAAGAAACAAAAAAATCAAATAAAACAAGACCTGAGGCTGATAAGACCAGGCTGTTCCCTGTTGTTTTAGAGGAGGTTTCTGCAGGTTTTGCTGTCTCACTCTTCTCTCTTCCTCTCCCCCATCTCGTTTTCTCAGAAAAGAGCACCTCCTCCAACAAGAATCCCTCCAAGCCTCCCGTCATCTCCATGCCCCCTAAAGCTCCAGAGGACAGAGCCACCAACACCCACTTTGGAGTGGTCATACATGACAGAGGTACGCGTGTGTGCAGCCACCGCGGACCTGCAGCCACCGCGGACCTGCAGCCACCGCGGGCCTGCAGCGTCTGCTGCTCTCTGCACTGATGATGATGATGATGATGATGATCTGTAGGAAATTTTGGGTCTGTCTGTCATGCAGATGTTTATTGCAGAGTTCTTGGCCAGACTGTGTTGCACACATCTCAGAGCTTAAATGTTTTTAAGTGGTCTGCTTTGTTTCTACGAGCCTGGGAGTACAAACAGTGAAACACTGGTTGACACTCTGTAATGACTCTTTGGAAGAAAGATGCTGTAAGCAGAAAGCTGTGGGACTGCACGCAGCTGTAGGCTCGCAGAGTCGTTTCTGTGTGTGCTTAATGTGTGTTTGCATGTTTTACTCACTTTAAAACAACTGCTCTTTGCTGAGACTCGCATTGGTCTTGTCACTAACCCTCTTTTCTCTCCGTCTCTCCTGCCCTCTTTAATTCTGTGACTTAGAAGCCTCAACAGTAAGTGTACGTCCTCCATGGCCTCGCTGTGACGTGCTTTTATCGTTTTCTTTGTCTTTTCATTCACATGCAGCGATTGCATTCGGAGTTTTGTGCTCCGCTGTCATTAAAAATCTCTTGTTTGTTTCTGTCCCAGTGCCCGAGGCTCCCGACCGCCCGACCATTTCCATGGCGACCGAGAGCTCGGCATACGTCACCTGGATCCCTCGAGCAAACGGCGGCTCTCCGATCACAGCTTTCCGCGTGGAGTACCGACGTGGCCGGAGCGCAGAGTGGCTCGTGGCCGCAGACAACATCTCGCCCCTCAAACTGTCCGTGGAAGTTCGAAATCTGGAGCCCGGTGGGTTTTCACGTCATTCGCGAGCTTTCCGTACAGTCCAGTGAAGTACAGCAAGATTCACCAATCAGATCTTGATGTTCTGGGGAAATAAAAGCCAAAAGTGAAAATAAGAAACTTGTTGGTGTATAAGTGGAGTTTAGAAGTCCATCACATGTATTAAACTCAAGACCCGCGGGACAAATTTCGCAACTGCTGGTTTGAGTCGGTACTGACATCAAATTTTTTGGTCTCAAAATGTTGCAAGTAGTTGATGTTTTCTAACAAAAAAGTATAATTTTTAGTTTTAAAAAAAACAAAAAGAAAGTCATGTTTATTTGTGACATTTGTGACAATGAAAAGTCTCGATCTTGCAAATTTTTTTTTTTTTAAGATTCTTTAAATTTGTGATTTTCCAAGAAAGAAAGTCAATTTTATAAAAGGTTGCGATCTTTTTGGGGGGGGTGGGATTTTCTTTAAAAGATGTGATATTGCAAAATTTGCCATTTTACAACCAAATTTACTTTTTTAAAACAAAAAACGCCACTTTATAACAGCTTTGATTTTATGTGGAATTTTGTAAAATTCGAGATTTTTATCACAAATTTTTAATTTTCTTTTTTTTTTGTCATTATTTTACACCTGAGTGCAGGAAATCTGCAACACAGCTGGTTGAAAAAAAAAGACTAACCGGCGCTTTAGGGGTAACCATGGTGATGGTGTGTCCTGGGATGAAATGGAGTTTGACCCCTGGTTTGAATGTTTCATGTAATCTTCCTCAGGGACCATATACAAGTTTCGAGTGGTGGCTTTGAACATGTACGGCGAGAGCCCCAGCAGCGTTCCCTCCAAAGTGTACCAGGTGCCGCAGGCCAGCCCTCGCACATCCGAGCGGCCGGTGGTCGGACCTCACATCTCATCCACAGACGCCATCAGCGACACGCAGATCATGCTGCGATGGACCGTAAGTCTCACCTCAGACTCAAAAACACAAGTTTGTTTATGGAAAATGGGCTGCTGATCTGGGTGACTGTGCATCTTTCCGTCTGTCTCATTAGCATAATTAGCTTTTAATTCACATTTATTCACATTCATTTGTTATTCTGTCTTTGGGGAAATCAAATGATGAAGTGTTTGAGGTGATTTGGCCTCCCATACCTGCCTTGTCTTTATGATCACTTTTTTTTTTTTTTTTTCATTTCAAAAGTTCAGTTCTCTGTGACGGGTGCATCAGGACTGTTCGTTCAGCACCTGTAACATTGTCTTAGTAACGTCTGTGAAATGAGGCTTTTTGTTGTTTTGTAAAGATGGATGTTCCTGCGACGCAGCATCTGCTGCTCCAAAAAGCACTTTTTTTTTTTTTTTTTGAATATGTTCTCCAGCCTGACCTTCTTGCGTGCTCATTTTTGGCTCCAGTGACTGTTTTTTTTTTTTTTTTTGTACATACCTGCTTGGTCCTGGTCGTTGTTGTGCGGGGAGCTGGAGGCCATCCCAGCTTTGCTAGTAACGAAAATAGAAATGAGGAAAGCAGCAGAAAAACGGAAATTATCTCCATAAAGTCTATCAAAAATGAACCAGTGGAACGGCTTGCGTGATGTATAGTCTTTTCCAGCTGGCTCACCTGGCCCGCGCTGATTACAGATCTGCCCAAAATGCATAAATTAAAAAAAGACCCGCTCCCTCTGCATTTTAAATCTGCAGTCTACAAGTCTGTTTTTCCTTCTCACAGCAGTTTCAGCTGCAGATGGATGCAGATAGTTCCCCACATTTACCGCCCTGAACCCTGGAGGGCCTCATTATTTCCTGAGCTTCAGACGGACATTGCAATCATGATACAGATTGCGGTCTTGTACATCTGCTGATAACGAGCCCCGCGATAGCTGCAGGAAAAATGTCCTCTCTTTGTTTAATAATTGCTCGCCTCATTGCTGTTGTTTAACAGTCTTTTTTTTTGCCCCCCCCCATCCAGTACAGCTCCTCGAGTAACAACAACACTCCAATCCAGGGCTTCTACATTTACTACCGGCCCACAGACAGCGACAATGACAGTGACTACAAGAGAGACGTGGTGGAGGGTAAGAAAAACCTTCGTCTTTTAATGCACGACTGTGCTTTCGCTGTTGATTGTGTTTTCAGAGCGTTTGTCGACGCCCTTGTCCTGTCATGGATTTCAGCCCCGTGCTGCGCAGATAAACTGGAAGTTGGGAGTGTAACGGATACTCGGAGTCGAGCGTGGGGACCTCGTGAAGACGGGGGCATTTCTGCCCTTTGATTTATAGAGAGCGCTGTCCCTGGGCAGCGGGGCCTTCTGAAATCTGTTTTTAATAAATGGTTGCCAGCTAATGGTCCAGGGCTGTAACTCGAGCCTGGCCAGAGGAGAGGGGCTCAGGTTGCCTCGTGGAATGCTAACAGTTGAGCCTAGTACAGGAAGGGAAGGAGGGGCGACCACTCACTCAACATAACTCTTCAACATCTGAGCCTCTGGCTCTCCCCGGACTCCTCACTGTAAACGACAAATATACGACCTCGACAGAGTCAAACTTGTAGCCACAATAGTCAAGTGTTGGGTCGTATCAGACTTGTAAGGGGGGATTTAACTTTTCAGTTTATTAGCATACAGAGAAAGGTTTCATCAGGTGCTTTTATAATGACACCTGACA
Source organism: Arrhamphus sclerolepis (assembly GCA_037176975.1). NCBI lineage: Eukaryota > Metazoa > Chordata > Actinopteri > Beloniformes > Hemiramphidae > Arrhamphus > Arrhamphus sclerolepis. The sequence goes on from JBAMYA010000005.1 coordinate 1,759,382, forward strand.
TCTAGTGAATATCTGAGCACTCTTGCAGGCCGACACCAGCCTGCTCATCTTAATATGGTTTTAAAATTGCGTGCAAACAAAATCTAAATAGCTGAGCGTGTTGTTTTGCTCGTGCTTCAGTAGCTGAGCCTCAGGAAAACCCAAAACAGCAGGTGCCTCCCAGTTTAAAAATCCCATTTGGCATTGCACAGCTTAGTAGCGATCGTCCAAACCCAGGCTGCTGATTGGCTCCTTGGTTGTGACCCCACAGAGCTCGTTGCACCAACATCGTAGAGCGGGGGTCTTCAAAGATCTGCATGCGCTGAAGCATATCATTAGACTTCTTTTTGGTATCATACTTGTGGGAATATAAATTTTAGAGCTCCGGTTGAATTTCAGACCAAAATATAAACTCTTACGTCCTCCGTGGTGAAGTCGCAGGCTGTCCTGAGATTGATTTTATGCTCCCTGACGTCTCTCACATAGACCTCCTTCTTTATCTTCCTTAATTTTTGATTGGCCTGCGCATGAATCGCTGCAGATCAACTTTGACATCAGTTTCCTCTGGACTGCGAGCCAAAGTTTATTTTGTTCTCCATGAACCAAAACGCAACAGAAACAGCAGCTTATTCCAGCCTAATGTCTTTTAAGAAGCAGTATTTCTGTGTTATCTCGTCTGTGACTCAAGAGTGCACTGGTATGGTGTGTGTGCGCGTGTGTGTGTGTGTGTGTGTGAGAGTGACCATGAGTGGAGTGGGAATACTGGAGGCAGGCCAGATCAAACTTGAAGCTGCCATATATGGAGCTCAGCTAGAGTAAAGCAACTGTCTAGACCCTCGTGGGGCTGACCGACAAAGAGGCGAGGGCGGGGGGGGGGCTGACGCAGCTACACAGGGGGGTAAATGAAGGAGGGCGTATGAAAGAATGTAACCCCCCCACCCCCCCATCCAAACCCTCTGCTCTTTTTTCAGGTGTAAGAAACTGGCACATGATTGCACATCTGCAGCCCGAAACCTCCTACGACATCAAAATGCAGTGTTTCAATGACGGCGGGGAGAGCGAATACAGCAACGTCATGATCTGCGAGACCAAAGGTAAGAATTCAGACAAACTGCCCCAAAACAAGACATGGCCCATGCAGCATGCAAACCTCTACTTTGTCAGGAGTCCAGGCGTGTTTCTGCGAAGCCTGTAACTTTAATGACGGGTATGATCACCAGAATTACACAGCATACACTAAATGTGCTGAGTTTTATGAGGTCTCGTGTTTTATAGCTTGCTACTTTGCTATATGACTTTGATGCTGAAAAAGAAGAAGAAAAAAAAACACAAAACAAAACCTGTTCTTTGTGTCTCCTCTCTGTTGCAGCCCGTCAATCACCGGGGTCACCCAGCCAGCACCCCATCACCCCACCAGACTCCGTCTATCCGGAGCCCCCGAGTCCCCCAGGAGGACTGCTGTACCTGATCGTGGGCTGTGTTTTGGGAGTGATGGTGCTCATCCTGCTCGCTTTCATTGCCATGTGTCTGTGGAGGAATCGCCAGCAGAACAGCATGCACAGTGAGTTTCCACATAAACCACGCAGGCCTGTCATGTGCGCTTCAGGAGCTGCTTGTACGCTGAGAGTTTGCGTCTCAAAGCCGTTCATCATGAAGTTGCACGCTCCCAAGTCGCTCTGCACTTCATTCCAAAATGAAGAGTTTGCCTCAATTTCTAGGATAGTTGGCCCCAGGACGGCTTGCGAAGTGCATATGCAGATCCCAGGGTGCTTGCTAAAGTGCTTGCCATTGTTCGATGAGCTCTTTACGTGGCCGTTAGGATCTGGAAGTAGTTAAGGGGTTGCAGCTGAAATATTTTGCAGAAAAGCTGAGAAGGAGTCAAAAGGTCCCTGCTTTCCGTAGCTCTCTTCAAACTGGCTGCTGTGCCGTCAGTTTTTTGTCTTTCTTCTCAGATTCTGAGAGGACGTCGTCTGAAAGTCTTCAACTCTGTTTTATCTGAGAGAGCGCTATAACCTTCAAAACTTTAAACTTTCTGAAATTGCATGACTGGAGTGTTTGTGCTGTTTGCTGTCAGACGTTAGTCAGAGATGTGAAACTTTAGCTCTCCAGTGGAACCAGTCCACCATGTTTGGAAGGTACCGTTATCAGCTTGTTCCTGTTGAGTCCTGCTCTTTTCATCGATATTTTAGCTGTATTAGGTTCTTATTCAGACCAGATAGTTGTAGCTGCGCTGATTTATTATCATGAATCATGACTCATCCTCACGAAAACAGAGATATGAAACAAAGATGCCCTAAAACTGGAATAAAAGTGTCTTCACTTGATATTATACTATAGATGGTATGAAAGTAATCAAATTAATACTAAATAATAGTCTGCAGAGTAATTCATTCATTCTAAATGACATTTATTTGATTCTAATCTACTTTTGTCAACAGTGTATGTACTGACAATCAATATAACGTAGTTATTCATCCATTTATACTTCTAGTACAGATGATCTTCCTCCTCTTCCTCTTTTTCCAACTCTAACATCAGTTGACCTTTACTTTTTCCTCAGATTTAGCCATTTGTGTAAAAAGTAACGTGTGTCATCTTTAAAGGTTTTGAAGTGATGGAGATTAGAGATGCTAACCGTTCGAAAATTCAATATTTCTCTGCATAAACGGCTCCAAACCAGCAGTCATCTAAAGGATGAACGTTAATAACAAAAATGTGTACTGCATGACTAGTTTAGGAAACAAAATCACACATCTGTGGACAGAAGCGACGTTAATGTTTATGATTATAGGCAGATTACTGTTGACAGTAATGACTTGATTGACAGGTCATGATGCGAGCTCGTTCACTGGCTGAAGCTCACGATTCCTCGACACTTTTTACAGATTCGTCAGCATGATGCGGAAGAGAATTCAGCTCGTTGGTCGTTTAATTTAACTTTTAAGGTGGAGGTAGATGTTCTTACAGTTTTGCTTTAATCAGTTAAGTAATTTACTTTATTGATTTGACAACTCATGGTGAAAACTGGCTACAGTTGGATCCGTAGATGTGCTGCCTTTAGTGGTTTGTCTTTTTGGCGAATATAAATAAAATGACATACATCTATTTAATGTTTTGCATTAGTGATTAATCTCCAAAAGATTTGTGAAGCTGCTGTATTGAGCCTCAATAGTGCAGAATGGATTCTATGACAACAAGATGGTTTAATGGGTTTTTTTCGCTCTCTTTCTGAGTCAGACTCTCAGTCTTACGTGTGTCCTCAACATTTCAGAGTACGACCCTCCCGGCTGCCTGTACCAGCCAGCAGAGATGAACGACTATATTCTGGAGTACGCCACACGGGCCGCCGGCACCGGCCGCATCAACGGAGCCATCCACGGGACCTACGGCCACAGTGGCCAGCTGATAGCCCAGGGGTGCCATCACCTCCACCACAAGCTCCCCAACGGCTTGGCGCTGCTCAATGGCTCTGGAGGCTTATTCTCACCTGGCCACCCACACGGCCACGAGGGCACGCTGCCCCACGGCGCCCAAGACTGCAAACACTCGCACCCTCACCACCATCTCAACGTGAGTTCTGTGGCCTGGGAGCGCCAGATGTGGCATTTGTGAGTTGTTTTAGGCGTAAGCTAATCCGGTGTTGGTGCTGTCTCGTCAGGGTGGAGGCGTGTACACTGCTCTTCCTCAGACAGAGTCCTCGGATTGCATGAGCTGTCAGAACCTCTGCAATAACAACAGGTAATGTGTTTTGGCAGTGTTCTCCTCTGCTTAAGCGAACAGGACGCAGTTACATCCGTTCAGCAGCGAGCACGGGAAAAACAAAAACAAAACAACAACTTTGTGTGTGGGAATTTCAAATCCAAGTGGAACCGGCCTCCTGCTGTTCAGAAAAATAATATAGATATTTTTGTTGGACCCCGAAAGGATAAGTCTCGTAAATCTGTTGTATGAATGTTAAACATCATCAAATACGTCCAACAAGAAGTGCTTGAGAGCCTATTGTTTTCCCCAAAGTCGCACATACACACACACTTGGAGAGATTTGCCCTCCTACTTGTATTGTTTATGTACTCAAGGGTCTGCAGCATCACAGTTTATTCTGCGTGCACCCAGCCAGCAGACCTAATGAGCCCTGTGTTTATTTACCTCCAGCTGCTGGGAAAAGAGGGGGCGTGGCTACAGCCCCATCATGTTCCAGTACAGAGAAGTCGACTTTTAGGGAACACGGAGAAGAGCGCTGTGTGCAGCTTTCAGTTGTTGGAAACTTTCCAGGGGGAAAAACAAAACAAAAACAACAGCGTGTCACAGTTGTTGTAGAGGTTGCGTTACTGGACCTTCTGATGCATGGATCAGCCGTGACTCTGTGAGAGTGCTCCACTCTCACGAGTCGTGTTTTCTGTATCTGCTATCTGCTGCAGCAGCAGCTCCAACCCTAACCCAGCTCTGTTTCTGAGCAGATGTTACAACAAGACCAACGGCACTTTCTCCAGTGGGACTCTGCCTCTGATGCATCGCGTGGCGCCCTGCCAGCAGGACGGGCTGGAGATGGTGCCTCTGGGCCAGGTCGTACCTCAGTACCGCTGCTCCAACCCAGAGGTGGACGCAGGAGACCAACCTGAAGAGCACAAGGAGTCTCCTCCCTCACAGAACTCGTGTTGTCTGATCGGGAACAACGAAAACTCTCCAGCAGATAGCGCTGGTGAGACTTCTGTTTATCACACACTGGCTTTAGTTATGGAGTTTATTTTAAAAAAAAAACAACAAGAAAACAAAAACATATTTATGAAAATTTCTGAACCAAAATGACTATTTGTCAAATCACGAGGTTGTTGAATAAGATCTACAAAGTCCATCTGATTGTTCACCGTGTTATTTCCTTTTTTTACTATTTCGTACAAGAATCCAATAATGTTATTTTGTGTGCACATGCAGGGGGGGAGTGGGGGGAGGGGGGGGGGTATGGGTGTTGTTTTCAGTTAGAATATGTTCCAGAACCAATGCATTCATGTTAAAATGCAGAAATAAACAACAGCATAAAATATCATTTTGGTATCTATAACTAGATTTCGCATCCATAGCAACCGTCCAGGTGGTGACATCACAGAGGGTTTGTGCAGAACTGGGCCTGAACCCCAGAACTATTACGTATTATCTGATGAAGCCAGCTCACCAGCGTTGGAAACGTTAGCATTCATGATATCTGTGTCTTTTCCCATCAACTTAACCCGCCGCTTGAAACATTTGAGGATTAATTAAGAATGATCCGCTTCGTGCGATGCCAGTTAGAGTTAAAATTTGAATTTGTTCACGCCAGAATCTTTCCAACCAAAGACCCGTCTTCCCTTCTCTCTGCACAGCTGAAGAGGAGCAGCAGTGCTTGGACACGGAGGGGCCGGTGGTGTGCTGGGAGAGCCTTGGCCTGCCAGACTTGGACTGTGACGAGAAGCCTGGTTGGATCTGCAGCAGCGGCCTGGCAGGAGAGCTGATCCAGCCCGGCCCACAGGAGGCCTGAACGCAGCCCACACACAAGCAGACCCTCCCACAGCGTGGGGAGTTTGGAGAGGGGGGGGGGGCGATGGGACAGTCAGAGACGCTGCATGTTACGGTGACAAGGACACAGAACTGCTGACTGACTGATGTGAGACGAGCAGCGGGGGGATACAAGAGCAACTACAAAAGACTGAGAGCAAAGCCAGATGGAGAGAAACAAAGAGACAGAGACTACATCCCACTGGAGGAGAGACTCGTAAAAGATCAAGAAAAAAAAACTGCTTTAGATGCCTTATTTATTTTTTTGTAGTAGTAAAATATTATTTCATATGAATGTATCTGTTTAAAAGAAAAAAAGTTTGTCTTTTATATTATTTATGCCTTTTTGGATGAGAAATACTTTTTATTTTTCGTTTTGTCCCTCTGTGTTCCACTCAAGTGTGGAGATTTTAACAACTGTCTGTGTAAAGTTTTGTAAGAATATAAAGAGAAGATATGGGAGAAGTCGACAAGAAGCCGCTCCGAATGTCTTTCTTCCCCTCCTTCATGCGCGGCGCCCGATGAATGAGAGCTGTGGTGAATTTCCCAGTCTGGGTCCAAACCCATCGATATTTCTGGCAGGCCTTTGATGTGGCTCAGCGATGGGCTGTTCCGCTGCAGTGACCCCTGAACGGGGTGAACACTCCCTTCACTGTTCAGATCGAGGCCGCTGCTCCTTGCTTCATTGAATACTTGATAGCTCGTCGCTTTACACAAAATGCACCGTTGCTTAAAAGAGCGCTGTTGACCCGCTGGCCCCAATCTGTCGGGGAAGTGGAGCAGTTACATTACAGCAGATTTGCAATGCGCGAGCCGCCCTCCCCTGCAAATATCTGCGTGTTAAAACGACAAGCTATTGTTAGCATGAAGCAAACCTTGTTTTGCATAACTCAATATCAAAGTTTATGTTTGGTGTTGAGAGAGAGAGAGAGGGGTAATTGGACTGAACATTGACTACTGGGGACTTTCCAAACTTAAAAAGAGACACCATTTGGAGAGAGGTGATAAGCCTCTGAAGCTTAATCTTCAGTAATTCATGTCACACACTGTTGACTTCCAGACTGAAATCTTACCATGAAATATGAAACTAAAACTACCTGCATGGCCTCGTGCCACCATGGGCTGCATGGGAAAATGCTATTTTGTGGTTTTAACACAGTGACCCTTTAAACAACTGGAGGTTTTGTAAAAAGTTGTGCCTGACTGTGCATGTAGAAGCTGCCGCTAACATGCAGAGTTGTTGGTTTTGCTTCAAAAGGAGGCTCTTTTGTTTTGTTTTTTCTCAGAAGTAGGCAGAATGTCTGTACTACACACAGAAAGTCAAACTATATATTTACGTCTGTTTTTGTAGCACAGCTTTTAGTCGAGTCTGTCCAGCTGTAGTCGGTCATCTGGTCCCCACCCCCACCCCCCGTTCAGTCGTTTCCACAGGTACACAGTATGCCGAACCAGTTGCTAACGGGGCCAAACTTCAAATACGTACAAGAGCCGCCATTCAAATTGAACTAGCCCAGGTTGTAAAGTCACAGGATTAAAAATAGGAATGCTGAAGTAACATAACAGTCAGCGGGTGACACGCAAGTAAAAGAAAATGATGTCATTTCTCAGTAATCAGAATCACAGTAGCTCCATTTCTTGGTCTTAAGTTTGTACAAGCTAATGTGAAGAAATATTTGTCTCCTCCAGTGTTTTGAAGAAGCGGCGCTGTTGCTGCTGATGCTGCATACACCTCCACAGGGGGACGTGGATGAATTTCTCACTGTTAACCAGTAAACACGAAAACTGGAAACTAGATTTATTAGCTGGCATATAAAAGATCAAACAACTTCCCGTAAAAGCATTAACTCATTTATTGGATTAGCTTTGGTGGGTTGCTGAGTCACTCTGGTCTCCGTCGCACCGCCATGGTGTCCACTATCTCTGAGAGTTTCATCGTTGTTGATTTGTGACATCGTGCCATGAAGCAACAAGCTTTTGACCAGGATGAAGAGTCCAAATTTATTTCTCATGGTTAGAATGAGACGTTGCATCCTAAAAGTAAATAAATATTCCTTTGGATGTAAATGAAACTGATATTTTAAGTTGGTGGGTTAAAAAAAAACAGAACAAAACATGCTTCTTTCTTTTTTATATATATA
>JBAMYA010000005.1:1783997-1822409 GCA_037176975.1 Arrhamphus sclerolepis
TTTATTAAAAGGATTATTTAATTTGCCACGTTCCTGAGCCCTGCATTTGAGTCCTCTGTCTTCTGCCGCATGACACCTCCGAAGGATGCGGCCGCTGAATTGGGACACACCTAATATATAGGAGAAGGAGCTGAGGAGACACAGGTATCAGGTAAACGAGGATCAGGAAGGTCAAACAGAACATAACCAGACACAGACAGGACTTCAAAATAAAACAGGAAGTAAAGCTGACAAAAATGCTCACCAACACTGAAAAAACCCAGAACCAAAACCCAAACCGTGACAGGTTTCAATGAAAAGGATATCTCGTCAGAACGCCAGTGAGATCCTTTATGTTTGAATCAGCAAACTACCATCCCATACCACCTGGTAGCGATAGTCCACCACTTACACTGTAAACTAACTTTCAATGAATAAAATATGACAGCATAAAAGAAGAAGGAAGAAAGGAACAAAAACAAACAGGAAAGATGAGATCAACACTGAAGAGATGACTATGATATTGCATTTCTGTCTACTGCTTACATGAAGAGTAACGGCGGTGATGAAGAGACGACTCAAACTCCAAAAGGACGTTGACACGGCGGAACAACGTGATCTACAGCATGTCTGATCTTAAACTTTTTTTTTATATTTGTAAATAAGCAGCCCTTTCATTAAAGAAATAGGAAAATGACATCAGACGTGCTGGCTAACATAGGTATATAATTATTTATTTCCTTCTAATGTTTCATTATCTTTCTGTGTCAGAAACTGTTGCCTTTTGTAGAAATGTGAGTCCTTGTGAGTGTGGAAGGACTCCCATGTTCTCCCAACAGCAGAACGTTCCAACATTCCTGCGAAACAATGTCATTACTTTGCATAAAATACAGACAGCAAGTTGTTGAAGACAAAACTATTTCTGAAGGAAGCAAAACTCTTCTCATCCACTCTCCACACTGAATGTTTTTCTGCATTATTAAAGCACTAAACGCCACGTCCAAACACAACCCCAGTTGCTGAACCACAGTTAAAACTGGTGTAACGCTGCAGGTTGCAGGAGTGGAACATAATTAGACCACAGGTGTCACACGACGACTCAAAGAGACTTGTAAATCATGTGATGAAATCAGTTTGAACATTGCACATGTCATTGAAGCTTGAAAGCAGGGATGGATGGAAATAATCTTGGATGAAAATAATCTGAGAAGACGACAATTGCGTGCAAGATGTAGGACATGAAGAAGAAGTGGAGGGGACCGAGGTGGAGGGGGGCGAAGAACAGTCATTTCCGATGCAATCAGAGCAACTGGCGACAACAAAGGCTACAATGTAACCTCAGAAGATTCTCTGTGGCCACCGCAGTAGGAACATTCAGAGAGAAAAATAAGTAATTGTTTACAGTATTTGGCCTTTGAACATTTACTCTCTTACTGTGATGCATTCTTTAACTGTGTCATCATTTTCAAAAAACCTGTAAAAGAGAACATGTGCTTCCATCACACAAAATGAGGTTCTCCACCACCATATGGACAGAACACGTAATATAATCCCAGCAGCAAATCAAATGGAGCAGTTGCATTATATTGATGTCGTCGACAGTGTAAAGTTCTACTGATCTCCTCTGGTCCAAAACTAGTTTTGCTGACATTCTACAGTCCAGTACCTTCAACCATAGACCCGCTTCCTAAACCAGACAGGATGGTTCTTGTCCACTTGTTTTGCCAGAGAGATGTCTTATGGCCAGCTTCAGCTAGACAAAGAGATCATATCTTTTTTCTAGTGATTCCATGGGGTTAAAAATGGATTAAGGGTTGTTCTGCATGATCAGTGATGAATGTCTCGAGGAAATGTAAAAAAGAAAATTTCCATCACTCTGCTGAATTGCTCTCACAGGCTGCTTGAGTCTGTGGGTATATTAACTGGTTCTCATCCTAACTTTCTGGTATATGTTTTGCTGTCCCCATTGGGGATTTTTGACTCACTACACTGTCCTGTGGAGCTCCAAAAGGCTCTGTTTTGGGGCCACTTCTCTTCTCCCTATATTTGCTGCATTATCAGTCATTTCTATCTTCCAAGTCACTTTCTATGCTGACGATATCCTATCACATTTATAATATAAGCCCACTGGCATTGAAAAGTTATTGAAGGCTGGATGGCTGTCGGCTGCTTACAGCTAAATCCTGATAGGTTGTGACTGTTTATTGATGATTCATGATTGTTGGTAAACGGTGCGTTGATCATAGGTTGATTACTTTACCAACATTACATTATTTTCATCCGGCTATTCAGGATGCTGCAGGAAAACAGGGTCAAGTAAATGGTTCAACACTATCCAAGTCCGTGAGTCACTACACTATCTTCCTGTGGAGTTCAGAATCCAGTTTAACCATCATGTACGGGTCCTGTTTTCCCATGCACCTGCTTTAAAACTCATCGGGATCGTATATGAGACTGCTACCCCTCGACTGTGGAATGCTCTAAGTACATTTGCTGAGTCTGTTGTTCCTTTTACAAAGCTACTAAAGACATATGTTTTTACTAAGCCGTTTTGGTTGTCAACGTTAAATCATCTTATTTGATATGTTTTTATGTATTCTTAAGTTCATGAATTTCATGTAATGTATTTTATGTCATTTCCTTCCTGTTTCTACTTGCCCCATGAAGCACTTTGTGACTTTTGACTGTGAAAAGTGAGAAACAAATACATTTTACTTACTTATAACACTGGATCTGACTTAAGTCACTCATTTCGTAAAAGATCATTTGAGTTCTGCTACTCTGGTTTGTGGTTGTGCAACTTATGTGTACTTTTTTTGTTTGTTTTTTTTTGTTTGGACAAAACAGAACTTGCTTGCAAGATTGGGATTAACAAATCAAAGAAAATCAACTGTTACTATTCATACAATTAATTTATACAAAACTTTTGTGTTTCTTATTATATACAGTCATTGCTTCTGACACGTCATATTAGCTTTCTAGCTAGCTACAAAGGTTGTCAGCACGCAAACACTGTTGTCAGGGATTCTTTTTCAAATCACACCAGTGTCAGTTATATTGTGTGTAATCTAGAAAAAACCCTCTTATCCTCAAATTCAAGTATCAAAAGTCTAGGAAGGAACACAAATCCATAGTTCACATATTTATTCAAGCCAACATGACATTACGTTTAGCTTCCTGTTGCTTCAACATTGTTTGATTGCAATTATCGGCCTGCTTTCAAATCTAATTTTCCATGAAACGTGGGAGTAAATCTGTTGAGTGTTTGTTGTTTTTTTTATTTGTGTAACTTGTGTATATTTTATGATTGAACAACATGTGTGTTGTCTGGATAATAACATACATTTTCTCAGGAAACAACACATTTGGTTAAGAGCTGATATAGTTGTGGCATCTGTGTTTGTAAACCATTCCATCTATTTCCTTCCCAATCATGAGAAGAAATTTGAACATTTGTGGTTGTTCTTGTTGGTCTAATGGTGTAATAAATGTGTGGTTGCTACAGGCTGTGGAGCCATTTGTTCTTTGATCAAAGATGCTTTTTTTTTTCTTAATTCACCCTCATCTTTGGCTAAATCCAAAGCAACTTAGCCAGAGAGAAATACCCACAAGTGTCTATGCCAATATCCTGATCAAAAGACAAACAAGATGGAGATTAGACTGACTTCCACAAGCTCCCATGTTCATTTCCCTCTGTTATCAACAATTCCATAAAACCCTCAGATAGGATGACAGCATTTCCAAATGGCCATGTGTGAAGTTTTTACTGTTCCAAATCAGCCAGTGGCACAATTCTCTGCTGCCATTCAGTCCCATCTCAGCTTGAATTCAGCTGTATCTTCCTTCTCGGTGTAGCTCGCCATTTCTTTGTCTTCTCGCTTCCCTCTGTCAAAGGACAGCAGGATTTTATGGAAAAGCAAAAATGTCACTTACTTTGCCCACCTGTGAAACTGCCTGTTTGAGATTCTGGGCTTGCCAGTCCCCATGGCAACCACTTTGTCTGATTTCCATTTCGGCTCTCACCAAAATGCAGACACAACTGTCATATTGAAGACTGAAAAAACACAAAAACAAATATGTGCATAGCTGCTGATTATTAAGTTGTTATGTTGTTGTCATTGCTCGCCTAAGTACTACTAGGGTAAATAACATCGTTATCAGCTTCTGGTGCATAATTGCCACTTAGTTCTTGCTTTACTAATATTTGGAGGTTGCAGTGACATGCCTAGAGGAGATCTGTTGCTTTTCCTGTGATCCTTCTTTCTCTTCTTCTTTTTCCCATAAATCTTTTTTGCGCCAAAAACCACAAGACGTATTTGTCGTATCTAACTTTCTGCCACCTGCTTAAAAACCAAAACATGAAAAACTGCACCCACTTGTGTTTGTAGCACCTCAACTGAGTTGACCTTTTCCCAGCGATCACACTGACGTACAAGTAAATAAGTCAGATTTCACAGCTCATTTGCATCTTCTGTCATTTGGTCTCCTGCATTAAAACTGCATTAAACATGTGTTTGAACATATCTATGTTTCACTTATCTATATTTCACTTTAAATTTTACAAGTACATACATTTTTATCCATTGTGTTGATTTTACAAAAATGTGTAGCCTATTGTTTGTTGCAGAATGCTTTTTTTTCTTTTTTCCCATGAAACTAGGGCCATGGCTTACAGGTGGTTCTCAGGAGATCTTAATTTGTGTCACCAAATAAATCTTTTGAGCAAAAATTTATAACTGCATCTCATCTTTCAGCCACATGAGGGAGCTCTTTGGTTTACTGCCATTTGTGCCTTCCACTATTCGACAACCATTGACTTTGATTTTCCAGGGGACATTACCAGTGACAAAGTAGAAACTGCCTTTGGGCATCATTGAATAGTTGTACAACTATTACGAGAAACGAAGCATGTGATGTAGACCGACAATCAGGCTAGTTTCAACAAACGACAACCAGAATGGCGTTGCAGTTGAGCACAAACTATGGTGCATGACTGTTGTTGGTTTGGCAGGAAAAACGTGTTGATCCAAGGTTTTCTGCAGCATTCTTGATTGTTTTCATCATGACTCTTGGATGCATCTGTATGAGTCATCCCATAAATGCTGCCCTGTTGTGACTGGTTCCAAACATTGTGCACCAGTGAAAATGACTGTGAATGAGAGACAAAACAACAACAAAAAAGCAAACAAAACAGCCTTAGACTCGGCTGCATCTAGTGTTTGCCAAATCAAAGTTCTTGATGGATGTCAGCATGAAGAGTGGCGTGAATTGACTCCAGTTATCAAACCGAGAAAGACCCAAAAGAACAAAAGTAGCTGATGTGAGCGAAGCTACCACCTGTCAGGGACGCCACTTTGCAGATGAATGTGAGGAAATCTTCACTAATGGATGGAAACATCTTACTGAAGCCTGAACAGATGATGAGGCTGAGAGATCAGCCAAGAAGAGAAGATCAACCTTAACATACATGGACTCCTTCTTAAAATATGGCTTTAATTATTCAACTCAAATAGGGAACCGTGATCAAAGTATGTTAGACTCAAAACTTGCAAATAATGAGATTCAAGCAAGAAAATCTAAAAGTACATTTAGAAATAAACCTTTTGATAATGGATGTCAAACTCTATTTCATCCCGGACCGAACATCACCACGGTTACCATTAAAGGGACGGTTATTCTTTATTTTCTCAATCAGCTATGTCATCAGATTTCCTGCTAGTTCCTGGGCTTGGTCGTAAAATGAAAAAAGAAAGTTTTAAAAAAAATTATGTTTATTCATTCATAACTTTTTTTTTTTCAACAACCAAGGCTTTTCACTGTACACTCACAAATGTCCAATGATTTTTACTTTTTAACTTTTTGTAACATTTTTGACATAAAGTTGATGAAACGGGACTTACAAAAATTATTAGTTTGGACAAAAATGTGCAACTTGCAAACATTCCCTCTGCGGTCTCCTGGCTGCTCTCCTCAACTGTTATTTCACTGTTACAGATTGAAATTTTCCGTGAAACATTATAGTTAATGTTTGTTAGTGTGAGTGATAGATAATTGTCTTTGCACGCTCCAGATAAAATGAAGTTGTGGGCTGGAGTTGACACATGTGCTTTAGATCTTGGAATGCGTAGCAGATTCGCATATCAGCTGAGCTTCGTGGCAGAACTCTGCATTCAATATTAAAGCCCAGTTAGCGTCCCAAAAAGATAAGACCTATTATAGAAAAATGAAAACTATCTTCCACAAAAGATGCAGTTTCACAGTTATTCAAGAAAAGTCAGCAGGAAAACATGCCACCCACTGAGCAAAGGAAGTTGTAGACAACCTTGACGAGCTTTTTATTTCGAGAATGAATTTCTTAGTCCAGTTGAATGTAAGAGCAGTTGTCTCAAATTGCACCATTTTTTGGTTTAAACAAGGTACATTTGAGAAAAAGTCGCTTGATTTTTCTTACTGTGACAACAGGTGAGAAAATATGTCAGCTGTCGACTACATACTTACCAAGCCGCTGGACTGGACCAACTTTAAAGGCAAAACTAATGATGAGGCCATAAATATGCTGCAGTGCCATGAAAGAAACATGTCCTTTGCTATATTGGTTTTACTGTCGTCACTCATGTTGGCCAGTTTACTGCTGCCCTCAACTGGCAGCTGTATTTTCATGAGAACGCCACTTTCCACTGGCAGGGACTGCTTGATTTTGGATGGATGTTTTGCACTGACCATCAAAGCCTGTTAGCTGCTTTATTTTATTACCTCCGTCAAGGAGGTTATGTTTTTGCCAGCGTTGGTTTGTGTGTTTGTTTGTTTGCAACATAACTCATAAAGTTATGGAGGTATTTTCATAAAAATTTCAGGATATGTCCAAATTGGAACAACGAAGAAATGATTGAATTTTGAAAGTGATCTGGATCACTGTCTGGATCCAGGAATTTTCTAAAGGATTCTTTATCATTGCGAGATAGGGCCATTTTCAGGATATGTGTATATATCTCCACAATAAATGCTCTGAATGCTTGGCAAAAAATACGGGACACGGTCATGACAGCATGAATAATGTGTGAAAGTCTGATTTGGATCCTGGAATATTCTGGATACTAAGATCTGAAACATGAAAGAAGTCGGAGGTTATCATCTTTTTCAACACTGTGAGGTAACAAATGAAGATACAGACGTGCAGCTAAGACCAAATTGTTGCTGACAGTTTGCTGAAAAAGAAGTATGTTAACATATTTGATGTATCTATGATAGTCATGGAGATAGATCCAGAAGAAAACCGCCATTATGAAAATGTTGATTTTCGTGAATAACTATTAAACTAATAATGAGATCAATGTGATTCCAATTGCTAAGTGTATGTTTACATGGTCAAGGAATCCAATAAAATAGATAAAGCACGTGTAGGAATATTATTTTTAGGTGCAAGTCACAATATGTGGGGGAACTGTGCTGCTTGGGAGAGAGGGGGGGGGGGGTCTTGACGCTCCAAGTGCTTTTCTGGTTTCATTTTATTCTCCCAGTAAAAATTCTAAAACGTTCATTTTATGGACAGATTCTCTCTTATCCAAATTCAGAAATAAGACCAGATGTCAGTGGGGTCATCCATCCATCCATCCATCCATCCATCCATCCATCCATTAACTCTGGAAGGCGTCCTGACCAGATGCACAAACCGCGTTGCATTTAGGCTCATGACACCTGCAATGTTAAGTCAACCAGTGTTGACCAAAGTGCTTTCCAGGCACACATTAAAAAAACAATAAAATGTATGCACCTATAACATAGTAAAGTGAATAAAATAATTAAATAGATGTCATTATTCAGCTTGAATTGAAGGCCAACATGAATTAATTCTTGAGCAAAGATTTGAATGTAGCAAGTGTAATGACAGAATTACAATACACTGATATCAGTGCAGCTTCTGCTTAGGTTTGTTTATCTGATTTGTTGGCCTGCGATTCTTTCCTTCATTTCTGTTTCCTGGATTTTACTGTCTTGCATGTTAAGTGACTGGCAATGGACTACGTAAATGATTGCACACCTGGTGTGCAACTGCAAAAATCATGGCATTTAGGCTGAACATTTATCAGAAAAACATGCAACAAAATGTCAGTGCACCTTTCATAAAAACTCCCTGATGACTCATTCAGTAAATGGTGATCTATCGTGAGAAATGTCCTGCAAATTTTGAAGAATAACACACATCAGAGCTCTTTCTGTTGAGTACATGTCGTTCTCAGATGTACTCTCCCTCTTATCTGAAAGCGGTGGCTGAGATTGTAGGTGAGGGACTTGACTTCCTACATTACTACACACAATGGCAAGGGTAGGGTTTGTCACCACGGAAACCATCAGTTTCTTGGCAACATTCATATTATCTCGAGCTGACTCTAGCTGATCAAACCTAATGGAGGGATTCTAGCATCGCCGGAACAAGAATGTCATTGAGCAAAGTGTCGGCGCGGGATGTGGCAGCGCAGAAACGCACATAGGTGACGGGGAAAATAATGAGGCACAAAAAACTTTTCCTTTTTAGGTCACAAACTCAACAATCTGCACACACACACTCTAGAGGCTTTTCGACAGCTGTTGTATAGAAGTGAGAAAAAAAAAGTCCAACTGTCAGGACTGTTGCATCACCATCAATCAGCTGTATTAGAATAATGTTTCTGGTGTTCAGCAGCAGCTCAGACACGGTTTGTTCAGCCATATTAGTAATTCACCCACTCAGAGTGACCTCGTCTCCTGAGCTGATGTCTTTTAAATTAGTCATTTGTAAGTAACTGCAGCCTGAAGAGATGCAGTGACCCTCCCAACTGCTAGACGCAGAGGCAGCACGCAACACCTCTACATTTAAAGATTTTTCCATCGTTATTTGCAATCATTATTAGCTGTGTTTACATTCTGATATATGCATTTCATGTTACAAAAAGTTCCCCCTTTGCTCATTTCTCTCTGTAGCGCCGCCACATTCCCAGAGGGTAAACTAATTTACATTCTTGTTTTGCTCTTCAGACCCATGCCAGTTTCCATGACAACATAGTTTCACTTTCTCATCCTCTCTGTCTCACTCTCTGTGACTCCCCCCACACCCCGTCCCCACCACTCCTGTTCTCTCATTTCCCACTGCGCCTTTCTTATGTTCTCTTGACCTTCCTCCAGTATTTCATTCTTTTTTTTTTTCCTTCTCTACAAATACCAGGGTCCAAATCCTCCTCTCCTCTCATTTCCTCCCCTAATTGAGTTCATTCCTCTGCTTGTCACATAACAGCAAAGAGTAATGGACTGAATGGATGCACGGCTAAAATATGTCTTGGGGGGAGTGTCTTTTCTCATTTTCATCACCATATACAAACGCAGCATACTCTGCATACAGGGCCTTTTATTCACTCTTTTGGTATCTCTGGCTGGTCTGTTTGGCAGGAAATTACTGAATCGACAACAGTGTGCAGTCCGGTATTGTTACCCTTGATTAAAAAGAGCACACACTTCTTTTTTAGGCTGTATGTCTGCACAGTATAGCACTCAAAAGGAACAAAGGACAGTGCCCCTTCAAAGCAACCGCATGGTTCCTCATCATTTGAGCTAATTGTTTTGGCAAACATAATACTATTTTCATCCTAAATCCACTCTGACTGTATTTTATTATGATTTGGCATGAACATGAAGACTCAGCCCATTTAGCGTATTGAAAAGAAGAGTTTTTTAATTGCTCAGTAATTGTTTTCCAGGTGTGATGTTTATTCCTTCTCTTTTGGCTAACCAGAGCCAGGTGTATCATTCTTGAAGCTGAAGGAGAATATCAAGCTGAAGGTGGTGTGTCTCTGGCTCCAAACTCTGGCTCCATGTGTGGCGTTCGAGCAGTTTCACCGCTCCCTTTGACCCTCATATAATCATATTTATGAAACAACAGTTATATCTGTGAAGAGGAAAAAAATCTGCCACTTATGTGATGGTCCACCTTTGAAGTTTTAGGATTCAGTCTCCAAACCTCTGGTCACAAATGAGAGCAACGGGCTGAGATTGGATCAAAATCTCTTCAGAAGGCGGCTTTGGACAAATAAAAATGCATTTATTAAACCAGAGATGGAAATACAGGCATTAAGAATGCATGAGTCAGCTCCAGAGCAGACCGACTCACAAACTTGGGCTCTCTCTTTCATAGGACCTGATCCCGTCCTTTGTTCTCTTTTTTTCTTTTATCTTACTGTATAAATACACAATTATAACATTTGAAGAGGCAAAGAGGGCTGTCATGTTTCCACCTACAGACCTTCTCTGTCCACACATGCTTCAGTCATGCTTGTAATCTGCTTGTGCCTCAGAGGACGCGTTTAAACGACTTTGTGTATTTCTATTTGAGGTTTATGCTACACTTTCACACACCATCCATATCACCACCAGTTAAACTTTCCTGGTTCTTTGTCATTTATCTGTAATTGACAATTTTGGTTAATGTTCTCTTCCTTTAGATCTTTTTGCCTGTACGTCCATCATACACTCTGGCCTTGGGACATGCAGCACTCCTGCCTCCCTTACACACACATGAATGTGTGCCTTTCACACAAAAATATAGCATACAACAATAAAAGCCCCACAGCTGTTAGTACCTGGCCGACGAGTGTTCCAGTGTTACAAGCCTTCAGTGTTTCAACCACCACATCTGCCTCACATATTTAAGATTCTTTAATTTCTCAATGTCAGATGTGGAGACAAAAATAAAAGGAAATACAGTTGAAACCAGAAATTTACTCACACTGCATAAAAAGACATCTAACCTTTTTCTTTTCTTTTTTTTGACACTGAGAATCATACAGTATAAAGGCAAAGATACCAAAGACTAAGGAAATGTTTGAAGAAAGCCATAAAAATTCTCTCTCATTATTCATTTTGCAAATAGAAAACATTTTTTAATCATTACTGATCTAAAAAAAGGAAAGGTTTAGTTTGATTTAATGTCAGACAGTGAGTGAAAAAGTGTAATATAAACTGTTGATGCTGTGAATCTGGAAAAGGAAGGTGTCTCATCATTTCTGATCTGAGTTAGATTATCTTAACTAAGGTTTACAGTTAGTTTTATGGTATATGTACAAAGCTTTTATAAAAATAAATAAATAATCTAAAGCCATAACTCTGCTTACCAACTGTCAGTATATTCCTAAGAGATGCTCTGAACTTCACACAATATTTAACAATTTTTTTTTTTCTATCTGCCCAAACCACTAGAGGGAGTATTCATCTGAGGAAAAGATTAGGTTTAACAGTGCAACAACTGGAACATATTAAACTCCAAAAATTACAAGTGTTTCTTGACTGAATTTGATGCTATTTCTGATTTTTTTTTTTTTAAATCGCAGTTCATCAGAAATCTGAACCGTGGAGTGTCATGTGCGTAATAAGTCTGATTTCATAAAAAAAGAAGAAGAAGAAATAAAGAAATAGCCTACAGTTATTTATCCGAGCGCCTTCGTCAATTTTAAGCCATTAAAACTAAATCTAGTGGCATAAATATGAATATAATCGGCTTGGAGAGTGTCAAAAAGTTCCCACCCTCCCCAGTCGGCGCAGAAGTCCAGTATGACATATCAGTACAGTGACATACGGATGCCCGTTTGGCCACACTAATTACTGTCAGCGGCTGGGAGTGTTATGGACTCGTCCTGCCCTTCTGCATCTTGAATAGTGGGAGTCATGAACCGCTGCGAGGCGACGCGTCCTCTGATTTAAAGCGAAACTTCAACCCAGACATGCCCATGTTATTTATCGCCATCTGAGCCTTCGCCAGAAAAAAAAAAGGAAAAAAAACTGCAGCGGCTCCTTTCTTATCAAACGACAGGATCGGGACCATCTTGCGCAGTGATACGGCGGAGGGGGAGCGAGCGGCGGCGGCTGCGGCGGGCGGCCACTCCGGGAAATGTGGACCGGCCGTCGGTCCTGACATCGGCCTCTTCTGATCTCAGAACAGCGGCCAAATGGGGTAGAGTACAGCGCATTTCAAAAACACTGTCACAGCCGAAACCCGCTAGCCGTTGGTGTCCTTCTCAACTGTCTTTCTCTACGTGTGGGGACCGCGTAACTTTCCCTTCTTCCTTTTCTCTCTTTTTAAAAGTATTTATTCAGTAGGAAGTGTGCGCGTCGCTAATCAGAAAGTTGAGCCCGCAGATGTGGCGCTACGTCAGCTCACGAGCCCGCAGCTTTAGCGGAGACGCGGATTAGCATGCTAAGTTAGCCCCCGTGGAGCGAGGCTGGCGCAGCGAGTCTCTCCGCTCGTGAGCGCCGGGGTTCACGTCAGGGGCATGTGTCCTGAGTTTCTCCCCCTCTTCCTCCTCCCCTTACTTGGGGGGTGGGTGGGGGCGCGGTGCTCGCCCAACTTTACGTGTAAGGCTGTTTGTTTTTTTGATTTATTTATTTTTTGTCCGCCACGACACACGACGTTTGTGTCCAGATGTGTGCGTTTCCCACATTAGCCGGTCGGCTAGCTCATGTGGCAGAAACGTTTGAATAATTTGTTTGAGAGGCTGATGATGAAACCTGTCAGTGACACGCGCCGGGGAGCAGCACGTTGCCCATATTAACGCTGCTTATTTAACACTATATGTAATTAATCGTGTTGGTCAACGTTATTGGATGTGAGAAAGGTGCCTCTTTAACGTTTGGGTTAGTGTTTTGTTTCAACAGGCAGCGGTGATGCTGTGGCGCCGACTGTAGTATAAACATGAAAATGCTGTGCCGATGCAGCCTCATCTGTGTTAAATATGTCACTAAAGTCATCAAATACTGCTTCTGAAACTGGGCTTGAATATTTTAGCGTGCTTCCATGAATAAATGATCAATTAGTGTGACACAAGATCAACCTCAAAACTTATTTTAATGTAATTTTTTTTTCTACACATTTTAACTAGACTAAGCAATTCCTGTGAGAATTGGCAGTCGGATTGCTGCTACTGTCCATCCCCGAGTCTCTTGTATTAACAGTTTTTAAATTTCACTACTGATACGCAGCTAAATCTGGGAAAATCTTCATGGTCGTGACTTTTGCAGAAGGACCATCAACACATTCCTGCACAGAACTGTGTCACATTTTTATGTCAAGATATTGGCCAGTTAATGGAGGAGTAAATGCTCTGATTTTGTCTTGTAAAGCACAGGCCAGGGGAGCAAATATCGGTCATTTAGAAGCTTTGAGCAAGAATGGTACAAGTCTCTTGCCTTAAGGAGTTAAATTGTGTGTAAGAGGACAGATTTTTCTCTGTTTCGATGAATGTCTTGAGTCCTCGACTGCAAAACTGGGATCCTAAAGAAGTTCAACTGGTCAGCTGGTTGTTTTGGTGTTTGGTACCGCCTTTCCACGTTGAAGGATGTGAGACTAGCCGGCGTCCAAAAAAAAAGAGGAATAACAGCAACAATAATAAGCAGAGCAAGCGATTCTTGGAGGAATTGCCACTGCTGTCCCTGGTCTTCTCCTGCATGAACTATTTTTAAAGTTCTCTACGGATCAGCAGTGAGGAATTTCATGGTCCTGAGTTCAGCAGCTCTGACCAGGAGTCTTTGTCCTGTTTGACCCAGACCAAAAAACCCACTGAAACATTGTGGGGAACAATTGCTTTTTACAAAGTCACCATAGCTCCAAAGGAAATTTCGTGGCCAGTGCAAGACCCACCAAGCCCAGTGGAACGTTTGTGTTCCTAAAGCAAAAAACTGACAACATACTGGTAGGTTTAAAAAAAAGAAAAAGAGTAAATACTCTGATTTTGTTTTGTAAAACACAGCCCAAGGTGGCAAGTTTTTTTCATTTAGAGACATCTAGAAAGAAAAAGTATACGTCTCTTAGAGCGTTAGATTGTGTGAGAGCGGACAGATCTTTCTCCATTTTGATCGTATATATGAATGCTGTTGCCTAAAAACTCTGGGATCTACAGCAAATTACAGAAAACGTTTCTGGCTGTTTGTCATTCGGCCTTTCATTTCTATGGGAATTTTTGCAGATGGAAATGGTACGCCATCTGAGAAAAGTAATTCAAGATGTCATATGATTTAGTAATTTGTGTTGGTGTTTGAGCTGTTGAGATGTTTCCAAGTTGAAGGAACCTTTTTCTACTCTTATCTACTTTCATTTTAGACCATGAAACACTCACACAAATATCTAGTTATTAATGTCGAGACCTTTTGATCTTAACTCACACGGATGTCACAGAGGTTACCTCAAACATATGAGGGACATGATGACTTTATCCTCCTCAAAACAGGAGAGTCGGGTTCCTTCACCTCTCAGTGAAGCAGCTTCATTCAGGCATGTAACTATAAACGACACTGTTTTTACTAAAGAGTTTACCTTAAATAGTAGGACAGTAAAAACCAACTGAACCCCTTATTTGTGGAAGTACCCAGCATATAAGCATCCTCGTTTGTCATTTTTCTCCTCTGTTTAAATATTTATGTGTTTTTGGTTTCAGTCTAGTGAACTTATGACAACCATGACCCTGACCAATCAGCAGGTTGAACGTGGTGATAATGCTGCTGTTCAACAGAGCTACAACAACTACTACAAGCTTTCTGTGTGTGTGTGAGCACATGCACTTGGTACTCTGTGTGTATCTACAATATCCTGGAGGACTATATATAGCACTTAACAGAGTTTGCAACTTGATCCGAATTGTCTTTCAGGGCTACAGTGCACTGTGCACTTCTTTCCACCGGAAAGGAAATGTGTCTTTTGACTTTGAGCATTTATTTATTTATTTTTAATACTCCTACCTATACAAGTGGCCTTTGCCTGCCTTTAATGTTAGTGAATCTGTACTGGACAGTAATGTAACATTTCTGCAAGACAGTTACTGTAGCACTTTGAGGCTCGCTCACCTCTCCCTATGTACGGATAAATGGCAGCATGTATCGGTAATAGTACTTGGCATGATTGGCATACTCTAGGGATGAATGAAAAGCCTGCTTCCTGTACCTTTTTGCTGTCCAGAGTTGATCTGAATAAATAAAGCGTACAGCAGCTGCTGCGTGTCAACTGCAAGCCGACACAGATTTGGTGAGCTGCTGACAGTGTTTCTTATATGGCTAGGTGATCTGAGAACTTTGGGGTGAGTTACAGGGAGCACCGCCAAGGTAAGCCATGAAAGAATAATGTGATACTGAGAACGATTCCTTATGACAGAATACACGGAGACACTTCAGGACAGCCTTAATGAAGAAGAAAAAAAACTAAGTGAGGCCTCGGTCTCTGAGGCGGAATGACACCGGTGTTCCGTTTCATATTTTCATCTGGGTGCTGTTGTGTTTCTGTGCGCTTATCTTTTTTGCATGTTTTGCATACAGGCCTATAAGTGGAAAGTACTCTTTCAGCTGGGTCTCGGAGCGTTGAAATGACCTTAGAACATTTAGTCACATCAGACACGTTCAGAGTGGAGGAATTCACGCAGAATCTTTAACTTGACTTTGTTGTGTCAGGTGAGAACCGGGCCTTTTGAACTCTGTGCTGTATAAGCACAGAGAGGCCTGTGACAAACCATCGCTGCTCTTTTTCTAATGCAAATGATGCTTTCTAGAGGTGAGAATGTCATCTTATCCAGCTTTAGATTCAGAGCATCACTGCAAGTGAGCATGTGTTAACATCTCTTCTTTTTATTTTCTTGCTGAATCACTTGTGCTTTGAAAGCTTCTCGTAACAGTTTACATTTTTTTTCCCCTTAAATTAATTCCATATTAATACATCTTGTACACAAGTACGGAGAAGAATCTTGGTACTTTTTTCTCTCCTGCCCTACAGATGAATGGTAACCATGTCCAGTATGTTTGGGTCTAATAGAACTGCACGCACAACCTCAAAAAACATTCAGTTTTAAACAATAAGACTCCAACAAACTAAATGTGGAAGTGAAAAACCAAGTTCTAAATTGGCTCTAAGCCTAACCAATGAACTCATAACCTTTATAAATAACCGGAGAGGCCGAACATGTGCAAACCTTTGAAGCTCTAGAGGAAATGGGGGTTTCGCCTGTGATTCCAGTAAGTACAAGTATACCTCTTTATACTGGATTTTTCTTCTTGTCTTACCAATTTTTCTTTCTCCAACCACAGGGCACTCCCCTGCTTCTAAGATAAGTTTAAGTTCAGGCCAAAGTTTTGGTCGTGGTTTATGGCGGCCGTATTGGGATGAGGATGCTGTGCATAACTTGTATTGATCCCTGGAGGAATCTTGGCTCTATTCTACACTGACTGGAAGTATGTGAAAAAGCACTCGGTTCTTAAAATGTTCCAGCTCTAGCACCTGCCCAGCACCACTTTGAGGGTGCAGATGTGAAAGAATGCATCGACAAATATTGTGAGGTTCATCATCTGTTAAAATACAGTACTTTGTAACTTAGTTCTGAAAGATTTGGCTTTGCGTCCACAAATGCAAGTTAAACCTCCGAAATGCAGCGAAAACAACTCTACAAACACAATTCAGAACTCCGCCTGTCTTCTCTGGACTTTTGCTCATTTAAAATGGATGGAAGCGAAGTGAAAAACTGTCCTTTGGTCAAACGAGCCAACCAGATGAACGTTGGGTTTGTTTGTTTCTTTTTTTAAGTGAAGGTCTTTCTTATTTCAGCAAGATGATGCCAAAGCACATTCAGCCTGGATCAATTCAGCACATAGTCAAACAGTCCAAGTGCTAAACGGGCCTCGAAACTGACCTGTGAAAAGATGTGAAACAGTAAAAATGAGAGCCATATTTGTGAAGCAACTTTGGGAAACATTTAACTTTGATTCCCAAGTGCTTATTTAGCATAATACAGTGGTGAAAATGCCCTTTTCTCAACTTTTTTTTGAAACCTGTTGCATGCATTAAATTTGCTTAATGTAAAAAAGACAGACAGCTGTTTCTACCTTCATTGTTCAGCATCTACTATTTCCAATTAATAGCTGTGTTCAAATGTTTTTTTAAGCCTCTGAATTCTGCCCATTTTACCGTCTTTGTAGTTGGGTTTGCACCAAGGCTTTTCGATATACATTTTGAAATTGTGTATAAGAATTGGTGACCTGAAGCAGCAAAAGTCCACAAAAACCTCAGTTAAGCAGAAACATTTGCACATTAGTTTGAGGTAAATTTTAAC
Organism: Arrhamphus sclerolepis; assembly: GCA_037176975.1. Taxonomy (NCBI): domain Eukaryota; kingdom Metazoa; phylum Chordata; class Actinopteri; order Beloniformes; family Hemiramphidae; genus Arrhamphus; species Arrhamphus sclerolepis. The sequence continues at coordinate 1,801,079 of JBAMYA010000005.1, forward strand.
TGTGTGGATTAAAAGAGATCAAGCAAGTCAGGGGAAAAAAGCAAATGCCTTGTGCATCACTCACTGGGAGAAAACATGAGTGTCTGCGCACAAGAATGTAATGAGCCCTGCATTGAAGCAGAAATCTGACGTTTTCGATAGTTTAAAACTGTGGAAATGGAAGAAAAAGAGCAACGTGTCCTGCTGAAAATGATTTCCTTAATACCTCTAGGACTTCCAACCACTGTTAATACTTGGGAGAGCAACTTGAGTATGTTAATGGACGCCCAAAAATATTTGGCAACCCACTCGCATATTTTTATTTTGACAAAATAGGGATTGAAAATAGTGACTGCAGAGCTCATACACTGGAGGAACACTCACCACTGTGTACTTTTGCCAGCTAGATTTAACAAAAAAGAAGACCTTTTAAGCAGTTTTCATTTTGAGAAAATAAAAAAAGAGCAAAGAGCAACACATGAGCTGACAAAGGCATGAATGAGAGGAGAAAATGAAGGTGTTCTGTTGCTCCTAATCTAATGTTCACTGTTACAGACAAGAAGTATGTCGCAAAATGCAGTAAACCCGTCCCCACCACCTGTCACACCTGAGCTGCAACTAACATAGAATCAGATTTTGTGGGAAACACTTTTTTTCCTCTTGTCTATGCAACTGAAAATGTTTTTTATACATGCCTCTTGTTTTGTTTTGTTGCAGGCAGTACTGGTAGTAACGAACACCATCCTGATTCCTTTCTTGCTTACGTGCCAGTAAGCAGTAATGGCTGTTTTGGTATGTTTTCCTTGCTTCAGTTGGCCTTTTCCTCAGAAAGCATCAGAAAGGATGCAACACTTGACCTTATATACAAACTACACCCAGTACTTACCTGTGCTTGAACCAACTGGAGGATTTTTAACATTTTGTTTCCAACCAGTTGTTTAGGCATTTGTCCCAGACACTCAGTCTCATACAGATCTTAGCTTGCAGGCAAATCCCCTCGCCCAGCCAGTTCTGCTGCAACATCTCTACTGACTCCTTTATTTGCTTTGCCTCGGTGTAAAAAGAAGAGTACATCTCAGGTCACGCGCAGGGCTGTTACTGTTACGTCAGCTGATGGCGAGCTGTTGGTTAATAAATGATGTAAGGCATAAAAACAGAGAGGAGCAGAAGATGTAATTACCTCAGTTGGATGTGACCGTTAAAGCATATCTATGACTTAAAAAAAAAAAAAAAAGTTTTCATGCAAGGGAACATTTCTGAACTTATTGGATAAGAAAGTGGAATTTGATCTTTCTATAATTAGAAGTACCTAGAAAACACTAACCGTAATGGTCCAAGAGGCTAAAGAAGGGTTTCTTCTGTCATCCCAGCTGTTAAAGGAATATTCTGGAGTCAGAGCAACCCCAGATCTATGATTAGCTGGTAGGAAATCTAAACTTTGATTAGGGACCAACTGCTGAATGGAACATTTGGATTGTCGACGTGGGTCAGCCACATTAGTGTAATATTCTGTAATTGATAGACAGTAGCATCAGGATGTAATGCAGATATGAGATTGAAACTATCTTCATTTTAAAATCAATAAATGATTAAATGTTTGGATTTAAAAAAAAACAAAAAACTTTGCAGATAGAAATTATAAATCAAATACGGCTCATGAATCTTTCAATGTTTTCTTCAGACATCTAATTGTCTTCTTAGCATCTCACTGACCTGTTATGATGTTATACATGTGAAACAGCTTTCCACCTATTTCAGGGGTGTCCAAACTCCAGTCCTCGGGGGCTGCTACCTACCTAAGACAGGAGTTGATGTAGATTTGTTCTGTGTTGGAGCCAGCCCCTAGTGGTCAGTGGATGAACTGCAACAAAACATACTTTCTCGTTAAGCTTCAACATGGAGGTGGGATGGTCGAGCTTGTAACCTGGAATAAGTGTCACATTATTCAATTAAAAAAACTTTTTGACTTGGGGGTGGCAGCAATTGAAGGGACACAGGGCAGTTATACATAATGACACGGACAAATTAAAAATAAATATAGGGCACATAAAGAGCAAACAGTATTAAATATTATAGTGACAGCTGTGCAAATTGCACTCAAGTGTTTGAATGTTGAGTAGATCATTGGTCTCACTTGGTGGCCTGAAGTGGAGATAAGTTGGGATTTCTGGGGTGACACAGCATCTTTTAACCCAGCAGAGGTCACTTGTCATCGTTGTTGATTCTTCAAATGCTGCACGGCTTTGGGAAGCAATTCTGCTGACGGACCCGAGCGCAGCTGCCTTGAATTTCAAGGTTGTTGTATTACTATCTCTGCATGTTCATGCACTTGTCACTCGTTGTGAGATTTGAACAAAGGGGTGAAGATGATCAAGTTGTTTTCACAGGAACTGGAGGTTTTCTTCTATCAGCCGCGTCCTTGAGTCGGTGGTCAGTAAGGTTGGTTGTTAGCTGCATGTGATCCCTGTGTTCTCGTCCGCCTGTTGTTGCGTCTTCAGCAGCACTGAAGTATATCAGAAACAAATCTAGTGATTGCTTCTTTGCTCTAATTACGCTTTGTGCCACATTGTTGCAGTGCTCGTTTTGCAGCGCCTTGACTTTGGTCATGTAGCAGTTCTGCTTTAAAATGAAAGTACCTTAAACTGTCCTGGTGTTTTTGCGTACAAAGACAGTTGCAGCAGTCCACTTGCAGAGCCCACAGATGAATTCATCGGCTGCAAATCTCTGCAACAAACAGCAGGTCTAACTCGGTGAGAAGTGTTTGGCGGTGATGAAGGTGCCGGTTTTGGATGTGGAAGGCCACATGACCCACATTTGTAACTCATGTTAAGATGAACAATAGCGCAACAGGCGTGAAGCGAATTCAGCTCTTGTGAAATGTCTTTTGTTCTCATGATTGTGTCTCTTTAAATCTGCGAATCCTTGGTGAAAGTACAACTCAGTCAGGGATTACATCACCAGTAAACCAGACACAGGCTTTTTTAGCCTTAGTTGTTGGAAAATGCATCTGCGCAGTCACTCTGGAGGATGGCAGCCAGACATTTAGATCAGACATGGAAATATTTTTGAATAAATCGATGATAAGCTTGAGTGGAAACTGTGACTCAGGAGGTGAGACGTCGTCTGCAGAGAAAACAGAAACAATTCAGGAAAATGCTAGCTCGACATGACCGGGAAGAACAAAACGCTTTAAAAAGGCCTCGAACAGGAAACTAATCCAACAGTGAGGAATAACTCATCATCTCATGCATGGAACAGCGCTAGTCAGAGCAGTAAACTGAGGGTTTACTTTGTTAACAGTCACACATGTTACGTTAGCCGCGGCCTTGTCCCGACTGAGGACGAGCACAAAGTGACGAAGCACATTTAACTAATTTTCCTTATCTTGGGCTACATTCTAGCCGGCGCCAAGTGCAAATGCAGTTTGTTAACAAGCTGATGTCACAAGCGTCTCAAGTTTGCGTCCGTGTAACTGTATGTGCTCCTGCGTCACACGCATTATTCATTCATCAGCGCTGTTAAACACTTTGGCCTCAGTGTTTACTTGTGTCGATCCACATAGCAGCACTGTGGTATCTGTGTTTCAGACTTGGCTTCGTATGTTTCTCTCTCCGTCGGCCCGGACTTTCCAGGACTCTGGGTCTATTAATAACAGCACTGTGACCCACTGGAACTAAACTGAAGCTCGAGCTCTTACATGCGCCCTCCTCACATACACACGCCTATCATAAATTATATAGTTGCTGTTCTGTTGCCTTAAGTTCAGCCACCATAACACAAGTTTCTCTTGGAATACCGCTAACGACAACAACACTTAACACGCAACTCATTTTCCAAATGTTTCTGAATCAAGTATCAAACTTTCGCTATAACTGAGAGCTGTTGATGTTTTTGGTTTGTTTTTTTTTTCTCTCATTTTGAAGGAATGTAGGAGTGCATGTTTGTGTGTTGGCCTGAGCTTTCTGTGCTTATCATTACGACCGAAAGTGACCCATTTCTGTATGTAAAGATCATGTGATGTGGAGTTTCAAACTCATTGAATTATTTCCACTTATCTGTCTAGAACAGCGATTAGACCCGTCTGGACAGGATCCAGATTTTTAAATTGGATTTGTTTGCAAGCAACTTGCGCAAATGCCAAAGGAGGTAAATGTGAAACAACATATTATTCTTCATCACATTTATGGGTTGGGTAAGACTGGAAAGGCACCGATTCCAGTTTTCTGGGTCAATTTGGGTTCATGAATTTTTTTTAATTCATTTATTTATTTATTTCAACTTACTGAAACTCTGATTTGTGGGTTCAGATTTTCTTTTTATGGATTGTCATCAACTGGAAACAAATGATTTTTTTGTAATTGTTCTTTCGAGTAAATATTTGAACAATTACAACAACAAAACAGCAACACGTCAAAGGCGGCTTTCTGTCTCTGTCATGAGATATCCAGAGTATCGTGCTCCAGGTTACCAGTTAAAAGGATTTGTTGAAACTCCAACAGAGAAAGGGAGCAGTTTCCTTTTTGTACCAGATTAGGGGCCCTTAACCTGTAAAGACGGCAGGCTGGATGTTTAAAAATTCAGAATCAGCTTCTAAAATGAAGATGAATTTCTGCACCTCTAGTCTGTTTCATTGATCCTGGAGTTCATTCGACAACAGTTAGCTTCTCATCCACAAAATTCCTCCCCCTCTGGGCAGATAGTCCAGTCCTGTCACCTCTAGAAATACCCAGATGACTGCAGTCGTGGGGTGTGTCAGCGGTGCACAGGAGGCCGAGTACAGTGGACTGGTGAACCGCTTTAAGGTATTGTGTGGGAACAGAAACCTCACCTTGGACGTGAACAAGACAAAGGAGATTATTATGGATTTAGGTGGACCAAGAAAAAGCCAAACATCCATCATGTCAGAAAGGTTATCTGTTGGAGACAGCAGCATCGGAGGCAGCGGCTGCATTTCCATTACAGTTTTTGTGTAAAACAGTATTATAGAAATGTTAATAAAACTCAACTAACAACATTACAGGCCCCATTTATTATGCAGTGTTGATCCCTGTTCATATGGATCACCACACATGGTTTACTTTGACCCACAGAGTTTTTGATTCTCTTGGTCTCTTCCAGATCTTGCGGTCTAAATCTTCTACTTCTCTGTTTGCTCCGTGAGCACCTTGTTTGCCCCTTCTGCTCACTCTGCTGCTGTAAGTTGCCTTTCTAAACCAATCATAGACTTCGCCACGGCGACAGAGACAAGATGTTTCTAATTGCTGGTATGGGGGACAGGGCCGACCTCTCGAGAGAACGAACTGAGTTGATCTGCACTCGGAGTTTAGAGGAGTTTGGGGGGGGGGGCAGTCTCTCCTAGTATGTGTGCTTTTTTAAAACCTTAATTTATCACACCTTATGAGGACAGCTAGATGGAATGAAAACTGGGCAGTACAGTTTTAAGTCAATTTTTAATCTTTGGAAGCCAGGAAAATCATAATATGGGACCTTTTTAAAGGCTTGACATGTAACTAAGTTGTGTTTTCCCCGGTCCTTCTGATTTAACTTTTTCCATTTTCTGTCCCTGAGCTTTGATTATCACGATACCGATCTGACATGTTTTTTTATATAAAGAGCTGGCCATTTAGAAGGTGTTTCAAAAGACTCTTTTTGGAGTTTTATTGGCTTATACCGGTCTAGATCTTCAAAGAACGTCTGTATTTAGTCACAAACATTGGTCATTTTACTTCCGTTCCCATCTGTCGTTGCTATGGGTTAAGAAGCTTAAATAGAAAATAGCATTTTAAGCTTGCAGGGATAAAGAAAAAATATTTTTTTGCCTCTAAAAAAAGCCCCCACATAGTTAAAGTATAAAAAGAAGAAGAAGATCTTGTCATCTGCAGTGAGGCCAGCTGGAACGACACGAGCAGAAAAGCTAGATTGAAAGCTGCTTTGGCAGAAACTGACTCAATAATACGGGAGAGAGAAAATGAGAACGCCTCCCTAAAGAGACATTAGCTTTGATTTTACAGCCTTGATATTATTGTAAATTAATTGCATATCAGCCAAGTTGATTGGGATGAATGCATCACTGAAATGTCACCATGATTAAGTACTAATTATTTCTGGAGCTTAGGCATTAAATTCCTTCGTGTGTTGAGGTCAGGACGTAATGAATGCAGATGGCACCAATTAAGTTTATTGCCGGTACTCCAGGTGTATCTGATCAGTTGATACCATTTTGTGGATAAAAATCGGAGCTGAATGCACGACAAGCTTGTATTTGCCGTGCTGTTCAGTCTCTAAATACCTGCAATAATAAGCCTTTTTACCCCGGGCAGCACTGAATCACAGATCTTTATGCCGATAAGTGGTAACACAAGCAAATTTATTGGCGTTAAATAGAATTATGGAACACAATGCACTTCTGATGACCAACCTAAGTCATCAGTAGAGTTTCCAGTTATTTGCACGGAAACGGTCACCTTTGTTTCTTCGTGTGGACCAAACAGTGGCTGCACGGCACCGTACAAGCACGTATTTTTAAATAACAAAATGTCATTGTGGAATCAAGTCAGCGTCATTGGATTTGCGTGTGTTGCCATGGCAGCTGTCCACAACCATGTGGATTCTGCCCTGCACCTGCTCCGTCCTTTGTTGCTGACTCAGAAGTGCATCAATCCCTTATTTCGCCCCTTGTACCTTTGCAACTTGAGTTACAAAGGCACCTTGAAAACCTTCTGAAAAGGCCCAAAAACTGCGTTAAACGTGGCTTCAATAAAACAGTTAAAAGTCTCGTTTCGGACCGTGTTGATTTTCAGAGTTGGCTGATCGCCAGGCTGCTCGGTTCTCATGAATCAGCATCCTGTGATTGGGAGTCTGAAAGTCTTTTCCCTGTTCACGTTATGTGTGGTCACCACACGCTGCAGGGTCTGGCAGCTTTGGAACACGGCTCAGACCACATTGTATCTCCAAAACACGTGAGAAATGAGGCTTAACTACATGTAAAACACAGATGACGTTTGTTCAGAGCACCAATGAAAAAGAAAAGACAAATGAAATAAAAATGAAGGAATTAGCACAGCAGGGTGTCAGGGTTAGACATGTAGGAGACAAAGTAGAGAGGCTACACTGAGATGGTTTGGAAATATAAAAAGAGGGTTCGTGGATGCAGTGGTTGAAGGATGCTGGAGATGGAGCTGCCAGGGAGGTGGAAAAAAATGGAGATTTTCGGATGTGGTGAAACAGGATATGCTCTTGGTTTCTTGGTTGGTGTGAGAAAGGAAGACGCAGAAGATGAGGTGGGATGGAAACGAGATCCGCAGCGGCGACTCCTGAAGGGAAAAGCTGAACAAGAAGAATCTCTGAAGCCAGAAACCGTTGATCACCCATGAAAGATTCTTCATCACTTATTTTGCAAAGCAGTTTTTCTTGCTGACCTGTAGTCCATGATTGACCACCCGCAAGCTTTTCTGATGTACGTCGTGATAAAAGCCAAGTGTGTCTCATAAAAGAGTTGAATAGAAACTGACAACAGTCGAGGCGTCATGCTCTTTTGGGATCAAAGGCTTTTTAAATGAGGACATTTTAAAAAGGTCACAGGGGACACCTTTGTTTCTGCTTCACGGAGAGACTCCTTTAAAAGTTCCATCCTGTCAAAACTTAAGAATAAAAACATCTGATCAGGGTACAATTGAACTGGACATCAATAAGTCGTCTAAAAACCAGCATGTTGAAGATAAATAACGTATCGCACTGTAGTGTTTGCAAACATTTCCCTCAGAAATGTTCTTAAAGGGATATTACACAGTCTGATAAGGCGGTCATAGACCGAATCCTTGTCAAGTTCTGTTTCTAGAGATGGTTCGAGGAAAACAAAAGATCAGATGGAGTTGATCTGCTTCCGTTGTTCACGTCAGCGACAGCAGAAATGACCATGAGCCTTGTTGATATCCACTAGACTGGCATTTGTTTTAGATAAGCCTATCTTTTCGTAATCGTCCACTCGAAGGTCAGTGTCTCACCATACGATTAGCCCATCTCCCCCCCGCTTTTGTTCCACAGAGCAAGTGAGTCACACTTTGTCAACAGGAGCGACGTCTGACTGTCCCCGTTTGAGTTAATGAGTGATGAAGCCCTCAGCCGGTGAAAAAGTCACCTCCCTGTGCAGACTTGGTTAATGACTAATTGCAGCTTCTTTTTTTTTTTTGTTTACCATTACCTGTCAAGGTGAGCGAGCTGTGCTCACGGTTGTGTTTAGAGAGAAACAGCTGACGAGATTGTGCTGTACACAGAGTTGGAATTATGTCTTCAGCCAAACGTGGAAGCCAGTAGAAATGTATCCACAGGATCTGGATTATGTCAGCCGCACATCTGGGCTGCTCTCTTGTTTTGAACAGGCTGCGATCTCTGTTTTGACCTAACTATTGTTCGCCAGAAACAGGTGTGGGGAAGGTTCATGTTGAGACTTGCAAGTAGTCGAGAGCTGTTTTATGCTTCCTTCACATGCACCCATTACGGTGTAGACTCCAGGAAAGTATGTACGCTACTGGTTTCAGCATAGAGAATCTATATGGGAGAGAGGGCCACACAGAGGCAAAGGTTAAAATCAGAAGCTTGAGGTTATAGACACAGGCAGGTGGTGGTGTCAAAAGGGCGTCAGCTTGCAGCTATGGAGCTGAACCCAGAATAAAGCCTCAAGTGGGGCTGGGGAGTGTCATCCATTTTTCATCTAAATCTTGAATTCTGCTCACTTAAACGCTGTTATTACCTTTACTTTTCCAGGAATAAGCCATAAGTAGACGATAAGGGGTGAGGGGGTTGGGACTTGTTGACTGCTTGTCATCTGACAAGTCACACAAGAATAGATTAAAAGCAAATAGCAGTAACACTGAAGCATTAAAGCATGTGAATCAGCTAAAAACGAGCATTTCTCTTCACTTGTGAAACAGAGAATGTGTCTCAGGAAAGATTTGCCTTCAGACAGCGCTGTAGACTGAGCGCTGGAGTTTTTGCGGTTTGCAAAGTGTTTGGTAGGGGGGTGGTACCTTCAACACTGCAGAGCTACTTCTGAGTTTCAGGTCCCTCCCCCAGCTTCTGCTTAGTTTTGATCTCTTTCCCTTAAAGGGCCAGTTGACTGTCTCTGGCCTTGCTCTCTTATCACTCTGCTGGCCTTCTCTGTCTTTAACGCCTTTGCACGTAAAGTTGATGTTGACCTGCAGGCTGAGGACGCACACACTGACAATAAAGGTTTCTATCTGCCTCTGCTGATGATATCACTCTCCTATTGTCCTCCAGGTGTGTGTGTGGTCAGTGAAGCATCCTGGAGAGCAGAGCAACATGGCAGTGTGTCAGCTGGGCATCTAGGTGAGAAGAGGTGAGTGAACAAACCAGAGCTCCCTCAATTTTTTTTTCCTTACGTAACGAGAATAATGGACTCAAATAGAATTTCTTTATGTCGTTTTCTTTTCTCCGTTTAGAAATGTGAGCTCCACTAACAGGCACAGCAGTTCTCCATACCAGACGTCCACCTCAATCACCAGCCATTCAAATGCACACAGACAATAAAGTGGCCAATCATGGCAAGCAGGTCAGCAGCGACAGCCGATCCCAAATACCCAACGTCAACCAGCAGTCTCAGCAGCAGGGGACTGCGGCACACCTGGGTTCAAAGGGAGTGGGTCCCGGCAGCCACGGGGTCAAAGCCAACCAGATTTCAATGAGCAATGCTGGGCTGAAGGCTGCCGGCCAATCAGTGAGCAGCATCGGAGGGATGCTGAAAACCAAATCCAAGCGGGAGCGGAGCGTCTCCATCGACTCCGCCGAGTCCAGGAATGCCATCCCTTCGGTCCTGGAGGCAGATACCAAAGCAGGTGAGTTGTTCTGATGTCGAGCAAACTGTCACCACCTGAGCTGTATAGAATCTTATAGTTGTTGCAGCTCTGCTCCAAATATAAAGTTCACTTCCTTTAACTTCCTATCAGCTAGATCTTTATCTTTACCAGATTGTGTGCATTAGCCTCCTCCACAGCAGGAAGTGAATGTAAGGTCTGAAAGGACAGCCAAACTTGTTTTCTCTCTTACTAAAATGCCCTGACCTTTCACAGAAGCATCAGAATTTTCCCCTGGTGTTTGATTGTTTGTGCCAAGTCTCTACAGCAATGACGTGTCCCATATTAAACAAAACATCCAGGCTTTCTGGCTTGCTCGGGGGGAGAGATGGGTTGTGATAAGCTGGTAAATCCTGAAGAAATGCTTGTTAAAGCAGGAGTTGATGAGTTTCTGCGAGTGTGTAGGTAAATGTTTGTGTTCATGTTGCTTCTACAAAAAGTGTCTGATTTGCATTTGTTTGCTTCTGTTTATTCAGGTATTCATATCAGGGTTCAGCTGCACATGACATGACTGTGTTTTGTGAAACTCATCAGGACTTCCTGTGCATGACTTTCACACACACACCCACACATCATTTTTTCACCACTTAAGAGGCCCTCACATTGATTTACCTTAGCCTTACCCTAACTCTACTCATGCAACTACAGTATAATTGTGTGCTTGATTATTGTCCCCAGAAATTTGGCAAGCCATCTGCAGTTGTTACCGTAAAAACAGACGAGAGTTGCACACAAACACAAAGCTGAAGGAGAGGTGTGCCTCAACACAAAGAACGGCTAGCAGAGGGATAGAATGAAAGACGGGGTGGATCGTTTGCAAAGAGCTCTGCTAGCTGCATCTGCTTCTCCCTGCATCGTATGGCTTCTGTCCCGTTCCCTGTGATAATGCTGCGTTGTAAAACCAAAAGTGGATTCCTCCACAGACCTACTCTGAAACTGGCAGAGAGTCAGTGGAAAGCAGTCTTAACATGACATGGCTCAGCAGCCTGCCTTCTTAGATAAACCAGAAACTGCTGCTAACAAAAACAAAAGGTCATCTCTTTCATAATGTCTGTGTGTGACGAGGTAGCAGTCCTCCTCCTGCCGACATTTTCTGTGTACTGTCATAGCAACTTCTTTTTTTTTCTTTTCTTTTTTTAAATGTAGATTCACAAGCGTTTAAGTCTCTGGTTACATAACCTCATCTGGTTTCTGTTGGAAGGTAGCTGAGTCAATAACACTGTTCTGTAGGGCAATACACAGATTAGCAGATCAAATGATTTCTCAGAGTTGGGACACACTGTGAAATGTAAATAAAAACAGAATGCAATGATTTGGAAGTCTACAGCAGATCACAGGAAATGTTTAAACTGAGGTGTACCATCTCATTTCTGAATTTGATGGCAACAGATCTAAATAAAAAATAAATAAGTCAAAAGTTAGACCCTCTCTTTGTTTAGCAGCTTTCCGTGTCCATCTAGGAAGTGAGGAGATTTGGGATTCAAGCTGCTCAACAGTTCTGGGGCTTCTTGGTTGTAATTTCTGTCATGATGCACCAAATGTTTCCAAGAGGTCTGGACTGCAGGCGGGACCCTCCTACTTCACAGTTGTGCTCTTGTAGTGCAGTTCAGCATCGTCTTGAAGGGGAGGGAAGGCCTTGATTGAAAAAGATGTCTGAATAAGATCACATTGAATTTTCACTTGAATATTCTTCAGACCTGAGCTGGTGAGATGGATGAATGAATATAGCTGCCCATGCCATTCATGCCCTCTGATAAGAACTTCATACTTCAGTTTGTGCATTTTAAATGAGCTGTGGTCCAGAGAAGATGGCTGTTGTTTTAAATATTATCTACTGTAGATGATGATGATGCTGAAGAACATTGTTCTAAAATTATTAACCAGTTTATAGGCCCAGTTTTTTGTCAGATTGGTGAACCTCTGCCCATGATTACAGATGAGACTCTGTTGGATTTAGCTTTCATGCCAGGTCATGTCACTGACCAGAGCCTGTTTTAAAACTTGTTACCGTCTCCCAACTGCCATCAGACCCGAGATGAGATTTAATGCTTTCTGTGTGGTATTAGATTTATTTCTTTAAATTTCTCACAGCGTCCCTACTTTTATGTATTTATTTTTATTTTGGGCTTGTGTTTTGTGTTTGTAAAAAGATTTGAGTTGTGTAATTATCTGGTGAGTTCCTGCCTCAGAATGCTCATGCACTTGTAGGTCTGTTTCACATGTTTCTGAAACTGACAGCAGCGACTTTTGGACAAAAGTGGTTGAAGTTTTAGCAGCCTGTGAGGACGCTGGCCGCTCCTTCTCAGCTCCGCTGGGTGGACTGAGATACACAGTTAAATTAAAGATGATCAACGGGCCAAATTATCTCAGAAAGAGGAAAAAAAAAAAAGTCAGAACACCATGCAGGACTTGGCGTACTGCTAGCTACTGCTTTCGTTTACAGGCTTGTCCCCTGAGAAGCTGTGGCAAATTTCTGAATCTAGCTCTCATTTCTGCGGCCGTCAAAGCACACACGTCTACTGGCAATAGAGATTTCCTTAGTGGCTCTGCCAGAGGTTGTTTAGTCAGTTCAGTTTGTTTATTTCAGTGCTTTCTTCGGTGCGTGGGAAAAGCAGGGTCATTTGAATTATACAGCCTTGAGTGTGGTATGATTTTTCTTTTTTCTTCCCTTCAATATTTGAACAAAAATAAATCCTTATTCATGTCTCAGTTCTGGTCAAAACAGAAAGACATCTAGAGGCAAATGTTGATGCATGCGTTTGTGTCTGTGCTCATCCTTCTCCAGAGGGTGTCATGCGCAGCAAACGGCGCTGTGTTCTGGCAAAGAAACAGCCGTACAGTGGAGATGAATGGTGCTCTGGAGCGGACACGGATGACGAAGACAAACCACACACTGCAGCTCAGCGTGAGTCTCGGTCTCCATCCATCCTCACTAACAATAGAGTGATCAACATGATAAAATTAAAAACTGTGTTGTTGTTTTTTCTCTCTATGAAAATCACCTGTCATGTGTCTGACTTATCTTTCTCATCATGGAGTAGCGTGATTAAATCCTGCATTCTCTAAACGAAGGTGTCAGCTTGGTGTAATGTCTCTGATTAAACTTTGTGTGATTTAGCTCCATCTAGTGTTCAGTTGTTGTAGCCCACAAAAAGATGCATTGTTGTTATTAAGATCCAAGCTGCTGCTTATGAAAGGTTAAATAAATCATTGTTTCTCCCAGGTGAACGAGGGGTGGCAGGATCTATCCAGGGACTCTCTGATCGTCTTTCTGCTGGGAACATCTCTGAACCAGTCATGGGGTGTGGAGTGGGATCAGGGCTAAAAGCTGAGCCTCCTCAGCCTTCACAGCAACTGGTGTATGTTTTCACAACCAGCCTCGCCAACAGGTGAGAGGTATTTTCAGGCATGACGCTTTATTTACTCATTCCTTTTCCCTCAAACGTCATGACATTCGATTGTAATTGCGGTGATACATTTTCTCTGTTTGATCATTTGTTCCGCAGTGCTGCAGAGGCAGTAATGAAAGAACAGACTGACTCCATCCTTCTATTTCACCAGCAAAATGTTCCACACTCCAAGTTGGAGCAGGTCAGACACCAGAATTAAACATGCCAGCTTTTCTTAAACTGTCCAATCATGTGAAGCAGTGTATTATGTGACTCTTAAAAGTAGGTAAATACAGTCTCAGCATAAAACATTTCAGTTCCTCTATCAAAAACAAAGGGATCATACAGAAGCACTATGTGAGGGGGAAAGTACACCCCCTTCTTTAGTTTATAGAACCACCTTTAGGAGCAGTAATGTTATCTTTATGACATGATCAGTTTCTTGCATCACTGTGGAGGAAGTTTGACCCATTCTTCTTAACAATGTCTCTTTGGTTCATTGAGGTTTGCAGGCATTTGTTTATGTGCAGCTCTCTTAAGGTCGAGCCCCAGCTTTTAAATCAGATAAAGGTCTGGACTTCGACTGACTGGACCGTAGCAGTGTGACCCAGTTTCAGTTTACGCAGGTGGATTCGCGCGGTAGAGTTTATGGTCGACTAAAGGGCCGCCAGGTGCTCGAGTCCTGTGGTGAAAATGAGGCAGTTTTATGTCCCATTATACTCTGAAATTAAAGCATAGAACATATAAGCAACTGAGGTTGAAAAATAAATCATGGAATCAATTTATAAACCAATTTTCTGACTCAAAGTAGCCACCTTTGGTAGCTGTAACTTGAACTTTTTAAAAATTAATAAAAGTAACAGGAAGAATTAGGGGGTTCTGAATCTTTTCACCTGTTGTGCATTTGAAAATATATTTAACCAACTTCAATATTACACTATAAAATTGAATGATTGCAACTTCTGAACAGTTGTGTAATTGTCCTTGTGGTAGTGAGAGCTTCATATTGTTTCTTCTGTCGCAGGGCCAACCAACAGGGAAGCTTTCTAGCCTCTCTGAGAAGATAAACTCCAGCAGCTCTCCACCCACAGGAACCCCTAAGTCTCAAAGTGGGACTCCACGGCCAGCTTCTGCAGGAGTCGGGGGTCTGTTGCCTCCTGCAGGGACACCATCATCAGCAGTACTCTCTGGTAATGAATCCCCTCAGACTAGACCCGGCGGGGCCTCGGGCAATAGTAGTGTTGCTGCCCTCAGGTCAGACAGAGGGAGCACAGCCACACCTGCAGGCCACGACCCAGGAAACGGAGATGGCGCTGGAGGTATGCCCCATCCTGCTGCTGGTGTCTCCCCATCTGGAAGTCCCTCCATCCTGTCTACACACCTACAGAGTGATACAGTCCACAGGAGTGGTCCAGTGAACACAGATGGTCTTTCAAAGGAGCAGCTAGAACACAGAGAGCGTTCTTTACAGACCCTGAGAGACATAGAGAGACTATTTCTGCGCAGTGGAACCGGAGGCGGCCCTGGAGACCAAGGAGGTTCCAACAACAATGCACCTAATAACTCATCCAACTTAAATAATAATAACAACGCTGATAGGAGTGTCATTGACGACAGTGACAATGGTACTAACAACACTGGAAACTGCAGTAGTGCTAATATGTTGTCTTCAGCCATGGCTCCAGTGGGAGGGATGAAGAAATATGAAGAGCCCCTACAGTCCATGATTTCTCAAACACAGTCCCTGGGTGGACCTGCCCTTGACAGCCCTCAAATGGACTCTCACCACAACCTGCCACAACACCCCCACCACCAGATGCCTTCACCTGGTGATGACATGGGTCCCTTACTCGGGCCGGAAGGACTCACACGAGAGCAAATGGCCTGGAGGAAACTTCAAGAAGAATACTACCAGGAAAAGAGACGACAACAAGAGTTGCAGCCCCCTACCCATCCCCAGCACTTTAGAATGATGACTGAGATGGGCATGCATGGAGGTCCTATGCTGATGAGAAGACCCCCTCCTCCTTACCACAGCAAACCAAGTGACCAGCAGTGGGCCCCCAACAATATGATGGGAGGTGGAATGGGTGGAAATGGAAGAATGTTAGACATACACCAAGAGGGACCCCATGGCCCAAGATTCATTGGACAGATGCAGAGAGGACATGGTGGAGGAGCAGGCTTTCCTGGTAGTCCAGGTGGAGGGTTACCAATGGACGGTCTAGGACCCCAAAGGCCCACCCGTCAGGGGATGATGTGGCTGGATGAAATGCCCAACAACATCAGCGGTGGAGGCCCCTTTCATGGCTGCTATCCCGGTGGGCCACAACACTTGCATGGTGACCCAGAGCTGTTAACACGTGAGGAAATGCTTCGGATCATGGATAAACGTCACATCCAGGGTGTTTCTAGGTATGAACTCGACAGATTAGCTAAACACCAGCAGCAGGGAAACCTGGGCCCAAGAATTATGGATAGTCTCGGGGGCCCAGATTTTCCTAACATGGGAATGAGCCGAGGTCCACCCACTGGTCGAGGAGATCCGATGGACTTTCCTGGTTCACGGGAGATTATGGGTTCACCAGGAGCAGGTCCTCAGATGAGAGATTTGGTGGATTCTCCTTTAGGGTGCAATATCACAATGGGCATGAACCCACAGATGAGCATTCAGCAACAGCAGCAGATGTTGCTATCGCAGAGGCTCAGGGGAAGTCATGCAGGTGGAGGATCTTTAGGGGATATGTTTGGTGCTGGAGAGATTTCAAGAGTCAGTGCCTCACAGAATGGAAGAGGAGGAAACAAGGGAATGATGCCAGGACCCTTCCAGTTTCCTAACCAAGGTCCCTTTTCTGGAGAGCAGGTGGATGGACCCTATCTTCAACCACCTGGCCCTGATATGTTTGGGCCTGACCAGCCAGGTCCCAATCAGATGGGAGGAACATCACGACTCAGTCATATGCCACCAACTGGAGGCCTTAGAGGAGCAGAACTCGGTCCAAGGCATGCCTCTGACATACAAGTCAATGTTAATCCATTGACCTCGCCCTCAGTGCCTCCATCTCACCAGCTGAAGTCCCCATCCTTCAATCAAGAGCCATCTCCTCTTTTACCTTCCCCTTCTGCTCCAGTACTGAAGTCACCGATCTCCTCTGCAGGGCATCACCATCCTCTTCCCCCTGCATCTGGTGCAGGGACTCCCTGCTCTTCTTCCATGAAGTCTCCTCAAATAATGGGGTCTTCCAACCTTGGTTTGCATTCTCCATCTGCCTCTCCCAGAAGACTCAAATCTCCATCCATGGCTGTGAGCTCTCCGGGGTGGACATCCCCCAAAACAGCTCTTCCAAGTCCAGGTGGTCCAACCAGTGGGAAGATAGTGGGCAATGGAGGAAGCACTTCCACTGAAACAGGTACACTTCAGTCCAAGCTCAAAACAGAGAACATACATCAAAGTGCTGTCATTTCTGTTCTTCATTAAAGCTTTTCCTTGCGTTGCTGTGCTAATATTTCAGTTTTCTGTTTTTGCAGGTCAATCACTTCCCCCAAGAAGTTCTAGCTCAACCCCTGTTAGTCAGCCAGGCTCTATGAATCCGAGTATGCAATTTACTTCGTCCCCCGATGCCCCGACAACTCAGAACCCTTTATCCCTTATCATGAGTCAGATGTCCAAGTATGCCGTTCCCAGTTCTACTCCTCTCTACCATGACGCAATCAAAACAATCGCCACTTCCGATGATGAGATGTTACCAGATCGACCTCTTCTCTCCGGTGTCAGTATTGGAGGTATGAAAACAAGAGCATGGAGGGCACATGGGAGGAGTATACTTTCACATGTTGATTTTACATTTGTTCTTTTTTTCATGTTTGCTTTGTTTTCCCACCAGGAAACATGGGGAATGCCCAGGCAACACGGACGCTTATCTCCCAGGGCTCCATTGGGCCCCACAGTGATCCACAAAGCCCCATGGGTATTGTCAGCCAAGGTCAGCAGCACCTGTCTCATGACAGCTCAGGACCTGTTCTGTCATCCCCAAACCAAATGGGTATGCCTGCCATGAATTCTGTCATTTTGGGGGGAACGCCTGAAGGGATGGGGCCTAACAACACATCGCCGTTACCTCAGAGTCAGATGGCAGGTTTTCCTCGCGTTCAGCCAACGCCACATGGGCCCATGCACTCACCAATCAGAGGGATGCCCCAGAATTTCGCTCAGTCCAATGATGATATTCCACCACATCGGCAGTTACACTTGCTTAGCAAAGGCCATCCCCACCAACGTCCCTCTCACCCCTCAGACTCATTTGCAGCTCTTCCTATGAATGAAGGTCCGGATTTAAGTGAAGTCATTCGACCCACTCACACAGGGATCCCTGAGTTTGATCTCTCCCGTATCATTCCTGCTGATAAGCCCAGTAGCACTCTTCAGTACTTCCCCAAGAGTGAACCACATCAGGGCCCACCATCCCAGCCACATACGTCCCATCAGCTCTTAAAGCAGCTGCCTTCTTCTGGCCCTCAGCACAGCGGCCCTTCATCCAACCCCCACTTAGCGAGCCTGCAGAGCATGGCTGAACAGCAGCTGCCACCTCACCCAACACATGTTGGAATGCGCCAAAGTATGGGCATACCTCAGGGGGGCTCGAGGGGTATGATGTCTGGTGAGGGCATGGGCCCCATGTGCCCCCCTGGACATATGATGGGAAGGACAGCCCTGATGCCTCAGCAGCAACTCCAGCAACAGCAAGCCATAATGGCCAACAGCCTTCTCCATCATCCCTCCAATCCGTACTCTGGCATGATGTCCTCTCAGCAGCACCCACATAATTTAACGCAGCAAAATATTATGATGATGCAGGCTAAGCAGCGAGGCATGTCGATTCCAGGGGAACCCTTTGGACACCAGGGTCCGATGATGGGCCCTCCCCACCCTCAGTCCGCTATGATGGGCCCACAGTCTCTCACACAGCGGGGAATGTCTATGGAAGGTCCCATTGGCTATGGTTCCGGAGGTATGGCCAATATGCCGTTCTGATCCGGTTAAAAAAAACAAAAACAAAAAAAAACAGGTGTTCTTTTCCCATTGTGTCCAAATCTTTTTCATCGCTATCCTTGTAGTTGTTTGAAAAAAAAAGACATTGTTTAAAAAAAAAAAAAAAAGATAATCAGTGATGATCTTCAAATTTCTGGATTTCAACTGATTAAAAAAATATATATTTAAAAAGCACTGTAACAATGTTCAATAAAAAGTTAGATTTTTTTTTTATATTGTAAAATGTGTAAATTAAAAACAAAAATCAGTGTATTTGTTGTGGGAACAGAGTGGTGGTCAGGAGAGGAGTGCCTAAAATTTCTATTTGTTATAATATCATTGATTTATTTCTCCAACTACCAACCTGTTGTGCAAAGAAATATGAATATATGCATAATATGTACTTGCTGTATATAAGATGCGATTTGTGATTGTTTGCAGTTGTTCTGTATAACTGTGTTTTAATAGAAGTCTAAAAATAGAAATAATCTCTGAAATCGTTTCACTTTTTGTGTCAGTTATTTTAGAACAAAGACGAGGGGTCAAGGTTTTTCTGAATAATTCCTGAAAACTTTATTGAAGTCAGTCTGCAGTGTCTACAATACAAGCAAATTACAATTTTTAGCTCATAGCACCTTTGTCAGCTGGGTAAATTAAACATTTTTAATGCAGGGAAAGTAGAAAAAGTCCTATGATTACATAAACAGAGTCCTGGATAAAGTTGTAGCATTTATCATCATTCAAAGGAAACTGAAGAACAGAGTGAATGCCCGCGGATCCGCCCACCACATCATTTATGTGACCCGCGAAAGCTTGAAGGATGTCTTAACAGAAAAGCGTACGCGGCTTTATGGCATGCAATGAAATTCACAATTTCACTACGTAGAAGGTGTCAATTTATGTCAAAAAGTTGCAATTTTGCCAAAAAGAAAAGATGGATTTTTACAATTAATACAAAAGTATCGATTTACAAAATGAAGTTGTAAATTTTGTTCAAGCAGTTGAAAAAGAAATGTACCTTTTTTAAAATGAAAAAGCTGATATTTCCACGCAGCAGTTTACAAAAAAAAAGTCTATTAGAACAGAAAGTCGACTTCAAGTTAAAAGGTTAAAATTTTGTGAAAGTCGATATTCTACAACCAAAAGTTTAAAAAGTACTGATTTTGCAAAATTTGTGATTTTTCCAACATAAAGTCGAGTTAAAGTCATACATAATCTACAATTTGCTAAAGTCATGATTTTATGAGATTGTGATTTTTACAGCTAAAATTCTTACGAAAAATAGCACATTAGTATTTTACGTCATAAGAATTGCAATTTTACAATTTTCAATTTTACAAAAAACTTTTAATTCCTAAAAAAAATCAGTCAATTTAAACAGCGTGACGATATTTAATAAATAACGGTCTATACAGAGACCTGTTATTTAATAATGTGTTTATGAACAGTCAGACTTCCAGTCTTACAGTCACAACTGGCCCTTAGAGGGCCACCGCTATGCTGATGTGGCCCCCAGTTAAGATCAGCTGGATGCCCCTACTTGAAGAACGAGGTGTTGGAAGTCGTTCCTTCAGAAACGGACGGTCGGCTTTGAGCGTGACCTCTGAGGAAACGCAGACAGATTCTGCTGCAGCCCAGCTGACAGAGTAACCGTACGAGCTCGTTGCGAAACTGCACCCCAACAAACGCGTACAGGAAAGGGTTCAGGCAACAGTGGGAAATGCCCAGGCTCTCCGTCACGACGCAGACCCGGTTCAGCAGGATCAAAGACTCGCAGTATTCGTACATCATAATATCCAGGTCTACCATGTTTTGTATCAGTGAGGCGACGTTGTACGGCAGCCAGCAGAAGCAGAACACGAGCGTGACGAGTAGAGCCAGGCGAATGGCTCCTTTCTTTGCCAGACTTTTCTGACTCTTGCACAAAGTAATGACCAGCGTGGTGTAGCAGTAGGTCATGATAGCCAGGGAGAAGAAAAAGCACAAATTATTCAAGGACCTCTTGGCCAAGACCCAGTTGTTAGCATGAATTCCAAAGCGATAATTGTCGCACTCTGGGTTCGATGTGTTTCTAGACTTCGCCACAGAGAGAAAGACGGCGTTGGGAAGAGAAAACAGAAACGAGATGAGCCACAGTGAAATGCACATCAGGTGTACTTTTCTGGGGCGTCGACTTTGCATACTCGGGACTGCGTGAACGATAGCCAAGTAACGGTCAAATCCAATGAGAGCCAGAAGGAGACTCCCGCAAAAGAGGTTCAGGTTTCTAATGACGCCCTTCACCATGCAGAAGAACTCTCCGAACACCCAGCCGGTGGTGCCGTTGACGGAGTCAAAAGGAAGAGTGAGCAGGAGCAAGAGGTCAGCCAGGGCCAGGTGCAGCAGGTAGATCTCTGTGATGCGCAGCTGTTGGCGACGCCTCAGGAGGACCGTGGTCATCAGGCCGTTCCCCGCCACACCCACGAGGAAGATCACGCTGTAAAGGACCGGCTGGACCACCCCGTAAAAGCTCTGCAGGTCGTCCTCTTCACACACGAAGCTTGAGTTGCCGTCTGTTATGTTTTCATAGTCATCCAGGTCTTCCATCTGCAAAATACAGACAGCAATGTTTTCTTTCATTTGTTTCTTGTTTTTTTTTAATATTGAATTACATTAATCTGCTGTAATGTGTTCAGGTCTGACATATTTTAGTAGTTTTGTTTTACAGTGAGAAGAAGGTGGAAATATTGTTTTTCTTTGGATCTTGTAAGTGAAAGGAATCCCTAACCCTCCAAATTATAAAATTAATTATGACTTTTACCAACCGAATGAACATGCTACATCTTAAGGAAATGTCCGAGCTTTTAACATTTGAATTGCCACATTAAACATGGTCTAAAAGCTCTAAAAAGCCTTTTTGTCGGGCAGCTCTGTGTTTAGAGCAAGCAGGCACATTCAGCGACAGACAATGCTCTGCTGTGTATTTTCCTCTTTCTGTCAGCTCAGCCAAAAATAACTTTGTACATATATATATATATATATATATATATATATATTTATTTATTTATTTATTTATTTTTAATATA
>JBAMYA010000005.1:1838671-1852951 GCA_037176975.1 Arrhamphus sclerolepis
AGCATAGCTTGTTTTTTTTTTTTTTTTTTTTTTTGTTTTTTTTTTTTGTTCTTTTTTTTTTCAGTCACCAGTATTTTTTTTTAAATTGTAATTACTTATATAAGCTGATTGTGATTTACTGAGTTGTTTTTTTTTTTTTTTTTAACCAATGTTGTAGAATGCACACTTGCAGAAACCCTATGAGATCAACCTGATGGAGGAGCTTACGCTGAAGGGTGTGACTCAGTATTATGCCTATGTAACCGAAAGGCAAAAAGTTCATTGCCTTAATACCTTATTTTCCAGAGTAAGTGACTTTCTGTTCTCCTTGACCTGATTGTTTCCTGTTGTGTTAAGTGGGTACTGATGAAGGCGAGCTTTGCCTGCTTTACGATTTTGAGCACAGACGGGGTCACAAATATGCTACAGAGTAGTTTCACAAGTTCTCAAAACATTTTTGATCTATGGACCTGCATTTTCTTAACGTAGTTCACCAGGATTTCTTGCCGTTTCTTTTTCTTTCCAGCTCCAGATCAACCAGTCTATAATCTTCTGCAACTCCTCTCAGAGAGTAGAGCTACTTGCCAAGAAGATCTCCCAGCTTGGTTATTCATGCTTTTACATTCATGCTAAGATGAGACAGGTCAGTTGGAATGCTAAGAAAAATAAATGTAATTGCAACTTTAATGCTAGTTGGGTGCATGCAACAGCTGCTGTTCCTACACCTAAGGTGCATTGTGCTATTAACTAGACATGTATGATTTATTTATTTATTTTCCCTCCCTTCTAATAATTGATGCTGACATACTGCATATTTTGGACTCAACCATTATCAGGTCTTACAAGCTGTAATCAAAAAAATAATTGAAACCAGCATTGAGATCCAATAATTGATGAAAAATAAATGGCATGGGCAAGTTTACATTTGAAATATCAATGTAATTGCCATATAATTGTGCTTCCTTTCACTTACTGTAAAACTAAAGGTACATGTCCCAATTTTAATTGTTTGAAACAACAAAAACCTTGTCAGTCACCTATGAGAGCAATCAGGTAATCCTGACATCTCCAACCCAACATTCAAAGTAAGGATTTAGGAAAAATTGGTGCAACATATTCATAAAATGAACCTTATGCCTAAATAATCATGGCACAGTATTAATCAGGTTTGTGATATACTGCTGTGTGTTAATTTGAAGATTCTAACTTTAGTGAATCTGAAGTCTGAATTTAATACCTGTTCTCCAGGAGCATCGCAACCGTGTTTTCCATGACTTCAGAAATGGCCTATGCCGGAATCTTGTCTGCACTGGTAAGTGATGGTGTATGGAGTTGAGGACTGTGATTTCTAAATATCAGTTTAATGGTCTGTTTTTAGACGTGTCCTGCTTCAGCCTGAGCCAGTATTTTCCAGATTGAAAATGACTGCTCCAGAAGTTCTGCTTTGCTCTCTTGAAACTTCTTTGCTGAAATGGTGTCACAAATGATTTGTTAGCCTCAGACCCGTTTTGAAGTGGATTCATTCACATACTTCAACTTGAATGAGTTCATTTTGCCTCTGGAAATGCTTCAGCTTAATCTTTTCCACCCATGCAATGCAGCCCTGGAAAGTTTAAATGTTCTACAGGTGTTTTTCAACACTGCAAATGCAGACTTGTTACCACTTAGCCTGGTAAACTCAAATTACTATAGCCTTTCTTAGACGGTGGCTGTACCCATGATACAAGATAAGATGCGCTTGTTAAGGTGCTGCTGTTCTACTTTGATTATCCATTCAGACCAAACAGGTGGCCAAGAGGTACACAAGTGTGTGAGTGAGTGACTAATGGCCACCAGGCATAACACATTTTGTTTAATGGTGATCTTAAGATAGGTGTAGATGTGGCACCTGTTCTAATTTATTTTATTTTTTTGCAATGTTTCTTCAAGCATGTTGCTATCAATCAAATCAGGATAAAGTATGACAACATTCTGTCATCATGGTCTCCATGGCAATGAGACATTCGTCCTACAGTTCAACTGTGACAGAAAATTTCCTGTGGGGGAATAATGATCTCAACTGGTTTTGGATATTTGAAATCCTGTTTTGAGACTGGAGAAACTTTGCCCCTAACCTTGTAGTGTAGTCTCGTCCGTGTGTGAATATAAACTGCAACTCATTTGTTCATCCTAGACCTCTTCACAAGAGGAATTGACATTCAAGCTGTGAATGTTGTGATCAACTTTGATTTTCCCAAGCTGGGAGAAACATACCTTCATCGCATTGGTAGATCTGGTAAGGGCCTCTAATGTTGCATGCTC
Source organism: Arrhamphus sclerolepis (assembly GCA_037176975.1). Classification (NCBI taxonomy): domain Eukaryota; kingdom Metazoa; phylum Chordata; class Actinopteri; order Beloniformes; family Hemiramphidae; genus Arrhamphus; species Arrhamphus sclerolepis. The sequence continues at coordinate 1,840,952 of JBAMYA010000005.1, forward strand.
CTCTTGCATAAATGTTGTTGTGGGCATGAGGAAAAATGTTATTAAATGGCTTACATCCTTAATTCTCAGGGCGTTTTGGACACCTGGGTCTAGCCATCAATCTCATCACGTACGATGATCGCTTCAACCTTAAAGGGATTGAGGAGCAACTTGGAACAGAGATCAAGCCCATCCCTGGCATCATTGACAAGAGCTTATACGTGGCAGAGTACCACAGTGAGACTGGTGAAGAAGTCAAGCCATGAGCCAGTGAGTAAACGGATAAATATTAAGGATATTTGCCACCTTAGGATTATTGGAAATTTCAGCAACAATTTTCTAATTTGGTTTCTCAGCTGCCCATGGTTTAAAGATTTAGTGAACAAACTGATGGACGGAAGGCATCAAGTGTTGTTGAGCTCATGCTTTTACCTGCATACTGAAACAATGCCAACAAAAGAGACAAATCTAATTTGGCTTCTCCCCTTGCTGTGACATGTAAAAATGCCCTACAGTGAAATGTATTGAATGCAGTCATGTTAAATGATTTGAAACCTGTTATTCCAACAAAAGGCAGACTAAGAATTTAGATGGATATAACTTTATTGATCCCTGAAGGGAAATTCAAGACAAAATTTAAGACACTTTAGTATGATCTTTATATCCTCCAGTAAGAGTTGATTATAACGAGCTCTGTTCCCCTGCTGTTCTGGCGTTTTGCCATCTTTGGCTCTGCACAGATCCTGACCTGCAAACTATGTGGCTTGTCAAGTTACTTACTGTGTTTACCAGCAACAGTTCTTATGTTTATATCTTTGAAATGACATCATTTACAAGCATTGTTGAAAGTCTAAAACATTTCTGTGCCCATGTGGTGCAAGCTTCAACATTTAAACACAAAAGTACTGTGTGGCAACATATCAGCATGTGCTACAGTCGGTACATGCGGGTTTAAAGTTGGCTGTTACTTGGCCTGTAGTTTGGGTTGTTTAACTGGGAGTGGCTGTGCATCAGCAGGTTGAAAAGGTAAGGCTGGTGTTTTTGCCAGCCGTGCCAAGTGTCTTTTTTTTTTTTTTTTTTTTTTTTTTTTTTTTTTTTCCCCTCCTTCTTTGGGTGGAAGTTAAGTGGTACACTGCCACCGTGTGGTTAGGAGTGGTAGTTTTTATGCAGCACCTCTGACACTGTAAGCAGAGACAGACGGCCTACTAGTTTTACCCCAGAACCCATTCAGGCAAAAACACACTTTGAAATGCACATCTTTGAGTGTTTGTTGGTGAGATTTGGGTCCATTGTGGATCATTCCAAAACGGTGATATTGATGCAATTCATTTAATTTTTAAGCAGCCAGACTGGTCAGAAAGTTTACTGTAAACCTGTTTCTGGCAGACTGTTTGTATTCCTTCTCAGTGATGCCTTATGTGAATTTTTTGTTTTACTCATCATTTAGATCATGTGTAATTCAAGTAAACATGCTGAATTATTTCTAACATTAAACTATAGAGGGACTTTCTGGCAAACTAGATTTGTTGGAAACTATTGGAATAGCAAATAAAGCTGCTGTAGACAAGATGCCATTTTCCATTATTTTCTCATTTGTGTGTGTGTATATTTGCTATTAGGGGTTTAAATTTGACCTTGGAAAAGTTTTATCAGTTTTATCTCTATACAAACTAAAATCCTTCAAAACATCTGTAAGTGAATAAAACTAATCTTAAAATACTTGTAAAATACCCTCTATAAAAAGGGTGTTAAATGAGAACTGGTCACCATTTTGATTGCACCTAAAATGTTATTGCATTCGAAATGAAAGGCTTGACTTTATTTAAAATACAATGGAGTCTAATTTAATTTCCTTTCTCAACAGATCAGTCCATCCTCCACACCCCTCTACATCCTTTTTTCAACCCCCACCGTCTTGGATTTCTTTTTTCTTTTTTTTTCTTTTTTTCTTTTTTTTAAATGTACAGTTTTTGTCTGTCTTCCTTTTTTGGACGCCACCATTAGGAATGTGTATTTCGATGGACGCTTTTTGGAAGAACTCATCTGCCTTTATTTAAGGCCCTACGCTGCTCCACAAAGTACTGAAGACAGAAGCACCGGGGGAAAGCATGGGACAAAGTTGAAAAATATCAGTGCACACTGAGGATTCATATCCATCACTGACACAAAGCCAGCACCGACAGACCCAGAGATGACGACCTCCATTCTCCACATTTTATTTTGAAAGTTTTAACCAATTTGTATCAAGTGCCTTAACAAGCAGTTCAACTTGTTCTAAAGTAATAACCCTTCATTATACACCATTTTGAGCACTTCATACCACATTTATGTTCACCTAATTGAGAATTTACTTATTTAATGTCAGACCAAAAAGGTGAATTCACAACTTTATTTTCTTTAGTCATCTATTTGCAAGGAATGGACTTAATTTGGAGGGAGGCTGGTCTGAATTATCTTTTCACTGGTTTAGCTGAACTTGAGCCTGGCTGACAAATGACGACAAACTTGGATTTTTCCATGGACAGAGATGCCGGATATTTCTCCAAGAGAAGGCCAGACTGTCCAGTTGCTTGAGAAGCTTGTGCTTCTTAGAGACCCAGACCTTTTCCTCGGTCTTCAGCATCTGAACACTAAAAATCAATAAGCAGCATTACAACACCATGAGTCATGAGGATTCCTGTTTCAGCGGAGTTTATTTGGAGAGAGTGCTTATTTTCTTTTCTTGTCCTGTGTCTCACCCTCCTATGGATGGCCATACTTAATTCTGCGAGATGTGCAGCCAACATGCGGGGTGCACCTTACACCTTGTGTATATACCTTCATTTTAAGATTGTTTTAAAACGAGTGTAAAAGGCTGGCTGACAAAACTGGAAAGCTGACCGCCTCCTCTCTCTCTTGTTAGCACTGGAGAAATTTTCCTTAACTGCCAGTTTGTTCTGCAACGTTGGCTGGTGAATTTATTTATAATTTTAGAAATTGCAAAAACATTTAGATGACCTGGTTCATGAGATGTTTTTGTAAGAAATTATCACTAATCTTTTTAGCCTCTCCAGTTTTGGTGGTGAGTGCAATTCTTCAAAGACGCACTTAAAATATTGAAATTTGCTGCCCTTATTTTCCTGCTACCAGTGTTAACGAGCGTTGAGTCAAGACAGATGGCTTTCTTAAGCTTGTGTATTTGATTAATGAATTGTGTCACCAGCCTTGACATGTGAAACTCGCTCTTGAAACACTCGAGATTTTCAGTCCGACTGAGTGCTGGTGTTTGAAGAGAGAATAATCTATCACGTAGTAATAGTACTACTTGCTGCAGTGCAGCTAAATTGGCGGCTAATTTGTTTTCTGGGGGAAGGTATTAGCTGTTACGTTGATTTATGCCATGTTTAAGCACAGCTACGTAAATTTCTAACGTTGGGCACAAGCTGTTTTGTCCCCCCCCCCACACACCCTTTTTGAAGAATGTTGGCCGAAAGCATCAAATTAACCATCTGACCTAAAATGTAGCGGGAATCAATTCTCTGTGCTTTGCAAGTTGGCTGTCTTCTTTAAAAGTGGCTAACAAACTTCATTTAAAGAAAAAGAAAATGAAGAAAACGACCTGTGCAGGTTGGGTTGCACTTAAAGAGTCCAGCCGACTACTCTTTATCGGACTGCATTTTGTACACTTACAACTTAGAGGAGAAAAAAAAGTGTTGTGGTGCAGAACTTTTGAAAAATTGGCAGTACAATGGGCATGACAAATTACAAAAAAGGAAGAAAAAAAAATCACTGTTTAAAAAAAAAAAAGACAGTTGTTGCTCATTTCTGCCCTTTTATGTACTTAGGGGTTTGGGTTTACTTTTTTTTTTTTTTAATTATTCCCCAAGAAGCATCAAGGTCCTCTGAACATTTGTGTTCATATGGACCTTTCTGCTAAAGGGGTTCCCCCTTTTTTTTTTTTTTTTGGACATGGTGAGATGCTCTCTTTTGTTCTGATTAATGAGAAGTGTTATTCCTCAGATCATTTCTAAACTGTGTCCATGTTGATTTAGACTACTCTAATATTTCTCATTGGTTAGGACTCTGATCCCTGTTGTCACAGTTCTGCTGTTCCAGAGACACTCGTCTTCTGATTGGGTGATTTAGGCTTATTATTTTTTGGGGGGGGGTTGTAGTTGCAAAACAAAGCCAAATTAAAAAAGCAGCTTTACTGGGTGAACAGGGATCTAACTGCAGACTTCTGGCAGCTGTCTGCTTCTTGCCAGCCCTCTGGCGGTTATCACCAAAGCCGGTGTTTGGGGAAACTAAAATCTTGCAGGACCGCAGCGTCTCTGCCAGAGGCTGGCAACTGCTGAACCTTAAAGACTGAGACAAGAGCATCTTGCCCCAGATTGGGTAACTAATTGGCTAGTTTTTTGTAAACAAATTGTCTCAATCTTTAAGGCTATTTAAAAAAAAAAAAAAAAAAAATTGCTGGGTGGGGAAATTGGTCCATTTGCTGCCCTGATGCACGTCGTCTGAGACGACACAGTTCTTGTGTTGGATTTAGGCTGACCCATCACTTGCCGGTTAAGGAAAACGATTGAAGTCCTTTTGAGGATTTCCTTTCAGACGGGTGCATCAGTAAAAAGGAAAATTGGGAGGGGCCTGTTGGCACTTTAGAAACGATGCTTTGATCAGATAATCCAAAGTTTTGGTAAATGGGTACGAAAAGGTTTTCAGAGAATCGCCCTCGTGTTTTTGTTTTCTCAAACAAAGAGTTCAAGTGAAGTACACCTTAAAGTCTCTAAATTTAAAGTGACTTTAAATCCTGAGTTTATTTGAAATTTATGTAATTGGCAGTTTTCAGTGACGCAAATTTTACAAGTGAGATCAGATGTTATTGAATATGGATCAAAATGTTTTGTTAAAAATAAAGCTCACTGAAATTTGACTCCTTGTCCAACTTTTTTTTCCTTCTTTCTTTGCACTGGTTTCTTCTTGAAGCTAGGTGTCAGTGTGCTGCTGTTGTGAACAGAAGTAATTCCTCCTGAACTGACCCGGAGGAAGTTCTCAGAACAGTCTTGTCCGTGTTCGTATTTCACTTGGTAGTCCAGGATGAATGATGTGACGGCATTTTTCTTATGTGTGACCCTCTCTTTGTGTGTAAAGGCTGCAGTTCCTCCTCCATGTGACAGGTAAAACAAGGAAACCAGTTTCCTTCATTGTTTTGTAAACTGGAAAATGACTTGTATCCAGTAAAATGTTCTTGCTTCAGTTTCTGTGCTAAAACATTTTCCCTTCAGTCAAAATGGAAATATTGGAAGAGGCTCTTGATCAATGACTGTGGTTTTGACAGCTTAAAATTTTAAAACTGTTTTCAGGTAACCTTTGCCCATGCAACATCGGGGATTTATTACTTCCTTGCTGGACTCTTACATCACTGATATGTGCTTATATTCTGTTAATAATTGACACTATTTTTCAGTGAAATATACTGCACAGGACCCATCCTGCATCAGGTCCAAAAAGCTAAACTCTTTGATGATGACAAGTACTTTGTTGACATGAAACTGAAGTCGGCTCCTGGTAAGACCAAGTCCGAGCTCCTGTTTGGCACAATTGCACATCTGCTTGCACTCACTCATGAGGACTAATTACACACCCCTCCCCTCCCCCATTGTAGATGTCGTCTTGTCAGCTTTTCACAACCTTTCAAGCGAGTGGCCCAATGCAACCATCCCACCTGTGAGGCTGCAGGAGTTCCTCTCTACGTACTTTGAGGAGCCGGGGACGGAGTTCGAATCCTGGACGCCGCCAGACTGGCATGACGGGTGAGATCAGAGCTCCTAGGAACTAGTGAAGGCACTGATCTGAGGAAGACTCCTGTTAAATGAGAACGTGCTCTCGTGTCCAGGCCGAAGTTCCTAAGTGGAATTGCTGATGACCAACTGCGCCACTGGGGGGAGCAGATTCATGTCCTGTGGAAGTCTCTCGGCAGAAAGGTGACGTAAATATGATTTACCTACTCAGGGTGGCTGGGAAGTTCTTGATTCAGTCTTATAAACTCTGGTAAAATAAGATCCTCAGTCAAAAACACACAAAACAGCTGTGCACAAACAAAAATGCCTTTAAGCCAAAAGATGAAGATACAGACATCCACCCCAGAGTGGACACACTCAAACCTCGGGTCTCTTATAGGACCTGAAAGGATTGCCTTTTTTTTTTTTTTTCCTTCCAGCTTATTGTATGTACAAAATTGCAAAGCATCAAAATTGAAGAAACAATGAGAACTGTCATGTCTCCACCTGCAGACCTTTTTTCCACTCATGCTTCAGTCCTCGCTTGTGTCTGGACATCTAGAGGATAATATTTGATGTTAATGCTACACTGTCACTCACCAGGCACATTACCTCCATTAAACTTTCCTAGATCTTTGTTCTTTATATTGTTTTGTGTATTTTTTTTTTTTTTAAATCATTTTGTGCTCTCTTCCATTAGTTCTGCCTGTACGTCCTTCATACACCCTGGCCTTGGGACATGCAGCACTCCCTGCCTCCCCTACATACACATGAATGCATGCCTTTCATACAAAAAAAAGCATATATATGGTTCTCAAGCATCTATTTTATTTAAATAATTTTCCAGATCCGCACCAGTGTCAAAGACCACCCAGAACTCTACTCGCAGATTTACACCCCACATCCTGTCATAGTGCCGGGGGGGCGCTTCAGGGAGCTTTACTATTGGTGAGTGAACCGTGAGGCGGTTTCTCAGCAGGTCAAAGCTAAAGCAGACCTGTCAGATCCGATCAAGAGCCCAGAAGAAAAGACCACGAGATGCTGATGCAGGTTTGCTCCCAACAGGGACTCCTACTGGGTCATCAATGGGCTCCTGCTGTCTGAGATGACAAACACAGCCTATGGGATGATCCAGAACTTCATCCATCTCGTTAACAGGTGAGTCTGCTTCCTCGCTAAGAAATGGTGAGGGGATGGAAGACGAAACGGCTCCAGCTCGCTGCAGGTATCATCTGGAGCTGGAAATGGAGCTCTGAGGGGGGGAGTTCTTAAGATTTATGGGATAAAAGATTTTCTCTCTCCCTCCGACAGATATGGCTTCGTTCCAAACGGTGGGCGGATTTACTACGAAAGGCGCAGTCAGCCTCCGTTCCTCCCTCTAATGGTGGAGAGCTACTACCAAGCAACCGTGGATAAAGAGTTCCTCAGGTGATATTTAGGCCGGCGCTGACATGCTGTCAGATCTTTATTCTTCTGCTGCCTCGTGGCACTTCCACAATAGATTTTTTCTTTTCTTTTTTTATTTTCAAGCATTAAATGTGTGATACTGTTCAGAGGGAGGTGTGGGCCTCTCTGCTTAGACTGCTGCTCCTGCGCACCACAAGTTAATGATTGTATGGTCTGCAGCATTCAGTGTAAATCTGCTTTCGCTCGCTGATGAGTTCATTAGGTGCGTTTGACCCGGACGGACTCGGTTTCTCGCGCAGTTTCTGCACTTAAACTGTAGCAAGGTGTTCTTTAAAAGGCCTAGATGACATGTTTTTCCGTGGCTGGCGAGTGAATCAGAGTTGACTGGAGGCTTTGCTCGTCCGCATGACTGTTCAGAGAAGCGTTACCGGCTCTGGAGGAGGAGTACCGATTCTGGATGCAGAACCGCTCTGTGACCGTAGAAGCAAACGGAACTGAACATCTCCTGAACCGGTATCACGTGGAGGTGGACTTGCCCAGGTGTGTCTGAAATAAAGAAATTATAAATGAAGAAGACCAAAAGAACAAAACAAAACACACATCTGCATCTTTGCTTTTAGGCCTGAATCGTATACGGACGACCTGGAACTGGCTGAAGGGCTCTCTGATGGTAATTGTTTCTGCGTTCTCTGGATGAACAGGTCCTCCGTTAACCTCAGATGCAACATCAGAGTTGCGCCTCTTTTTTAATAATTGCAGCTCTTCAGAAAACTGAGATGCTCCTATAGGTTCAAAGGATATCTGTGCAAAACAAATTGTTGCTTAAACTGCCTCGCAATCATCCTGTTATGAATAGTTAATGTAAAAAATAAAAATTCATTATTTCAGCCACCTGTCAGAGAAGGAAGAATACTGTTTTTTTTCTCCAACCAGTTGCCAAAATGTGTTTGCTCTCATTACTGAAGCAATTCACACTTTTCAATATTTTATTAACAAACACTCAAACTCATCCAGTCATCTCCTCCTCCTTCAGAAGAGGTGCTTTATTTATTTTTTCTCTCAGAAATGTTTTAAAAAAGTGAAGTGTGAGGCAAGTAAGTGACCGCGTTCTTCACCGTGTCTGACTTTCTCCACCCTGAAGAGGTGAAACAGCAGCTGTGGATGGAGCTGAAAGCAGGTGCAGAGTCCGGCTGGGACTTCACGTCCCGCTGGTACATAGATGCCGACGGCGGCAACAACGGCGTCCTCGGAGACACGCGCACCAGCCAGATCCTGCCCACCGACCTCAACGCTCTGCTGTGCCGCAACGAGAGAACTCTGGCAGCGTTTCACCGGGAACTGGGTGAGAACACGGGCAGCCTTTGACCTTGGAGCCGGCTTTGTTGAGCTCGGGGGCTTTCAGCTCCCAACTGGTGTTGTGTAACGGTGATGTGCCGCTCCCTGACAGGCGATGGTGACTCAGCGGCTCGCTACGAGCAGGCTGCCACCCGCAGGATGGAGGCGATGGAGTCAGTGCTGTGGGACGACGACAAGGGAGCGTGGTTTGACTACAGCCTGGCGACCCGCTCCAGACACCTGGAGTTCTATCCCTCCAACCTGGCGCCTCTCTGGGCTCGGTGCTACTCTCGACCGGAGCTGGCAGACGAGGCGGTGCGGTACCTGAAGGTTGGTGAGCGCCGCGAGCCTCGCTGAGGTCTCGGTTTTCCGTTTGGTAGGAATGAGCAGCTTTATCAGGGGAGATTTTCAATCCCAGTAGAAGATGCATCCCCCAAACTGTCTGGTTGGAAAGGTTTCATGACACAAAGTTAAACAAGTTATGTCACATCCCCTTCCTGAGGATGACCACACCCCCTTCTGGGTGAAAAAAAAATGCACTAAACAGTCACGTTTCAATACAAAAAAAGGGAAAATGGTTTTCATTTTTACTTGTTTGAGGGAAAACGGCAGAATTGTGGCTTCAGCCAATCAGAAGAGAATGAGAAACTTGAGACCGTTTGTGGCCATCGATTCTTCACAGGTAAGTTTAAATAAATAAAACAACCCTCAGTAGCATCAACAACGAAAGTCGATGTCTAAAACTCCTTTCTAGTCCAGGGTCCAATCGAGGCCCCACACACACACACACACACACACACACACACACACAGTAACTAGATGGGTTTAAGGGACCATGGTAGGTGGGACCCAACATCACTGATTGGACCTGCAGAAGGAGAAAAAAGATTTGATCGTTCATGACATAACTAGCGATGTATATACATATATGAATAAAATAAAAAAAGCTCAGGTTTATTAAACCAGAGGGAAGCAGCAAAGTCTGAAGTTGGCTTCTCAGAAATTCAACAATAAAAACCAGAAAGTCGCTGAAACGATGACTTAGTTCAGGGTCAGAAACTCTCAAAGGTCACTTGTCAGAATCGCTCTGAAGGAAACGGCAGCGCACACGGAGCTGCTGAATGTTTAGATGCAGCTCAACTTCACGTCACACTGAGATATTCTACTTTGGCCTTTGACAGTTTTCAGACAGGAAATCAGTGCAGGAGGAGGAAGACATGCAGCAAAGGGTTGCAGGCCAGGAGTTGAACCTAAAACTGCTGCAGGAGGTCTGTAAATCCTGTACATGGAACCTGTTTGACCAGACTAGTGCGACTGAAAACTGATGCAATAATTCCCTTCCTAACATCAGTTAAAGGCACTGGTTGTTTGTTCTGTACTGTAAGCATCTGGAATTTGAAGGTCTTGCTATGAACTGGCCCTTTAATGCAGCCACACAGATCAAACCCTCTGGTGCTTTCGTGATGCTTGGTTGCGCCAGCAGATGGCAGCCATACACCACACAGCTTTCATCCATGCTCCTTCGGTTGCTTCTGCTCTCTCGCTCAGGGGAGCGGTGCCCTCCAGTTCCCCAACGGAGTCCCGACGTCACTGAGGGAGTCTGGGCAGCAGTGGGACTACCCCAACGCGTGGCCTCCTCTGCAGCACATGCTCATCGATGGTAGGAGACAAAGAAACTCGATCTGCCGCTGAGCAGTTCCCAAAACCCCACAATCGTGATTCAGCATTTGTCCAGCATCATCATTGCTTATTTGCCCCAGCTTTGGTACGCCGCAGTGAGTTGGATGTGTGCTGGTGATGAAGCCAAACTTTCACTCATCTGATCCAACCAACAGTCATTCGTCTGCAGCTTCCTCACAGATGATGTTTCTCAGCATATCATGGACCAGATATTGTCGGCTTCAGATCTATTTTTACCTTCAGCTGCAACATTGTGTTTATATCAGCATCACATGATGCTTCCCATAATTTTCACCTGGTTATATTCCTCAGTGATGGTCTGCTGGCCCTGCATCTTCATTCATTTTTCATAGCAATCCCCAGGGGCTTTTTCTATTATTTACTGAAAAATAATGGGCTGATTGGATCAGTTACAATCAAAGGCGGTACCGCAGGTATAATGGAAGAAGGTATTTGAACACACTCATGTTAGTTTACCTTTTGCAGGTTTATCCAGCCTGCCTGCAGAGGATGCTCAGCAGCTGGCTGCTGATTTGGCCCAGAACTGGATCCGGACAAACTGGATGGCCTTTGTGAAGTACGAGGCCATGTTTGAAAAGGTGATGTTTTAAAAACCTCAGTGCTTCAGGGTGAGGGTTGTGCTGCAATGAAACAGCGGTCTAAGAGTCTAAATTTGCATCCTCTTGACAGTATGATGTGAACGGCGACGGCAAACCTGGCGGCGGCGGAGAATATGAAGTGCAGGTAAATCCTGTTGTCTTAAAGTTGTCAAATCTTTTTTTTTTTTTTGTCTCCTTGGCTTAAATTTTTTTTTTTTTTTTTTGCATGTTTCAAAGCGGTCATCGTGCTCATCTTCAGCCCTCCGATTTTAATCTGTAATACCTCTGGAGTAGCTTTCTTCCCAGCAAAAGAGCCTGTAATTATGTCAGAATGGGAGGGAAAAAAAAAAGACAGAGCATCACGAGAAGAGGCTCTTCCTGGAAATGAGCGGCTTTGGCTCAAGTGTCCTTTGGTTTGTTGAATTCCAAATCCTGTTGGTCAGACACGCACATTTTCAGCATAATTGAATAAATTCAAGTGTGTGTTTGTGCTGGAGCACAAATGTTTTTCCAAATTTTCCTGGAAACGACCTCAAGTCCTTCAACACGTATGAAAGAATATGAAAGTGAACGGCGCAACAAACCGCAGCATCAAAGATTACGTCTGTTTGGTAAATACTGCGCTCATTACCCACTGTTGTGTAACATTATGGATTAAGTTGTGTTCCAGTCACTGACTGTCTACATGTATATATTTTGGTTTATACACCCGGGGTAGTGGGCGTAGATGTGGGAACCGCAGTAAAATACAGACTGAGTCAGAAAACATCTGCAGCCACGAATTAAAAAAAAAAAAAAGAAAAAAAAAAGAAGCTAATTTTGTTGAAAAACAACAAACAAACCTTCTTTTTTGTCATAAAATCTCAATTTCTTTTTAAATAAAACTGAGATTTTCTTCTAAGGTGACTTTTTTCTCATTAAAAAAAGAAAATGAAGCTAAATTTGTTATTAAATTTCAAATATTGCAAGACTGAGACTTTTTAATTCAAAATGACAAATGTAACAAAATTGTGACTTTTTTTCTTTTTAATTTTTTTTGGTTGCTGGAAAATATCAACTTTTTTTCAGCATTTTGACATAAAATTGTAATTAAATTACATAAATAAATGTTTCCCTTTTCCCTAAAGTCACAAAAATAAACAGCAATTTTCTGTTGTATAATCTGCTGCTCTCCACCTCAGTTATTCCACCTTAAAGCAGCTGTTCTCCACCTCAGTTATTCCACCTTAAAGCAGCTGCTC
>JBAMYA010000005.1:1855529-1882110 GCA_037176975.1 Arrhamphus sclerolepis
CTGGGATAGACTCCAGCAGACCCCCGTGACCCTGAACAGGAAATAGCGGGTATAGAAGATGGATGGATGGATGGATGAGGAGGACTAGTTGAGGGTTTCCAACAGGTGACTGTGACTGATATAAAAGCAGAATTCATGAACAGCTTTGGGGCGCAAAAGTGAACAAAGGATCCACATATATAAGCAAGGAAACTGGTTTAGCTGGTGGCAGCAGACTGGAAAAAAATGTTGAAATTTGAATTTGAGCGGACTTACAGCTCCGTGCATCCTGAACGCTGCAGTTTTCCCACTTCTGAACCACCTACATAATCTTACATTTATTATATGTATAATCCATACATACAACTACTAAACCCATATTTAATAGTCAATCCATCAATATAGTGCCTGTTTCATTTTAACTACAGTGGATGAACAATTATTTTTAATTTCACCAAAAACAATTGTCGATAGCTTTACACTTTCTGAAAAAAAAGAAAACTAAGAGCGTGTATCTTGAAATAAGAACATCTTTTCTGAATAAAAGTCTTGATAATCCATGTGTAGCTCCACTAACCACATCACTTTCATTCTTGATTCCAGACTTCTTTTCTGCTTTCCTGAGAATTTTTACACACCTCTCAGGAGGACGAGTGTGAATTTGTTTTTAATTTGAAGTTGAGGACTCTTGCTGTGAAGTGGACAACGTTCGCTGTTTACCAGTTTGGTTCCGGTTGAATGTGGAATACGTACACAACAAAAGCCTCCGAGTATTTGCAGCAGAGCGCAGAGCTCTTTCTTGCTGCAGGAAGGATTTTAGCAGGTGCTTTATGGTTCAAGCAAAACAAAAAAAAAACAACAAAAAACCCAAACTGAGCTTTTCTTTGAGGACTTTTTACCTTTTGAAACATAAGCCAAGAGAATCTTTTTCCACCGTCCCCATTTTTCATCATCCAGCTGAGCGGGGTGTGGGTATGATTACGGGCTCAGATCAATCGTCTGCTGTTGGAGGACGACTTGAATTGTGAGACTGGGCTGCACAGCTCTATCACGATGAGCAGCGCTGCGATGGCGTGTCGTGCACATGTGCAAGGTCACCGCATCTCTGCCTGCAGCCTGTTTTTCAAGAATAAATGAAAGCAGAGTCGCGCTAAGTGGGCTTGTGCGATGGCAGCACGGAGAGTGTGACAAAAGAGTGAGCTGTTTGTTCACACGGTGAGTTTTCCCTCCCCGGACAGCCGAGCGAGAGGAGGCCATGCCCGGAGAGGAGGAGGGAGGGAGGGCTGGAATCAAGAAGGAAAAACACGAGGAGTCCTGCTTATTACAGCTGCACAGATGGTGCAGCAGATGAGATGGGAGGAAGAGATGAATAAGGAGTCAAAGTAAGACGGGGAAAGAGAGAAATGGCGGGAGAGCACGTGTTTGACAGTGTACATAAGGAGCTCCCGACTGGAGAACTTCCAAGGAAAACACTTAAATATTTATTGTTCTGCTGCTGGATGAAATCTCTCTTCTCCGCCATCAGTTCGTCAGCAAGAAAAATGACTGAGGAGCCGTGTGTGAAATATTAATTCAGTCCGCCGCGATGGTAAAGGTGGGATGCGTGGTGCGACATATGGTGCAAGATCCTGAGGGGAAGAACAGCAGATTCAGAACTCCACAGAGGAGGAAGGGAGGACGCATGGGAAGAGGAGGAAAAGATGGAAGGGAATGAAATTACTCATGACTCTGCATCTGCAAAGGAGATATATTTGAATAGCTCAGATTTTTTTGTGCTTTGCAAGCTTTTATTGCAGCTTTAGTCAATTTTCATTCTGTCTTTCCAGTAGCGATAAATGCAGAAGTAATGAGAGGAAAATGATATTTCACACTAAGCTGGCCCAGGAGTTTTACGCTACTCCTCTTCGATAGCTTCGTTTTGATAAGTGATTCTTGCAGCAGATTTTAGATATGAAATTACATTTCAATCAAAAAGAGAAGTGCGTGACAGCAACGCTCAGACTCTTCTGAGATTAAACTTTAAAGCTGCTTTAAAACCGTCGTCGTGCTCCTCCCGGAAATAATAGTGAACTCCTGTCTTTGACTGCTTTACCCGAATTACTGCCAAGATTTGAGTTTTCATAGGTGATAAATTCTGCAGAAAACAAACTCAAATTTCCTTGTCATGCATCTAATAACTTCACTTTTTAATGAAAGATTGTGCTATCTTTTAACCAAAGATGGACCATTCTCTTCTTTTTGACCAAAAACAGGAGAAACAAAGGTTTGCTGTGAAGAAAGAAGAAATCGATGACATCATTTAAACAGCTTTACATACACGGTGGTTCTGACTTTGGATAGCAACGCGTTTCTAGACGGCTTGGATGGGAAAATGAGCATAATACTAAACGGAATAAAAGTTAAGTGTATTAAACTTTTATTTGGGTTCAGAAGAATATATATGTGTACCGAACAATGGATTAAACATTTGCTGGAAGGTCAAGTAGCTACATCAGAAATGTACATTGCTCATGTAACACTTCAACAACCATAAAACTAACTCACATAGCTACCATGGCAACGAAGACAAAATGGAATAAGGAAATGGCCAAGCCAAAGTAAATCTTAGACTTAACTTCCACCATGAAGCAAAGTGCAAAAACTTGCAAAAGTTCCTCTGGGCTGCTTTAAGTTGTAGCATGGACATGGTACCTATCGACAAAACAAAATAGTCCTTAACTTCGTGAGTGTACAGAGAGGATTTTTTTTTTTTTTTACAGGAACGTCCTTCCGTCCACTTGACCACCATCTTAACTCTACCAGATGTCGGATATACGACTGTCATTGAATGCAAAATAAGGAAGAAAATGTAGCATCACTAGCAGGTTGCTGCTAACGTGCTAATGCACCAATAACACATGTCCATCACAGCAAAGCTTAATTTTTCTGAGTTAAATATCCTTACAAAATCCAAAATCAAAGTCCCACTTTAATTCATCCAAAGAAGCGTGCCACTCAACTCTTGATTACCCTACACTCCACTCTCTCTCCACTGCTGCAATCCTGGTGTAGGAGGTTTCCCAGCATGCACAGCGAGACCCCTACAGATGATCCAGAGGATGGCTTAGCATCTGATGTTTGTTCAAGCAGAAAAAGGACACGTCCCACTATTCACTGACCTCTGCTGGGTCTCCGTGCCTGCCAGAGTCACTAATAACGCCTACAGAATGACCGCAGGGTCTGCTTTCAGCTTTCTAGACTCATGCTGCTTCTCAACCACCCTCTCCCTCTCAGAAATGTCTGGCTCTGTCATTTCTACACACAAAGTCTCAGTCTGGACTAATTTGCGGTTCCAAGAATACTGTCAGTGCATCGGCTGCCCCCTCTGCATACAAGAAGCTCATCCTTGGAGAGAAAATCTCCTCTCCTGATGTTTCTAACACACTAAAACAACTACTGCACTTCCTCCCAACACCTCTGCCAGCTCCGTCTGTAGTTTCTTAAACGTATCGTCTTTAACACCGACCACAGTGTCTCAGTGGACTGAAACCTGAATGCTGCTGTTCCCTTTGTGAGCTGCTGTGGATAAAAGCGTTTGCTAGTGGATGCAATTTTTATTTATTTATTTTTTACTTAAATTGACTTTTGTCTTTATTGTAGAGGAAAATGAATTGAAAAAGAAATGAGAACTGAGAGGAATCATGTTTTTTTCTTTTTAAATGCATAAATAACATTGAGGCATCTCTTTTTAATCAGTACATTTGAAACATCATTTGAGTCCAAATAAATAATGACTGTGCTCATTCTCAGAAGTAAAGACCCCACTTTTAGCTTTTCATACTCATCATTGTTTTAACGTATAAATCTAGTATTACAATGATTTATTTCATGAGTCCATACATACTTCTACATACCTTCTCTTTATAGCTGGTGACTAAAGGTTAAGTTGTGAAACAAAAACTCAAAAGATCCATTTCAAGGTTGAGCTAGCAATTGGTTGTGAATGTAAGATTAGTGTCCTCCAGCTACGATGTGAGAATGAGGTCAGGTGAAAATGAATTCATTGTCACAGAAATGAGACGATAATTGCATTTATATTTGCACAGTGGTTCATCTGTTTTGCGACAATAATAAAGAACCTCACAATTAACGCCTAAGCTCTTAACGTAGCCTATTATGATGTGTTCATTGCACACATTACAAACGATGTAAAGATTGTCAGAGATTGTAGAATTTCCCAGTATTGAAACTTTTTTACATTTCGTATCAGGGCCAATGCGATGAGCTCAGCTGGCCTGGAACCAGTATCTGGCCAGTATCTTTGTGGTCCAGAACATCATGCAGGCTATAGCTTAGTCTGTCAGCCTGCATAGTGTGGTGATTGACTGCGAGGTCCAGCTTACTTAACCTTGGAAGGGTCCTTCAGTGATGTGTAGTTGCTCCTGGCTCCTTCAACCAAGCCACGCTGGAGCATCTGCCTGCAGCGGATACTTGGTTAGCACAGTTGCTCAGTGCTAAGTAGCCAAAACAGTTCAGCCAATGGCTAACTGTCAATCAAATGGTGATTGGCCAGTTTCTAAAAATAACATGGATGTGAAAATCGAACAATTGAGTCCAGAACTGTTTTTTGTACCAGGCTGTAAGTAGGTAGACCAGATTTAGTCGTGGTCAGTAGAGGAGTTGCTGTTTTTGCTTTAACCCAGAAGTGGGGATGTTGGTGCGTTGCTTTCACCATCTGTTGGTGTTGTAAACTAAAATATTGCTTCTTTACTGGTCTATGTCGCTTTGCTTTACTTCTCTTTCAGGACTGGTTGTACTGGACTTCAGGATGTTAATAAACCAAAGATGTTGCTGTGTGTGATTAGCGGTCAAAGCTGGTGCAGGTTGGAACGGGTGCAGAAAAGTGTCTGATGTAAAAAGGCTAACTCCTGAGACCAGCGATGTTGTCTGGTTTAGACACCGTGGCACTGAGGAAAAGACGGGAGGCAGATTTGGAGGTAGCAGAGGTTAAAATGTTGAGATTCTCTTTGGGAGTGATGAGGATGGACAAGATCAGGAACGGGGACATGTTCGATGTTTTAGAGAGAATGTCAGAGAGGTCAGACTGAGATAGTTTGGACATGTACGGGGAGGGTTAGTGAATACATCTGTAGAATGAGATGATGAGGTTGGAACTGCCAGACAGGAGGTCTAGAGGAAGACCAAAGAGGAGGTTTATGGATGTGGAGGAAGAAGACATGAAGGTTGGTGTGAGAGAAGAAGATACAGAGCAAAGGGTTTAGATGGGACAAATGATTTATCGTGGCAGAACCTGAAGGAACAGGCAAAAGAAAAGGATTTTAGACCACACTGGAACTGTAGGGCCCCCAAGAACAAAAAAACCCAAAAGATTTTCCTACAATTTTGAAACCAAGGGGTAACCATCTCACTTCCAGGTTGCATTTGCTTAACTGACCACTAGGTGCTGACTCCAAAACAGAACAAATCCTCATTGACCCCTGATCTTAAAAGTGCCAAATTTGCATTAGAATTAAACTGTCTGATTTAAAAAAAAAACAAAACATTTTTTGTGTCTCCAGTTAGATTTTACGTCCATCTGCTGGAGAACATGAATCTTGGGCAGGATTTGCTGAGAAGTATACTGAACAACAGCTGGAGCAGCGTCTTGATTTTGAAACTCACTGATGATGGAGGCGAGTCAAACAGAGCAACTGCAGCCTCGATCCGACGCCCAGAACCAGCAGAGGAAAGCGACTTATTTTGATTAAAGCTCTGTTTGCACATGAATAACACGGGGACCCAGTGACAAGAGGGTAGAGTAATTGCTCTGAATTTTCCTGCATAAAGATGAGCAGTCTTCCTGATTTAAGATTCAGAAAACTGCTGCCATCTGATTCAGCACGAGCTTGTTGCATGCAAATGTCCAAGTACAGCTGAGCGCACGGCCCCCATTCTTTATGGTACCACAACAAAACATTTTGCATTAAAAGACAAATGACTTCTATGTAGGTAATCAATGCACAATCAATGTTCGCTCTTGTTTCTGTTTATGAACAACCTGGCTCAATAAGGTCAAGTGCGGGCCGTGTCATCATGTATTTAACATGCACATCGTGGCAAAATTTGTATCTGATGAGAAAGTGGACTCATTTTCCTCCACTGAAAGACAACAGAAGACGTATCGAGGTGCTCCCTGCCACTCTTCCTCTCTCATGTCCTTCATTAGGGATGCACAACACTGGAATATTTACAAAGGTCAGGTCAAGACCATCTTTGTCCACTGGAGGTCTGTTGTGTCCCATTGGTGAAGAATAATGAGAAGAAACCAATTTCCTCTTTTGTCAAAGAAGTGTGAAGCATGTAATCAGCAAATCCTGCCAAAACACCCCTCAGGAGGGGAAAGAAAATGGGAATTCATTTTAAGGAAATATTGGAGCTTAACAGCCTTTATTGTGTTTGATTGTCATCTACTCTAAATGAAAATTTGCTGGGTTTTATTTCATATCACAGCTCAGCACGCTATTCAGAGCACCATGGTGAGTTTTGCATTGGCCACAAGGAAATAGCCCTTCATTCCTTTCATCTTCTTTAATATCTGCTATCAGAAGTGAGGTGGGGGGAGGGGGGGTATTTTCTTATCAAATGTCACCTTTACTATTCACATCTGAAAGGCAGCGAAAAGGAGGCTCATGAAAATGAATTTTGGTGATTAACAGCTCTTGATGACAGAAGGATGTTTCATAAGTGTTGCAGAGCCGGTATTTCTCTCCTCGTGTGGGCTTGAGAATCAGTGAAAACGCCCTCCCAGGTGTCGCTCCACCAGATGGGCTCTGGATGCAATGATATTATATTCCCCAAGTGGTGCCTCTGCCTTTGAAAAATGCTGGGCGAAGATGGGCTTCGTGCGGTTTGAAAGGCGAGCCGCAGGGGGGATAGATGCGGTGATATTCCTGCAGGAGGACTGCTGTGGGGCCCCGCGGTTGTTCTCTGCTTAGCAGGAGGAAGTTTGTTTGAGTTGCGCCTACGCAGCTCAGCGGGAGAGGCTGGAAAACCGGCAGGCAATGAGCAGCAGCGTGCTTCTCGGGTCATGTTTCCGAATATGCAATTGAGGGCACGGGGGAAGATCCGATCACAGCCTGGACAGCGTGATTCACAGCGAGTCAGGGAGTCTGAGTCTTGCTCTGTGCCGTGCTGTACTTCAAATCTATAAAAGGCAAATCTTTTTTTTTAGCTTTTGACCTTTGCAAAAACAACTACAATGAGCAGAAACTGAGACTAGTGGCCCATTGATTAATGAATTTTGCCCTTCCTGATGTTCTAACAATCCAACTGGAGAATATCTGGCTGTCTGGAGTAAAAGTCTCGGTAGATATTTTTCAATAATAAGCACATGGTACTGACCTGCAAAAACTGCCAGGGTATGATTTTCACATCATTACATGCAGATGAAAGGGCTTTCAAAGTTTCTTTTCGTGTAATGGTTACATCATCTTGGTCTTATTTCACCCCTTTGTCTCCTCTGAAGTATCAAGTTACATTTTCATTGTAGTTGTGTTAATGAGCCCAGTTTTGTACAGTGATAGAGAAATGTTAAAATGCATCTATGACCATCGTTAGATCAGTGAGAGCAAATTTAGCCCAGTGAAGGATTTTCACAGTCGGTTGTCACTGAAGAAGACAGTTTCCCGAGGTCTGTACCCTCAATCCTTCTCAGAGGAAGATGACTAATTGCAGTTATTAACATGTGCTTAGTCAGAATATGAGCCCCAGAGACAGAGACACTTTTGTCTCAGAGAACTGCTAAACATGGATGCGTCCACTTGGAGCAGCCAGCTGTTGCAGGGACTGAGTCCACAAGAGGTCCGTGGCTGGAATGCCAACACCCATGCTTGACTTAGTTAGGGCAACCCGACAGGAAACGGCCCTCCACGGTCTGGAAACCAGCTGCAAAACTTCATTTGACCACAGGGAGGAGCAGTAATTATAGAAGCTTAAACTGTTTACAGAGGCTGGACAGGTGTATATTGTGTATTAACTTTGTCCAATGACACTGTTACTATAATGAAGTGATGAAAAATATTCCACTCAAAGTGATGTCACGCTGACTCTAAGACAGACTGCCAGAGAAAGCAAGAAACATCCTCCTTCTCTCGCTAATAGATGCACACCTTGCTGTAATACCCCAACGGCACACAGCAATACCCAGCCAGCCAGCCAGCAGAAGTTCACCCTGGACAGCTCACCAGTCCATTGCAGGGTGAAGCAAATGTCATTGGAAAATGACACATGGCACAATACAGTCAAATAAATAAAAACAGTATAATAATAGGAACATCTGGACTGTAAAAGTCACATGGTCACTGTACACTATTTATTCATAATTCTTCCTATATAACATGCCCTTTACCATGTAAAGGTATTTACAGTGGTTAAATTGTTGTCATACAACTTAGGACAAACAGCGATTGATGTTGATATTTTTCCTCCTCGGGATTAATTAAGTAATTCTGATTCTGATCGTAATATTATAAAATAACAGAGAAGAAGCCATTTACTTGTAAAATACATGTATGAAAATTGCTATATTTATGGTGTAAAATAATTTACACCAGACTTTTCAACCTGCGATAAGGTCGATTTAAAAAAAACAAAACAAAAAACAACAACTTTTCCCCACATCATCATAAAAACATAGATCCACTAAAAAGCACTTTTATACAAATCGTTTAAGTTGATGCCTTTTATTCACCCATTCACTCACACACACAAAAATATATCTTTGGAAACAAATCGGCATAAAAACAGTATATCTATCTTTTAATGTGATGATTATAAATGTTTACTCCTTATATGTTTAGGACATACAGTAGGTAAGCACCAAACTAACGTATTTTTACAGCTACCAATGTATGAGACACGGTTATCATAATGGTAAATTATTCAAATATTAATATTAAACATCTGTGTTTATAATAACTAGAGCCTGAAATGTAGATGTGACAGGTGGGTTTTCTGAATAAAAAACACAAATTTCAGATATTCAAAAGCTAGATCTGGTTTGGACTGTAAACCAGTTGGTAGAATTCCATGCAGCACATGGATGAGGCATCGTCTGCGTTCACTTTTGCCTCATCCAATATGGCATCGGCGTATGATTCAGCACTCAGTGCGGCGTCTGTGTATATATGTCTATGGCACTGGTCACATCCATCACGTTGTTCAGACAGATCTCTTCAGCCATCACCATCCGGCCGTCATGTGTGACGACACGTCTTTGCTGGTGTTTGGTTTGTGTTCTGGCCTTGAACACACTTTTTTTTATGTGTCTTTAAATTGCATTGATTCAAAACGGAAAAAAGTGGTTTTAAGTCAATTTATAAAAAGTGTATATAAGTAGTTGTATTTTTTTTGTTGTTGCCTTTTAAAATCTTACAACCATGGGAAATAATTAAGAATTTATCATTAGAACGTGCTTCACAATGTTTTTAAAGTTTCCCTTGATAATTATCATGAAAATACACTATTTTTTAAAGGGAGTCTGGGGAAGCTGAGAGTCTGCGGATCCCTTGCTGCACATGAACTGCATGTCCTTGGGAAAAATGAATACATTAGAGATGAATAAACTCTTTAATTTCCCCAGCATAGAATGCAAATGAGGAGGGCACCACTCTACTGCACTGGCACAGTAAACATCCTGCTGGTGACGTTTTATTGATTACCTGTCGTCCAGTTACAGTCAAGGCAACACAGAGCTCAATTTATCTACATTAATTTCTACAGTTTGTTTCCCACATTACCCAAGAACATCATTAACGTTTGATAGCTGACCAAACTGGTACGGTCTGACTTTTAAATGCTGAACCAGGACCTCCTGCCTGGCGGACATGAGCACTGCCACTGAGCCAGTGAGTTCACAAACATCTCCTGCTTATCAAGCAAGCAAGCATTTTGCAATATATGCACATTTTTCAGCACTTAATGAGTGAATTTTAGCGTTATCTCAACTGTTGTCCTCAGAAACAATTTACTTTCAACCTCTAGAGGTCTCTTGTGTGTTTGCTTAAACTTGATTCAGGCAGTTTATGACAAGACTTTTTCTTGATATAAGGAGAGATGTATCTCACCCCCCACACTGTTATCCCTAATACATATGTATACCTATACTTGGGCCCATGCAGAGTGCTGTCTCTAAATTAAAGATCTACGAAACAATGTGAATCATTTATTCACCAGGATCATTACACAGTCAGAAACGCCACATACACAGATTTGCGCAAATCAAGCGAAGCTTTTGAGGCTTTGGTGATGTTTGGTGACGACATTCATGTTGTTTCTGCTCATATCTCTTTGATTTGTGATGCCACCGGGATGCTAATCCACATATTGTCCATCTGGAGTCTGTTCAGACCTGGTATTATCATTCACTCTGAGTGATCTGATCACACGTGTGGACAGCTATGAGCATGCTCACACGCACGCGTCTCTTAATATGATGGAATTATATTAAAGAGTGAAACAACGAGCAGTAGCCATGACAACCGACAACAAAACTCGCTGGCGTGTCCTGAAATGAGGAGAGCCGGTATCATTCTGCTCAGTTCAAGGTGAAAGCCAGGCGACTGCAGTTGTGCTCATTTGGCAGCTCTTTGAGAACATTCGTTCCTGTCCTGTTCCTCTCTGGCCTCACTGAATTGTGCAGAGG
Source organism: Arrhamphus sclerolepis (assembly GCA_037176975.1). Taxonomy (NCBI): domain Eukaryota; kingdom Metazoa; phylum Chordata; class Actinopteri; order Beloniformes; family Hemiramphidae; genus Arrhamphus; species Arrhamphus sclerolepis. Next base: position 1,866,190 of record JBAMYA010000005.1, read on the forward strand.
CCTTGGATGCTACGACTGAGTTTATCACTCTTAATGAGAGACTCTGCAGTAGGCCACACTCCATTACACAAGAGCCAGATGATAAATTACACCGCCTTCCATGACTCCGTGAACCCCAAGGGATGTTTAATTAATCAGAGGCTGTACACGGCCACAATGAGTCAAAGGAACAAGCGTCCAGGGCAGCCCTGGACACGTTCTCGCTCCCACACATCATTATTTGCTTTCCAGGTATCTCACCTTGAAGTCAGGTGTAAATTTGGAGATTCAGAACAGAGAGAGAGGGACATCTTCCAGACCTCATGGGGGCTGTTACTGACACTAACTGCTGTTTGAATGTGAAACAACCTGAGATGTTAGTCAGGATATGAAGAACAGGGTCTCACAGAGGAGCTGAGAGGAGCATGTCTTACTGAGCAGGAAGAGAAACGTGTTGTTTTTTTTCCCAAGTTGGAATCATTAAAACAGTGTAATCTCTATTTGAAATTCAATTAACTTTACTTTATGAGCTTTTACGTAGTAAAATTAATGTTGTGCTTTAGCAATGGGAAAACAGACATCCATTTCCAGGCCTTTTGTTTTAGTCAGTTAACCAAGATGGACGGATGACTGTGGGTGTCTGCAAAAAGAAAAAAGAAACTGATGACAGTAATTAATTTTGTTATCAGAAAAAACCTGAGCAAGTAATTCATTTGTAATCAAATGTAATATAAACAGTCTAAACTACAGCGCTTTGTTCTTCGTTATGCTAACAGCCAACAAGAAGAGTTATTATGTAAATGATTACGCATTTAGCTTTTATATGACACAAACCAGCCGAAAAAGCTCAAATCAGCCGTTTCAATCCAGATCTAAGAGAGTCAGACTAGTAGCAAACTGTTTTTTTTTTTATAGTAAATATGACCTTCTGTAATAACAATGGTTATATTTCACGTAAATATAAATCATGTTGGTATACATAAATTTTACTGTTCCATTTTTTATGTTTGTCACATCTGTTGAGTCAAAGCCCAACTTTGTGTTGGATTGCCTTTGAGTTATTTTCTAAATTGTTGAATTTAAAAAAACAAAAACAAAATAAAAACTAATTCAGCCAGGCCTAAAAAGAAGTCAGAAAACAGATCTGCCTCTGGCTCACTGGCTTGTTCTTGTGCAGCAGCTCAAGCAGCCTTCGACTCGGGCCGTTTCAAGACCCCTCTAGGTTTAGTAACTGATGGATAGCCGAGCAGTCACCTCAGTCACCTGGGTGCTGGACTTGGTCGATTGAGACCTCGTTGACCAGTCCGTTGTCACTGGCGACTGGCTGGTTGCTAGGTGACCTGAGCAGTCACGGTTCCTGGTGGAGCGCCGCTAGCCCTCATTTCAGATGTGCTTGGGCAGTGACACATTCAGTCAGAATGAAAGTGAGGTAGCATTTGTTAGCGCTGTAGTTCAGCATGAGCTAAGGTGGGTGTGTGTTCTTGATCCGTCCGTTTGCCCATTTTTGGTTTGGGGGATCCAGTTCCTTCCAACGTGGCACGGTGCACATGCTTCAGAAAACCTATGGGTGATATCACAGGTGGTTTGTCCAGTTCCTTACGTACAGTCTATGTCCTAGTCGCCTGTGGCCAGAGCTTCGTGGTCCGTGGAAGACTTTAATTTCTGTTTGGCCGTTTGTACACTTAATCCACTACAACTTTGTGGCAAAAAGATTCCTGCTGCTTTTTTCCTTGCAGGGCTCAGATAGGTATTTCTGCTCTGTCTTGTTTGTATCTAGCAGTTTGAGCTCACGAGTCCCACAATGTGAGCGCCACATTTTCCACATGTCCGCCCCGAGACCATTGACAACTCCTCATGCTGTGGTTTTAGCTCGCCTCCCTCTGTGCTTCTCCTTGTGCTTCACATCTGTCTGAAAGCCCTGGCTTTTATTCCCATTATTGAGGAACACTCTGCTGTGATTTGACACTGATGGCGGCAAATGACTACATGAACATCCCTCCACTGAGTTCATACATTAAAGAGAAGAGCTATGGACTTAGTGCAGAAAACAGCATTCGTTTTACCTCTTAATTTCCCTTTGAATGTTTGAACCTTCACATAATTTAAAGCTGAATGTAAAGTTTGCTCTGAAAGGTCTGATTGGTGTTGCATTTCAGATGGGATGCCATTAAGAGCTAAGCTGAGCACTCACTGGGCTTATGTTACATTTGATAACAGATAGTGGTGACAGACATTGCAGCAAAGCCACATTTTACTCAGCTATTTCCAGAAAATCATAAACAGATATAGTCCAATCCTGTATGTGCAGTGATCCATTGAGCTACTTACTGCAGCCGTTACAGTACGTGTCTGATTTCTGAAAAACACAAATGCACTAAAAAGGGCTTTGAGGACAGACGGGTGTTGCTGTGTCTGGAGTCTGAGCGGCGGCCTCTGAGTGGCAGTGTGTGCTCGCAGTGCCCTTCTGAGGCATTTCAAGTTTAGCCAGCTCTGCAAAGACAGCCCTCCTGGCTCCTCTGGTTGTCTCATCTGCTCTCTGCATGCTGAGCATTTTCCAATCTGGCCGGAAGCGATGGAGAGACTTGCGCTCTTGGTGTCAGCTCTCCTCAGGATTGTGAGAAGTCCTCTGTCAAATCCCCCACCCCCACCCCCACCCCCACCCCCGACCGGCTGGCCCTGCAGGCTCTGAGGAAATTATCCAGAAGGGGAAGCTGAGGAGGGGGGGGCGACACTCTTTATGCTGCAACAGTATCACTCTTTTACAAAGACACACTCCGCGATCTCTGCCAGTGGTCATTTCATTTGGGGGAGGACGACTTCTCTTTGCAGCTTTTTATTTCATTTTATTTCTCGCTGCAGCCTCCTCAAACTGAACTTCAGCCCTCCATGACTCATCTACACAAATATACGAGCTCTCACATCAGGAAAGACATTAGCATTTTCTTTCTTCTCTTCTTTTTTGCTCACGGGGCAGAGTAGCTCTCAGATTCTTAAATTCAAGAGCAAAATTTGACCTTTTAGATTAAAAGTGGCCTCTAAGCCAGCGCTGGACACCAGCCAAAGTGGCTGTGAGGTAAATGAACCAGATTTCTGCAGCATTAACCTTGAGCTCATTCCAAACTGGTGAAAGACTTTAAATGGGTTTTAGATAGAAGACAAGCACTCAAATATTTTGGCTCCATCAATAGATATATATCAGTTTTGATTCATGAGTTTTGACAAATATCTTCATTTGAAAAAAAGAGAGAGAAGTAACATCAGCTTCTAAAGAATTTGTAGATACATAATGAAAATACCCTCTTTTTTAATATTAATTTCTGTCTTTTAAAGTACATCACCAAAACACCCCAGACATTAAATGCATATAATTAGTGAATTTATTATTATTATTTTCTAACAACCTGAGGTTCCACTAGATGAGGGAAAAATGTAATTCATTCCCCATTTAGTTTATAAGTGTTGTCACGTTGTTCATAAAGCTCACGCAGAGTTCACCACAGGGTTGGACACAAATGTGATCCATACTCCTGCATAACCGAAGGGAACACAGTACACAGAGAGATCATTTCCTCTTGTTTTAGGAACCAATTATCGTTATCTAGTTTAAAAATCAGCTGCGGAGAAAGTCCCACCTTAGCAACTAATCCCTCAGTCGACCCCAACCGTCGATCACATCAGAGTATCCCTCGTGCTTTTGTCCTCATCTCTGATCTGATCTAGCAGGGACTCCTGAGTAAGTGGGTCTAAATGAGAACCCCTGCGTTGGGCCTCATTAGGTTCAGCATGAGCGCGTGCTGTTGGTGTAATAGTGCTCATAAAAACCTGGAGAGGAACCGAAAATACCTTTACTGGTGTGAAAGTTGGAGGGAGACAGAGATGAATATGAGCAAACACTTCGGTTTTTCCAATATTTGCCCATCCAGAATACCTAAATGGGTTTGTTAAATAGGCAAAATACCTTCAATATTGTGAGTAATTCTTTTACGATTTCTTATCTTTGTCTGTTACTTATATAAAGTGGCATCTTGCTTTAATAGACTGATGTGTTGAGTTCGAATTACAGAGAACCAATCAGCTTCTGGATGATGCACCAGACGAGTTCAGAAACAGACCGAAGAACAAATAAGTTTAAAAAAAAGACAAAGCAAAACACTTTTACTTCTAGAAATGGTCTTTTCCAGAGGAAAGGAGCCAGAAGAGCCGCAGTGTTATCTGTTCTAAGATCCATGAGTGACGAAGCTGCTGCAATCCCTCAGCAGATTATGAAGAAGATGACGGTGCATGAAGAGCTAACCAGAGAATTTCATGAGCATGAAATGAAATAGCTGAAGGAAGAACATGAGATGATAATAACTCTCTGATGAGTTGAACATGATGTTGGAAGCGAGGACTCGGACCTGAGGGGACGAGGGGGAGGGGCAATAGATACAGTAAGGAGACAAGTCAGCTTTTATAGCGCTGCACAAATCACCAGTTGCTGCAGAGCAGGAGCTAAAGGTGGCTGGGTGAGGTATTCATTTCAGCTCCAGTTTAGTTCTAGAGTGGCTCTTATCCTCCCAGTATCAGCCTTCTCAGGCACTTGAGTCTAAACTTAGTCTTATGGGTTATTCTGAAGCCACATTTGGGATTCATATTAGTGTTTACCACGCGGAGACATGCTATGTGGTTAAAACAAAAACCTAAATCATGTTTCTGTTGGCCCTTTTAATTGAAACCATTTCAATGTGGCATTACTCGAGTGGACTTGACTATAATATGGAAATACTGCACTCATTTCTGCTACGTTATCCCAATGTAACTTTTTTTTTTTTTTGTCTAGACGCATTTTTCCAGTTCAGGGAGCACTATGTGCCAGTTTATTACAGCTGCTGCTGTCTAATAAAGCAGTCCTGTAATAGATCCTACCCTCATCAAGGTTTGCTGTGTGCAACGAACCTTTCAGCCCAAAGCTGAATAAAGACAACAAGCTAATTCATGGTTATTGAACCCTCGTAACCACAAGGGGCTGTGCTTCTTCAGCCCAGTGAAATATTGTGACTTTACGTTTCAAGAAACCACAGATATGAAAGATCTCAGCAGCCCTCAGCTAAAAGAGCCGAGTATGTCTCCCACATCAGCACGCCGAGGCTTTGTGAGTATTTATTTTAAGTCGTGCTATGATTGTTACCCAAACCTAAGCAAACAGTGAAAGTTAAAAGAAAGAAGGAAAAACAAGACAACAGACAGACTGGAGCTGCGGTGTCTGAAACAGAGAAAATCTTGCATCTCTCTTGGGTGACTTACTTCACTAACACCCCTCCAACTTCCAAGTAGTCTTTTTTGATGGTCAATAATTCATGTGCGCAGGAAACATAAATGGCAGTGTCAAAACTGCTGAGATTGTTGGTAGCTGTCACAAACGTAGAATGGCAATGTGTTTTTCTTTTTTTTCTTTCTAACGTGGTTATTTAACCACTTATTGACTGTAAATACTGGATCAACTGTCCGTTCACGTGACCCATAAATTGGTACAGAGACCCATGGAGGCGGGACAAAGCTCTCAAAGTCAACTACCTGTCAGTCAAGCATGTCAAATGAATCTGGGCATATGATTGGTCAGCTTTATTGCTTAATATAAATTTATCTGAGGTGGTGCAAAAACAAACAAATAAATAAATAAATCACCGCCTGTACAATTGTCATGGGTTTAATATGAAACCACAGATGAAAAAACTATGTAAATAGGTTTAATTTTGCTGCAAATTTGGACCTTTTAACATGGGGGTCAAGGGGGATTCGCTCTGTTTTGGAACCAGCACCTGGTGGTCAGTCGAGGAACTGCAACAAAACGTAATATGAAATGAACAGATCATCTTGTGACTCACAGGTACAGCTGCAAATCCAGCTGTGCTCCAGCGCTCTGAAGGATGCAGTGCATCCGTTGTGCAGTGTCTCCACTCCAGGAGGAATAAATACACCTTGTTTCCTCATCCAGGGTTTACTTCTTTTACCGCTGCAACTGTAAGGTTGGGACTAAATGCAGATGTCAGACGACTAAATTTAGGAATATAAAGATATATTATTCCTAAATCTAGTCATAATGTCACACATTGAGAAAGAAAAGTCTATTAATGGGGTGGCTTGGCAGGAATTCTCAAAATGGGATACATGATTTTACAATAAGATACTTTTCCTTGAAACAAGGCTTTTACTACTTCAATCAGCTTGTGCAGTGTGCATTAATTCTTTTTAGCATTTTTTATGTTTTGCCCTCATAGATCACTGACAAGGTTTTTGTCATAAATATAAACTATTGAAACTAAAGAAATAATTGTAATAATTGACATGAGCAAGATTACATCTATTATTGGTTCTGAATGTGAGTTTTGATTAACTGCCCAGGCCTAGTATCACCAGTATCACCAGTCACTGTCACATGAAATGCTTTATATTACTGTGTTACAGAAAAGACTTATATATTTGTGTAATGGAATAATTTATGTAAGATTTTACTTCCAGCACTGTTAAAGCAGCCAGGCTACATCTAAAGGAGAGTTCAGATAACAGCAGAGTGTAATGAGGTCTTCCATGGGAAGATGATTGGAGCGAGACCAATAATTGATACATCAGGATCATCGGATGTGAAAAAAAACATGAGAAAAAAAAAGCTTTCAGCAGAGCCTCTCTTAAAGATAATAAGAGCGAGAGTGTAAGAGCTATGGTAATAAGTCTTCTTACCAGACTACGGCTTACCAATGGCAGATGCATTTGCACAAGACATCTCTTGCTGGGGAACGGTGGGAATTTCAATGTGCAGATAAAAGTGAATCATTGCCTGACAGTGTGTATTCCTGCATGCCCTCCTGCGACTTCAGAGTGTCTTCTGAATGGAGGCTTGTCCTTATGCTTCCTAACACGTAGCTCTTATTTCCAGCTGTTAAGAGGTTCTTTTTTCACAGATGATTATGTAGAGGAATTTTAAAGATGATGATAAGGAGAGGCGAGGGAGAAGAAGGAGAGTTTGGTTTGATTTTGAACCAGGAAAGGGGTGTTGGAGCCCCCGAGACCTCGGCCTCCTGAAAGGTGCTTGTAGCCTCCAGGGAGGATTCTCAGTAGCTTTCTCCTCCTCTCATCTCCCACCATACCCACTTCTCAAGATCAGTTATGATTGACAAGTGCTTTTGTTACATTGAGATTGCTCAATCTCTTCAGTGCGGTGTGCCTTTATTCCTTTCTTATTTGTCTCATAGTCTTTGCAGCCAGTTACAAACTATACTCTCAAGAGGACTTTGAATAACTTGTGCTGTTTTGCTTGTTCAAATGACTCAGCTTTTGTAAGTTCACAAAGGATAAAAAGAGATCTTTCACAAAGCAGTCTGGTTATTACAGATGTGTCATTCAAAGCTACAAATTGATAATAAAGGCTTATAGAAGTTTCTGAAGCGTGTCTGTTGGTTGTTTTTAGAAATAAGCCAGAAAATGGATTATCCCGCCATCTCTCTTAAGTTGCTGCAGCACATAACAAGCACAACAAAACATCTCAGTTATCATTCAGCTGCAAACAGCCGCCTGTGTTTGGGATTTGCCTAAGCCATCCCAAATGAGCATGATGATGAGATCTATGTACAATGTGCTGCACAAAACCATCAGGTCTGACACAACAAAGGCTGGATTCCCGCTGCAGCACAGGCAGCCGGCTCCCCTGTGATTCAAATACGACATAACATCAAACAGCTGCGTTTGAGGTGTCTCATCGAGATGAGCAGCAGAGCGATGGATCGCCTCTGAGGACAAAATTTGTGAGTTCAGTGCTATTACAAATATGCGTGACCACGCTCTTTATCCTGGCACAAAATACATTTCTAGCAGCGTTAGCGGGGGGATCTCCAGAGGAAGAATGCTAATAATGACTTTTCCTCAAGTCTAACCAGAGCAAATGTCATGTACAGTTGATATTTGTGGTTCTAAGTGAAAGTTATTTCAGTTATTGAATGCTTTGGTGCAGATACTCTGGGCTGCTTCTAGCTTTTTTGGGGGGAGACTTACTTTATAAACCTAAACTTTTGCGATAAAGGATTTCTAATTTTGGAACTGTTTGTGTTGAATCACAATTTCTCACCTTGCACACAAACAACACAAACATTTTGGAGACGGGAGAAAATGGCGATGCAGGTGGTGAATTAAAACAACATTCAACTCAAACATTTATCATGACATAAATCAGAATCAGAATTACTTTATTAATTAATTAAATGAATTAAATAATTAATTAAATTAATTACTCAGCGGGTGTGGGGGGGCAGAATCCTGCAGAATCATAGATGCGCTCCTGCAAGTATCCGTTGGCATTTAATAAACACTCAAATATCAGACTTACATCTTCAAATTTTTTTTTAGAGCGGTGGATAGCAGTGATTGGTGCATTCATTTATTTTATCAGTAAATAAACAGTTTGGAGACGCTCGTGCATAATGTTTCAGCTAAGCGCTGGTGCTCCTGGGGGATTAATGGATCAGGATGTAGAGCTTTTAGGGACCACCTGGCCCCTGATCACGACTGGCTAATAGATCAGTGCTCTTGGACCTATGTGATGAACTGGACAAAACGAAAGAAGCACTGTTGTTTTTTTTAAGATGTATTTTTTCTTGCAAAACTGAATTTGTCCTTGTCAAAGGTGCTTTCAAAATGTTTGCTCGACCCTCTTCCGATGTACAGCATGATATGAAGGTGGGTGGAGATAAGAAGGTGGAGGCTGGATGGTTCTGCTCTGATCTGGATCTGTGATGTCACAGTATCCTGCAAGTCTGAACGGCTCACTCACAGAGGAACTGAGTTCATTTGCCTGCTCGGTGCAGTTCAGTTGATCTGGTGTGAACACAGGAGACTGGATGCAAATATGCACCAGTCAGGTGGAAAGGCCACCAAACCAAAATGGGACCAAGACGACTGAAATCACATGATTTGGGTGGAATGAAGCATTGCTCTTCAGCTGCAGCTGAACTTCACATTCAAACTGAAGTGTTTGGCAAGAGATTGGATTTTGTTTCTCTGTGTGAGAAACAAACAAATAAAAAAACAAGGATAAGCATCACAGCACACCTGATGAAACGCAGTTTCCCACCAGAAAATATCTGGAGCAACAGATGCTGTGTTTTTTCCTGCGGTTTTTCCATCACACGTACCCCAGACAGCAGCAGATGTGTGATAACTTCTCACAACAGCAAACGCTCCAGTTTGGTACCTGAGTGGAGCGATAAGGAGGCGGGACTTCATGCAAAACGTTAACGGCACAAATCGCTCCTATTGTTTGCAGCACAATGAGGATAAGGTAGCGTGCGTGTGCCCGTTTCTGTTTTGGCATGTATTGATGAGCGGAAAACAACATAACTTAACATCAGCAGTTATCAGCGTGTTGGTAGCAGATGGTTGTTGGAACAGAATATGAAGTAGGTAGTAAGAAAATATGAAATAAACGTGAACCTAATAAAGCTCCAGCTTTCCAAGGACACATTCTTCTAGATTGAAATGTTATAAGTAGTTCCTCTCGTGTTCTTAGACAATAACACTGACGAATAGATGTATATTTTATACTACTGCAGTGTGTTCCAAAGGAAAATTGTACTCTTTACCTCTTTACAAATCATCAAATAAATAAAGAAACCTAAAACATAAAGAAAAAGCAGCCAGAGAGAGAAAAACAACTTCACTTTCTACAGCATAGCTGTGAATCCATTCTCACCTTTGATGTTTTATTATCAACAATCATCATACAGAAGAAAACTCCACACAATTCGTGTAATTCCAAGACTCAAAGAATGATTTTTGTCTTCTGAGATTGTTAACGTGTTCCGTGTTGTTGAAACCATCCCACTTCCAGGCTGAAGCTCATCAAACATGCCCGCTGTGGGTCCTCATACCATCGTGAAATGTGGGGCTTATAAAAGCCCAATCCAGGCCCCACACTGCAGGGCCCTCATGTGCCCTGCACTTCACAACAGTAGGGAGGGTCCACAACAGTGTGCTGTGCACAAGGACCCCAAAATGGCCCCTGTCTTGGCTCCACCTGTTTATTTGCTGCCCACAAGTCTGTGCAGATAGTCCAAACTACTGGTGTTTAAGCTTTAGTGAGAAACACTAATAATGAGTTTCAGCAGCCTGTCTCACATAACATTAGTCTGTTGATCTGGAGACATAAATGCTGTTTGGGTTAAAGAATGAGTATATTCTTATCTTAAATGTAGCTAGGCCTGTGAGTTGCTATATAGTCTCTAAACCGCATTAGCCATATTACTGTTGTCTGTCAGATAAAAGTAGTCACTGAGCTGACCAAAGAAGAAGAGCTGTACTGTCTGCGGCCCTCAGTTTTATGAATAAAAGAATAGGTAGTCTCCTCTAAATGGTTTCAGTGTCATTTAACTAGTGTGAATGGTCACTGTAGCGGCTCAGGAATCAGCACCAGCGAGGGACTGATTACCACACATGAGCCAATCAGTGTCCCTCCATTTGAGCAGCAACATGCTGGTTCCAGGGGACGGGGCACAGCTACCATTAAACTTAGGAGCAATTTTTAAATAAAGAACAGAGAAAAAAACTGTACTGTTGTTGGTAGTCGGACCTGGGTAGCATAGAGTTGCTGTAGTCACATGACCTGCCCACACTAACTCACATCTATCCATGGCTGAGCCCGCATGTGCATGTTTGCTAGGCAGGAAGTATGTTTAAGTGCAGTTCCTCCACTGACCACTAGGTGCTGGCTCCAAAACAGCAAATCCACATTGACCTTCATCTTAAAAGTGCCAACTTTGCAGCAGATTTAAACATATTTACATCCATGACTACCTTAGGGGTGAATTTAATTGTACCACATCAGGTAAATTTATATTAAGCAGTAAAGCCAACCGATCCGATGCCCAGATTCATTTGACATGCTTGACTGACAGCTAGTCAATGGCTCTGCTTTTGGCTAAGAGCAACATGGCGCTACAACGTTAGACAAAGCACGTTCTCCAAAAGCGGATCAGATGTTCATCCAGTATTTTACAGTCAATGACTGAAACACACAATACTTGTGCTTTGGAAATATTGAAGTGGTCTAGCTTACCCTCAGAGGTTATAATCTTAGCCTCCAGATCAATCAACTGAGAAAATAATCAGCAAATTAATGATAACCACTGAAGCCTGATCTGCTGAGTTCCACATCAGTAAGTTACGTGCACCTGTATCATGACATGGGTAACTGCATGAAAAATATAACAGCGTAAGGGTCATAGGTGACAGTTATCGTTGTAGAAATAGTCAATATTCATGTGAACTGTATTTTGGTACTTCAGCAAAGCCTCTGAATAATTCCCAGACAAAAATAAGATGCAAATTTATGAGACTGACTGGCTGTTGCAGCAGAAAACTGCTGAAGACTCTTCCTGTGACCTCACCACTGAAAAAATATAACACTTATGTCTCTCTTAAGTGATGATGCAAAGATCCCAACTTCAACTGTAGCCAGCCCTTAATGACTGATCATAAACTACTAAGAGCTCATTATTTATCCCCGTTTGAATGTGTTAACAGTTGTTTTAACAACCACAGTTGAGGTTCTTGTGAGACATTGCTGCTTCATCACTGAGATCAGGTCTGTCTGGCTTTGCGCAACAGAAATATTCTCTGTCTCAAGTCTCTGTTCTGACTGAAATATTTTGTCTGAAACTGCAAGAGGAAATGAGGAGGTGAACATTACCAGATGTTCAAATGGTGGCTGCAGCTCAGGTAATGGTTTCACTTCAAATGAACAGAAAAGAAAAGGCAGTGAACTAAACTGTAAACTGGTAACGGCAAAACGCTTGATTTCTATCCTATCTGACTGCTTAGCTGTGTTTTGTGTGCAATCTGAGTTCAGATGCTAACTGAGTGGAAATGTTTATCAATTAGCAAAGACACACTTTCAGTTTTCAATTCTGTGTCTAATGTGGGAAGGTGTGTGTTTTTATTGTGCCTGTAGATGACAATGTGTATCAAACTGTCGGCTGATATTTTGCTTCATGCACCTCAAACTATAAAAAACAACCAAACAAACATATTTTGGTGGAAGTTTTACTGTGATTTTACAAGCCAGTCCAGGTCCAGTCCTCGAGGGATGCTGTCCTACATATCTTAGCCACAAAATACCTGATTCAAATGAACGGATCATCATCAGCTTATCATCAAGGTCTGGACAAGCCTGTTAACGACTCATTAATTTTTTTTAATCAGGTGCACTGAAGCAAGGTAGTATCTAAGACACGTGGGACAGTGGCCTTCCAGGACTGTTTGGACATGCCTGGTGTAAGCAAATCATAAAATAAAACAAAAACAAAAAAGAAGTAAACAGTTACAGAGGGAATGAGAGAAAAAGCTTTCCCATATGAAATCAAATGCACCATAACAGTAATGTCATTTAAATCTGGAAGATTTTATACTTAAAATATCTAATAACTTCCAAAGTTATGGTAAATATAATGAAGATATATAACAGTTTGATGTCAACATAGATCATAGAGCTGCTGAACATCCAGCACTCAGGAGTGGACGGACCAGCAAGCCTTGTGATATCGCATTGCTCCACGAGAGGTGACAGAAATCGTTGTCTCCCTTCACGTATTCAAATGAAGAAGCATTTACCCTGGTTGAGTTAAGTATATAGGAGCTACATGAGCAGTGAATAAAGACCTACTGGAGAATAATCATTCATATTTTCAATATAATCTGGCTTGTTGTGCTCTTAATTGTACTAACGTAAGGGTTGGTCTGGAAAGACCTGTAGGTGAAGCAGTGATCCTTTTCCCTGATCAAAGGCTGTTAGCCAGGGCTAACTGGATGATGCTCCTAGCTAGATGTTGTAACCTCTTGGAGCAGCTGGGTCCTCAGGCCATTCCAGGATCCTTCCAGTTTTACTAACCATCCCACAGACCAATGGATAGACGACAGTAGTGTACTGCTGTGGTTGATGACTGAGCCACCATGAGCCACAGTGGAGAATGGTCAGAGCTCTGACCTCGTCAAGCATCTCAAAAATCCAGCTTCAAACCAACTCCTCAGGGAGTCTGTTGAAGAATACTTCCTGCTGAGATGCATCGTTAGTGATGTATCCTGGGGTCAGTGGGTGTTTTGGGTCTGCTCCATCATCATACACCCTCACCAAGCTTGCTTCCCAGTAGCAGATTACCATCCCTCTTCAGTCAGAGCCACTAGCTGGCTCTGACTGAAGAGAGAGGCTCCTTTCTGCGTTATTGCAGGTTGCCTTGACAGCCCTCTTCCTTGTCAACCCAACGACCTCTAGAGCTTGGTCAAATATGCAGAGAAACCGGCCCTCAAAGCCCCACATCCCACCTCAATCGGCTCCCAGTTGAAACCCAGTTTTCCTCCTGCACTCTTTCATCAATCCTGGTACTTGTTGCGTTTCTGCTTTTGGACTTTGTCCATGCATTCTTCTCAGGGTACACTGAGCTCCAACATGGTCACCTGTTGGGTGGAATTGGAGCAGATGACAATGTCTGGATGCAGGGATGTTGAGGTGATGTGTTCTGGAAAGCTCAACTGAGAAAGTGCTTGAAGGATCCTGTTCCAGAGCACAAGGTGGTGTCTCGCTCTTGCCCCAGATGTGAAGAGTAGCCGGGCTTGGTAAGCCGTCATAGACAGTCTGGAGCAAAAACTGGACTCAATGTTACCATGCTAGTTGTTGAACAGCAGTGATATTGTACGGTATATCTGTAGTTGCTGATGTGAACATGGAATATGACTTGTGGAGACGGATCTGGGGATGGGGGTTACTGTGTTTTGACTTCAGGACCTGCCTCCAGGAATGCCTCCTCCGTTTGGTCAGGAGTGGTACATCTACATAGGGTGCCTTTAAGAAAATGATGGACAGACGGTAGTCAGCCACATAACAGCAGTAAAGCAGAGAAATGAAACACTCTTCTAGTGTTTCATAAGACATGACTGGAAGGGATTTCTTCTGGCAAGTCCATACAGTATGTTGTGTTTTAGTAATATTCTAATTAGTGCACCTTTAATCTGGTCAGCCATGTCATTTCTGATTTGTCCTCTGGTAGCTGTTGTGTTAAGGCTAACCTATTTTCATAATCCTGTAAACAAATACATTTTCATTTTAAATTAACTGCCTTTTTACTTTAGACTGCACACTCTTTGTCTCATAATAATAGCCGGTATTAAAATTGAAGTAAATCCAGATTATGTTTTGTAAAATGGGCTGTTAAGCTTTATCTAATTTATTACATGCAGTTTTTTTAAAATATTACTTCATTGTTCGTGACTGTAAACAATGCTGCATCCTCAAACATGTTTCGTGCTAAGCCACATATTGACCATCACATAATTTAAGTCGTGCAGAATTTTCTCTGAACTGATCACTGTGAAATTAACTGTGATAACCGCCACTAATACTTCTTTCTGAAGCGTCTGTAACCGGCTCTCCGTCCACACGCCTCATTATTTCTCCTTCCCCTCTGCTTTGAATGTCTGTGCTCATGTTTCTGGAAGGGATTTCATGGGGAAACAAGCTGGAAAACTCTTAAATTAGGCCAAACAATGCATAAAGCTCTCCATGGGACACGCAGTTGAAAGCGCTGACAGTCTGGAGCGTTCCGAAATAAGACTCATCAGAGATGTTTCAAAGAGAAAATCCCACCCAAAGATTTGCAATCAGGATTGCGTTACTTTCAACAGGAAATTCATACATGTCAATGGAAGTTGTATGCATTGGTGCAGGATTCTCTATTTACTCAGCTTCTCAAAACCTATAAGCCTATTCTGACATGCTTAATGGCCACATTTGTGGAATAAAAAAAAACATAACTGTTGTGCCAATGTGAAAAAAATTTCTTATCAGTACAGCTGCAACTGGACCCGAGGCATCGGACTCGAAAGGGACAGTGCATTTGTTAATATTAATATCAATATTCCCCATAATCTTTGTGGAGTCGTGAATGTGAATTGAAGGCTGGCTGATTGGTTTTCATTCTTCACAACGACCGTGGAGAGGCAATTTAATTCCTTCTCCTCCCGCCTGCCTCCTTTGAGGGTTTATATATTTTTTGTGTTTTCCTCTAATCCCCCCCCAAAAAAGGAGAGAAACCTGACCCCAATTTACAAAAGGCACAGGAGATTCCTGCATTCCTGCAGCACAATATGAATATATTATTTTGTTTGGCACTTGAAAAGTGTGTCGATGGATGAGGAGGAAGCCAAACATTTAAATAAGAGGATGCTGATCTTTTTCAACCAAGTTGTCCACATGTCCGTTTGCAGAAACTGTGATGTGACCATCAAGTGCAGCGTGGCATGAATCCACGCTGGCATGAATGAAGTGCATCCAAAATTGAATAAATAAGGAGATAAGCATTTATTCCTTTGTTTGGCCAGCCGCCCTCATTTTTTAACTCTTTGATGCAAAAAACGCAGAAGAAGCTGCATCTAGACTGATGTTCCAATACCGTTTCATCCTTTTCAATACCAATACCTGGGCTTTAGGCATTGCCGATGCTGTTCCCAGTCTGACACCAGTGCTATTTTATTAAAAGGTTTTTATATTGAATCGTTAAAACTAATATTTATTACTAATTTTGTTCCATTTGTCCACCATCCCTTGTATTGCTTTGGCGATTATTTTACCAGTATGAGATCCATGAATCTTATTTGCATGCAGCAAGTTTGGGTTTGGTTTGGTTACACTGGTGGCACTCCCAAAATGCCCTAGCTTGGCCGAATGTGTGAGTGGATTTGATTGAAAATGAGGCAAAATATTGAAAATATTCCTAGCAATTAAAACATCTGACTTTAGCACACAAAAATTTGTTCCAAATGTTGGAAATTCCTTTTAAGAAGACAAACAATTTGATCAAGGTCTTGAATGATATTTATCTGAACACTGAAGCAGGTAAAACATCTGTTCTGGTGCTGCTGGATCTTAGT
>JBAMYA010000005.1:1888808-1925572 GCA_037176975.1 Arrhamphus sclerolepis
CTTCACCACCCTGCATGCAGCTGGAACACTTTCTTCTCAGTGGAGGAACTCTTGGCCTGTCTGGGGCCGTCTATGCCAGCTGGCCCTCTGGTGATGTGTGGGGGCCCGGGGGCTGCGCCCTTTCATTGCTATTGGCGACTCCCTGCTGTGGCTGCCTTCCCTTGAGTTTCCTGGGGCCCTGTGGTGGTGCCGGTGTGGGGCTGAGGCCCCCTCCCGGCCCCGGCTGTGTCCTTGGTGCAGCAGGTTATTGCCGCCCTGCTGACTTTTGCCCTCCCAGGATTCTGGCCAGCCCAGGTTCTGTCAGGTCGGGGGAGTGGAGGCCCGTCGCCTTTGCCATCTGTGTCCGAAGGGGGAGCCTGCAGACCTGGATGGTCCTGATGAGTTTGAGAAGGAATCTGGAGCACTTATGGAGGTCTGCTGCATGACACTGAAACAGCACACCAGCACCAACTGGGGTTCTGGTTGCTGTCACCAGTTGATGCAGAGTGTTATGGGTCAATATCACTGCTTTAAGTTACTGTTGGACTGTTTTAGCTTAAAATTAATGAATTGGGGTGTAACATGAACCTCACACCACCACACACCCACCACACACACATCTACATCCATCATACTGCATTACACCAACACATTATCAACAAACCATACTACAGTCACTGTCCTGTCTTAATGTGTTCACTGTTGTTTTTTCTGTTTGCGTTTTTTTTTTCTCTTCTTTTAGTCCTCTGACAGAATCATGTTCAAATAAAGTTTGTTAGATTAGACTGTCAAGAGGGCTGAAGGACACTTTCACCCACACTCTCACTTTTGCACTAGGAAATCGCTGCAAGATCAAATTGCATATAAAAGTTAAAGTTTTTTTTTTTTCAATCTTGACACTAAACCACAGCATATATGCAGACACAAAAAAAACAACAAAACAAAACAAAGGACGTCATCAGTGGGGAAAAGTGGAAGGTTTTAGACTGGTCAAGTCAATCACCTGACCTTAACCCAATAGAACAAGCATTTCACTTCCTGAAGAGGAAACTGAAGGGAGAACCCCCCCCCAAAACAACCAAGAACTGAAAGAAGCTGTGTTGAAAACCTGGAGTAGCATCACAAATGAAGAATGCAACAGTTTGGTGATGTTGATGGGTCGCAGGCTTGAGGCAGTTATTGCAAACAAGGGTTATGCCACCAAATATTAATGTTAGTTGTTTTGTGAGGGGATGGTGGCTCATTGGTAGAGTGTTTGGCCATAAACCTGAAGGTTGATGGTTTGAGCCCTAGTTCCCTCCTGCGTCCACTGAAGTGTCCTTACTGACAACCGGTGTGTGAATGTCTACAGTGTAAAGTGATTGATGTGAAGTGAAGACATACATGTAGCACCAGCATTGGCAGTAGGAGATACAGAGTATCGCTGGTGCCAGTACATCCCAGCACCATAGACTGGTTTAGGAGAGTGAGTAGGTTTTTGGAATGTTTATAGAATAATGACAGACGGACTTGCTCCTGCCCAAGGCCTACAGGTGGAAATTAGATTTTTTTTCACAATAACCTGGTACCAAACACCTTGGTGAAAGTATTGCTGTGCACCGGAGAAGCACATTCTATGGATGGAAACTGATCCAGATTTTTATGACAATATAAATACAGATTACTGTCAAACTACATATTCAGGTTTGTCGATATAATTAAATGTTTTTAGACTTACTTGAATAAATGTGATTGTAGCATGGCATTTTACACTCGTTCTAAGCTAAGTTCTAAATACAAATCCACACTCTTTAACTCTGACTATGAGTGAAGCTGTTTAAAGAAAATAGACTCTGCAAATTTAAGTAGCGGATCAAGTCTTCTGGCATCCAACATGACAGCAGAGCAGAAGGTTGTGAAAAGTTAAAGGGACAAGTCCAGGGATAAATGAGCAAAAATCTAAAATCCCCTCAGCGTGTCAAAACCAACATCATCATTGTTATTTAAATGTTTTTGTTTCTTGATGTCAGTGAGGCTTACAGAGGCTAATTCCTGTTTGATCAAAGTCACTGTGATGCAGAAGGTATCAAAACTGGCTTAAGCTGTTAAATTCTAACAATGCAAATTAAGTATGCAGTTCTGTTACTGAAAACCACTTAAATATATATTACAAATCAACCTATTGTGTAAAGGTTTAAAATTTCAGTAATGAGCATTTATCCTCTTCTGCTATCCAGCCATGTGTTTGGGATATTGAACATGCTTATACAGTAGATTTGTCAAAATATGGCAAAAAGAAAAAAAAATTCTTGGCTGAGCTCTGTTGAAATAAATAGACTGAAATGGAAGCAGAAATGTTTTTCCCATATTTGGCATATTTGGTGTTTGGAACTTACTGAGCCCACAGATGGACAACTGAGGAGCAGATTATGAGTGGCTTATTAAGTTTTAATTGGACATTTCAGTAACATTTTTTTTCCACTGTGAAAAGCCGCCATCTCTGACGACCATTATGAGTTGCTAAAATGCTATCTGGCTAATTTTAATTTAAGTTGCCCCCTGTGTTGTTTAGCGCTTCAGGGTGTCTTGTGAGCTTGAACTACAGAGGACAAAAGGTCATTACGAGCTGTGATATGTCTTCTTTAACCACTGTGCAACTTGGACGCCACTTTTTTTAAAATCATGTGTCAGGTAAAGTGTAGTCACACAAGAAGCAACATTACTGTCCATTTGCAAAATTCTACGCATCAGTCTTTAGTGCATTGCCACTAAACCAACGACTCAAGTCACTCTACAACTCCATCTTAGTTCCAAACCACTTTGTGAGACAGGAAATGACACAAGCACATCCAAAACAGGAGTTTCTTGTTTCTTACTGTTGCCCCTTCAACTTCACTGTCATCTCTTATTTAATGTTGTATGGTGTCCCACTCTGGTTTCCCAGGTATCTCTTTCTCATGGTGACTTCACCTCATGCCTCGCTCTCTTATTGAATGTAGCTTGAAGTCACTTTGCACTCACAGAGCTACAGAGGACATCATGGCAGAGGCGACTAAGGCACCAGAGACAGTGATGAATGAGGAGAAAACAAGACAGCGATTGAGCAAGAAGTCTAACAACGGTAAATCTCTAACAGCGTAGTAAAGATGACTTAGCCACCACTTCTGTAGAGGACTGTCTCAGCTGAAAAATTGCAGTTGTTCCTTTGTGCTGCTTTAAAACTGTAGTTTAAATGCAGCTTTAAAGGAACAGAGATCAAGAACAGGTAAAAGAGTGCAAAGTGGGCATAATTACATAATACAGAAGAGACGGTATAGCTTATGTTAACCCAGGATCTTCATTAATATTTTGCGTTCATTTTAACCACATCTGTCTTAATATCGTAATTTTAAATGTCGCTACCAAAACATCAGCCCACCAGCTGTGGAAGGACTGACTGCTGATCCCAGGCTCCTGCATGGAAGGAGGAACCATTGCAGCTCCTTCACTCTAATGACCACTAGTGGTCAGCGAAGGAACTGCAACAGAATCTACTTCCTGATTGGCTGTTGCCACTTGGTCAGTCCCTTCTGTAGGAAGGAAAAAAAGGCAATTAAATAAATTGTACAAAAAAATGTGCCAGATTCAAGCTGTTGAATGCTACTGCATATGAGTAGCTTTGTCTAAATTTTCACAATTTTGATACAAAATCTTCGCTCATGTATAATAAGCTTGATATATCTGGGAAATAAGTCTTATATTAATGTTATTGCAGAAAACCTGCGCAAAATCGAACACATTGCAAGAATAGGGAGTTAAAAATAAGTCAAACAGAAGCAAACACCAGTATGATGATCATATTCTACAAAGAAAGAAATAGCAAAGCAAAATTTCATCTGAATTAGCCTTTTCTGTGTCCAACTGGGAATTCAGTAACTACAAGACATATTAGTGTAGAACCACTGGACCTTGGTGATCTTTCAGTGCAGTCATTTTTCAGTACAAGTTTCCAAAATTAAGCGACTCCAGAGAAAACTGGGTACATAGAAGTGCATGAAGCTTGTTGTGTTAAAACAAAATGGTTGTTTCTTTAAAACATACACTTTTGTCCTTTACCAAATATGCAATTTCTTTCCTTGTTTAGGGGGTGGTGAAGAAAAAAAAAAAAAAAAAGATCAAACGCCATTCCAAGAAAGAATTATATACACTTTTGAATGTCATTCCATCTCACCTAGTGGATAAATTGTAGCCCTATTTTCTGTTCAGTTGGATAAATAAGCAGGGGCAGCTAATGCATTACTTAGAGCTTTCCTACTATTGGAGGGGAAAGCACAGGAGGGCTTTCTTTTCTGCAAATAAGTGCCTGGAAGTACATCAGGAGGAGAATTATTCTGCTGTTGAATGCATTTATAACAAGACCAGAGTGAGCTGTGAAAATGTGGGGTTGCGTGTGGGCGGCACTCCTGGGCCTCAAGAGCTGAATTATTGCAGAGAGAAAAGCTGCAGGCCCGGACACTGCTGCAGTCTGGTCTTAACTCCATTTTGAACACAGTTGTGAATTATTTAAAATGCTGCTCCGCTTGTGTTTGTGATGTAGCATAGTGTCCTTTTGAATAGCTTGTCCCTTAGGAGAGATGACCATCAAAAGAATTGAGAGCCCTTTTTTTTTTAAGTTACTGAATGACAAAATTAAGCACAGTCTATTTGAATTCCAGCACCCATAAAGGGATGGATGCACCATCCCCAGTTCCTCCTAGCATCACGGGTATGGAGCTTGATCAGTAGTCCCACAATGAATCTACAGATTGCAAATAACTGCAAATCAAGAGGAGCAATCAGTGGGTTGCATGTTGTGTGCAGACAAGCGGGTGGTTGATTAGCTCCAGTTGGTCTGCCCTAGAAAACTGCTGCCAAATCAATTGACAAACGTGGTGGTTTTACCAATTGGAGAAAATTCATGGAACTCTCCAGAAGTGTAAGCATTCTGGCGCTGAATTCAATGAGAACTGTGTTGGGACGACAGCCACACTATCAAGGGTTGTAAACTTAGGGACCCAGGAATGCCACCAATACACAGATGCTGACAGATTTTAAAACAAAAGGGTAGACTGCAGCTCTGAATACTGGACTGTAGGTACTGGTTGAAGATCTGAAGCAGAGAGAGAGGCAGGTGAGCGACAAGGGTAAGGCAGGTCAGCAGTTTTGTTGGGGTGAGATTGACCAACCTGTCAGGTTATGACAGACATGATGAGGATGTTCCTGGAAAAGGTTTGGTTTAGATAAGGGTCCAGATGGGTGATGGGATCTTCAGTGATTGAGGGGGAGAGAGGAATCAGCTGTCAGAGTGGGATCCAGAGAGCCAGGCAGGTTGTTAATGTTGTTCACTGTTAACGGTCTGAGGACAAAAACAGGTCAGGCAGGAAGTAGGTAAAAACAGGGGTACAGAATTGTCCAAAAACATTGAGAAATCTGAGGGCTGGAGCTCTTCAGCTGGATGCTTCAGAAAATCTGGCACAAGTGCTGTGGCTGGGAGAGACTTATATACGGTGGAGATGGTTAGACAAACAGGTGAGCTGGGTTTAGTGATTGGGAGTTTGAGGGCGAGGAGAGCAATGAGAAAAGCAAAACCAAAGAAAACATGACATGTCTAGGCCAGGAACAGGGATCATGTCACACAGAGACTCAGCAAAGGTTTTTTCTCAGGGTTTATCATTAACAACCATTGGCTTATGTTTCTCTAAAGCAAAAATGACCGACTGCTCCACTTCGAAAAAATTCTTTCTTGAAATGGATCGGTGCCCCTCCCATTCAAAGCCCTTTCCACTGCTACAGAATGTACGTGTCAGAGGGCTTTATGCACCGTCATGTAGAGGAGCCAAAATTCAAAACAACCAAGATGGCTGCAGAATTATGACTGAAGCTTTGTTTTTGCTTCATTGTTGAACCAGTATCGTAATGCCATAACCTACACCGCAGCCGCTCCATATAAAGTTACTAAACATCTGGTTAATGAGGATGGCAGCAAACGTGATTGATCCACTTGGTAGCATTGCTGCCGTTATTGTTCCTCTTCTTCAGGCTGGGTACAAAGATAAGTTGCTTCAATATCAGTTAAAAATTACTGTTGCTCAATATTAATGAGCTCCAGTTCTAAGAAGACTTTATCTGCTTTATTTGCCCCGTTGCAATGCCTCAGCTACAAATAGCAAGTAAACAAAAGGAAGCTCAGCGCCTCAAGCTACAGCGCTGCAGAAAAGAACCTGCAGTGCCTTCTACTGTTTGGTGGTGTATTTACAGAGCAGCACAAATGAAAAAAGACAAGCATAGAAGCCAACAATGAGGTAGGTCTTAAACATAGTTGCTACTTGCATTGTTGCTACTAGAACTGTAAATCACCCCCCCCCCTCCCCCCAGGTAAAAGACAAAATGAATTCTTTCTCATATTGCTGTGTTTAGGAGCGCTGGTATTTTGTTTTTAGAAATTCCAAAAATCTTTGGTTGTCTTTGTGTGCAGCTGCACAGCTTGGTTTTCTATTGATTGCTGAGGTTAAAAAGTTATTTGAGCAGGTAAATGGACACCACTGCCCCTTTATTGACTTCTATAGTTATCCAGCTGCACTTGAAGTAGATAAAGTAATCAAACCAGAACAAGTGCAGAGATTTCCTGCTCAGGTCCTGTGTCGTTGGAAGTTCAGGAGGATTACAAAGGCCACAGGGGACTGAATATGAAGCTGAGATATCCTTTCTAGCATTATCGCTAAGTATTTGTGTTTTGAGGCAAAGACTTATGGGGGGATTGTGAACAGTTCTTGAGTGTTCAATAGCCTCAGTGACATGAATGTTGAACTTAATATTCATCTTACAGTGACATAAATCACAAAAGTAAAAAAAACAAAAAAAAAGAACAAAAAACAAAATTTGCTCAAACTGGTTCCAGAAATTGTGATTGACTCATCTGAGCTTTGTTAATCTCAAATTAACTTAGATGGATGGCACCTACTTCGTTATTTCCTGTGGTATAATGACAGAAAAGACAAGAATGCTGTTAACATATTTCTTGCCATTGATGGAATATTTGTGCATAAAAACATGGCCTAAATTTAGATTTGTATTTACTGTGGGCACACACTACACATATGACAACATGGTCATCCCTTCTCAAGAATTAAAGGTAATTACAAAATAAATTCAATTTTCTTAGTTTTTTTTTTCAACAAGATGGCAAAGGAACTCAAACGTTCTCGATGCTTCTTTACACTTCTTTACACTCCTACAGAGAGAATTTAAAATTTAAAGGTTTATTGATCAAACATTTTCAGAATTATCAGAAATTCTTAAAGCTAGGCTGAAGCACAAAGAAAAACAGATGAATGGTAAAGTAGCTAGCAGTTTCCAAGGGCTGCTTAGCAGTTTTTTGAATGACAAAGTGGGGCTGGCTCCAAAAGTCAGTCAACCCGCATCCCCCCATTGCAAAAACGTCCACCTGTGAAACAAAAATAACCATAAGAAATAAATGAGAAATAAGAAAAATCTGTTTGGTTAAAAACAAACACAAACAAAAAGGTTTTGTTCAGTAGAGCAAGATCTGACATCCATGACACATGAGGTAAAATTAAATAAAGCCACAAATTTATGGATAATTAGGGGATGATTAGGGTGGCTAGCCGTCATAAATTTAGAACACTTCGTACTTTCCACTATCCAGATTTGACATCTGTACTGCGAATAAAGACCTAACATTTTATTGTAAAGATAATAGAATTTTGTGCTGTTAACTGTACTATAAGACCGCTGTGACTTGGAGGGGTCAAAGATTAGCAAAGCAGCTATCTCCACTCTGGTCTGAAGACTGCTGACCAAAGGACACCAGCTGGACTGTCTCTCACTCACTGGTTTCTACCTCTTGCAGCAGCTGGGTGCTCTTGTTGAGCGACTTTTGCCTCGGACCATTTCAGGACCCTTTTAAGTTGACTAACCTGACCACTAGCTCCCAAAATATCTAGAAGGAGCTGCAGTAAGAATCAGTGGAGGTCCAGTCGGCCTCCCACTGGCAGGCGCAGGCCAACGTTTCATGAGCAGAATTCACAGCACAACCGTCCATACTGTCTTTAAAGTGAGAAAGAATATATTCTGTTACGTCTTTATTCAGTGACTGCAAGTCAAGTTGACAAAAAGTGATATTTAGCTCACTTTAATGTCAGCTAGCTGTTTGACACCAGAGACTGTGATGCAGCTGTCATTCAAAAAAACAAACAAAAACTTGCATATGCATTTCATTTTTAAATGAATATAATTTGTACTAATGAGGATTCCAATGTGCACTGATGCCCAGTGGCATTTTTTTAAATTGCAAAAACGCATTGGCTACATTTTAGTGAGAGCTTTGTTAAAGTATCATAGTTTTCCCTCAACTCTTACTTTAACTTCAAGTTCATTGTTTTTTTGTTTTTTTTAATTAATTAAAATAAAAAAATTATCAACACATTTTTCTTGCCATCTCAAGGTGTTTGAACATTTAGTTTCCTCTCTGCAGAAAACAAAGCTTTCAGTTTGTCATGTCCATGACTTTCTATACTGACAAAAATAATCAAGTCTCACAATACAGACATCACATTTTCTAGTTTGATTTTTTTTTTCTCTGCGTGCTAAACGTGAGCCTTTCATAGCTCACTGTTCACAATATGGCAATTTTAGATTTGTCTGCTGTGACACTTGTAATTTTCTTTTCAAAGTGGCAGCAACTGAACAACTAAAATCCAATCGTGCTCACGCTCTTGCTTTGATGAAACAAAACATTTTAACAGTCTCTCGACACACCAGATGAGTGACTTTGATAAAAACATTTTTCCTTCTTGGCTGCATTTGAGAGGTTTCCGTCATGAAGAATTGCAATTACTGGTTGAAACGACCACTTTTTCTCCGAGTCTTGATAGAAAATGCGGTTCCAAAGCCCAGGGTTCGACTGTTGCCTGCCGACTTGAAATGCCTGATGTGCATTTTCCCATTTTCTCACTAGAAATAAAAAAAAAGAAAGAGAGAAAGAAAAAGATTTTAGGGGCATCAAACTGGGAAGTGAACGGGTAAGCTGAGGACAGAGTGGTCCTATCTGGCAACATGCAGAGCCCAGCGTGACACCGTCTCTGTCTACAGGAGGTAAAGCTGACTGATGGCAAGAGCCCCACTATAGAAAAAGACTATAGAGCTTTGAAAAAGATAAAAAAAAAAACAAACAAACAAAAAAAGACTGGGAGCTCTTTTGGATTGAGGGCATGAAAATGAGCATGGAAGACTGGCTTTCCAGTGCTTAACTATAAGACAAATGTTAGATGTTAGATGAACTTTGACTCATATTGAAACAAGTGATGGGGAAATGTCTGTGAAACTCCAAAAAAAAAAACAACTCATCAAATGAAATTTAAATGATAAAAAAGTAGCTTTCTTTTAAATTTGTTCCAAGTTTCCCCGTCAGCCACCCCTGAGGGAGGGCAGCAGCCAGGAAAGCAGCATGTGGGCATGTGTGAGGTCCAGCAGCAGCAGAAGCTCAGCATCCCTGCTCTGCTGGCTCCTGTTTACGACCTGCTCCCGTTTTATCACACCCAACCTCAGGACTAATTAACCAGCATTTCCAGTCAATCCAGGCCCCATCCAGCAAGGTGTGCTGTACATTATTGCTGTAACAGGAGTCCCTCCAACCCCAGGCAATTAATCTTAATATAATTAGAAAATGGTGAGGTTCAGGGAGTCAGATATTTATATCAAAATTATGAGCTTTTCTCCTGGTCATCACTGCCTCTTGGTTATCTCCTCAAGCCTCTGATTTATATGAAACTCAAAGATTATTCTGTGACATTGACTCAAGGATGTCTCCTCTGTTAAACGATAGAGCAGGTTATTATTTATTTATTTATTTGTGTGGAGATGGAATTAAGGAGGGACAAGGCTGGAGGAGAATTACTGAGATGCCAAAGCACCTGTGATGTTTACGCTATTTACAGCATTTATTTCCTTGTTTATTAAGTGCAGTGGACTCTGCATTTTTATTAATCTCGCGTCTCATCTTCACTCACACTACAGATTTCTAATCAGGATTTATTTCTGCACAGCCACAGGCTGCTAATTTGATCCTCTCAGTGTGCAGATCAATTGACCAGCCTTAACTGAGTTCTCACACCGAAGGTTGGCGTTGAACCTTGGGTCACTCTCAGTTACGATTCGAAGAGAATTTGCTTCGGGAGGCCAAACGTGCTGTAAGCTCCCTGAGTGTGGATGTCAAATGAAAACTAATGTGGTTGAAATTCTGACGGATTTTATAATTAGTCTGGACCGACCTACTTGAGGCTAAAGCCTGGTTTAAGCTATGCAGACCGCTTGGATTCACAATTGCAATCTCAGTCTAACCCTTAATGAGGCACTAAAAACTGACCAAAAAAAAAAGAGAGATATGGAGAACATAAATAAATGGATTTTTAGATAAATGCACTATTATGATCATTTCCAGCACTGAAATCAGCATATTACTAATTCAAAATGCCAGTGCTCCTCCGCTGCTTCAAAAATCTCTAACATTCTCGCAGCACTTTGAAGTTGTATCTCCAGTTTGCCCTTTTGCGCAGTCCTCGACCTTTTCATGTGATGTTGTCAAAGATCAGCTTCATTTCTGTATGAGTTTTATAGAGAGGCTCAAATTGCAGCAACGTGCACATTAGAACCAGAGCTTTTTCACTGGTGCGTAAAATGTTCTCCAGCAGAAACTCAAGATGACATTTTCATCTGGAACTTTGCATGCTCCATTAGGAGAAGATGCCCAACAATCCCACAGTTCCTCGTCTGACTGTACTGGCTCCAAATCAGAGCCAATTCCAACAGACTCCTATTGTAAAATAGCCAACTTTGCAGCAGAATTAAACATATTTATAGCCTGGTTCAAAAAAAATGGTTTTGGTCTCCATAGTTACATATGACCTCCAACATCTGGCATCCATCCAGCACTTCTGGGAGACTCTCGCCGCTCGGTCACATGCTCTCTGTATAACCCAGTGGATCATGTGACTGGATACTGTGTCCAGTATTTACAGTCACTGGTCAGAATGTATGAATTAATGAAAGTAAATGCTGAAAAAAATGGCTAAAAAACTGGGAAATTTCAGAAAAGAAATTCCTCTGTTCCTCTTTTGCAACAAGAGGTAGTATTATTTAACCACCTGATGCAAAAGTCAGGACCTGAAACCCGTTATCAGTATGTGTGTTTCTGAGCCTGGTGTTTTTCCCGATGTACACAGATGAACTAGAGTTAAACTATAGACACTAAAATTTAATTCAGAGCCACCAAAGAATCATGTTTATGCACCTTCATAAACTTACAGGAAGAGGTTTGTGGTTATAACAACAGTTAGGGTTAATTGGGATATAACAGTTCATCAGTTGATACATTGATTTAATGTTGAACAATCCAAAAACATCATTATAGAAGTAAAACATCAATCAGTCATTAATACAAGTAATCCTAATCAGTACGTGTTATTACTCTTTATTAAGGAAGCAGGTCTTTTTCATTGTCTTCACTGTCTAGTTGAAGCCAGAAATCAAAATGTGAAAAGATATTTTTAGTTTCTCTCTGTGATTTGATGTGAATGGGAGTTATTTTGTTGAATCAAAATATGATATTGTCTCGTATCGATCGCTTGCTCCTGAATCAAAATTGCATCGTGGCAGACTTATAGTATCAGCAAACATAAAATCATCATCCAGTTAATCAATGTAATATTGTATTGTGATGAAACGTGACATTTAAACTTAAGACTGCTGCAATTTCACTACAGTAAAAGAGGAAGAAAGTAGAAGAAAGGACAGCTTCGTCGGAGATTAGAGAGGTTTCCATGGGAGTGAATGTGCTAACAAATGTGTTGTACTAACAGTTTAGCCGCGGCTGAACGCCAGCACAGACTCAGCTGGTATGTTTAGCTGAGCGGAGACGACAGCTCCTTCCCAGAAGCTTCTGGTGGGACCACATCTCGTTTGAGCGGTCGCAGCTCTCACTGGCTGCTGCGGTTCAGCCCGATCCAGGGTTGACATTTTCTTTTGCTTTATCATGCATCACATTTTTTTCAGTGTTTGGGCTCCGTGTCTCCACTGCAGGCAGCCCAATTTAGCTGCAATTTACCAAAATCTAGCAATACAGGAAGAGCGTGGTTCGTGATGTTGTGCTGAAAGAAATGAAAGTTTGGCTGAGGAAGACGTATCCTGGAACGCAGCGTAGGGCGCAGCGTTGAGAATTAATGGTGTCATACATATAACCGCTCCTGCTGGAGCTCACTGACGCTGGCTTCTTAAATGCGCTCTGATGCTGTGACAAGCTGGTCTCTTTCCTCCTCTCAAACTTTTCTCCCCATTTTAAAACTCAACCAGGCGTTCACGCATCAGACTTCCAGTTCACCTCAGTTCATCTTAAATGACCTCAGCATCGGAGAAGGCAACTGCATTTCTTTATATTTATTATATATACTTTTTCTTTGCATGATGGAGTGTACGCCTGAATTTTTTAGTACATTGATGAGCTGCTAACTGATGATGGTTTTTAGATGTGTTTCTGAGCCCATGCAGCCATTTCCACACAAATTCATGTCTGTTTTTAATGCCGTGCTGCCTGAGAGCCTGAAAATGACAGCTTTTTAATGTCGGCTTTCAACCTTGTCCCCTGCTTGAGATGAGAAATGTTATCCCTTAAATTGGCTCACAGAGTTTCATGGAGTTGAACCTCTCCACATCATTTCTTCTCAAAGTAAAGATGCTTGTTCAGACCCTTTCACCTCACTGTCCAGCTTCCATTTAACTTAAATACTGCTAAAACATTGCATCAGAGGTTTGTTGTTGTTGTTTTTTCAAAGCTACTTTCCTCTATAGTCTAAATCCATGAATTGCAAATAAATGAAAAAACAAACAAATTGTCCATTTGGTTTATGTTGTGTTTGAACTGTTTTAAATAAATATGGAATTACTGGAATTTGATTGGCTCATTTCTTTCAGTCTGCTTTAATTTGTCTTTCAGAGATGTTGTACTGATGGGTGCTTAATCCATTAAGACTTAAGGCTTTTACATACTGTTAGAAAAGGAAATGACCGCATTTGTTTGACTATAATAATAGTTTTAAGAGGATTACAGTTAGTTTTTTAGTCCGACTGAACTCTAACTAGAAAGAACTTGTCACAGTCAGACAACCACAGTCGAGATAATCTCTGCATGTAAATGTTCCAGCAGGACTGAACCTGGCCGACACCACCCCATCGTGCTCCACGCTTTCTACTGGAAGACACCGATGCAGAGAAGAAATTACAAACGACACAGAGCTCTAAGTCTGACCAGTTTACCGTTCGCCATTTTGCTGACGCTGCCTGAAGCAAAGACTTTTTCTTTTGTTTTGATGTGAAGTGTGATGGGTTAGCCAGAGAGGCCGAACGCTGACAAGCTAAAAGCAAACACTTCTGCCGCTTATCACAGTGGCGTGTGGCAAACCTCGGTTTGGAAATCACTTCCTTTCACATGCTTGGATATTTGGACGGAGACAGGAGTTCAGTTAAATGGCTGGAAATAATATAAAGGCAAATATCCCAAACTGCTTTATGAGTAGTGTAGAAACAAACAAATCATTGGCATTGCTGACTTATGCAATTTGCACATCTGGATGAAAACAGTTAATTGTAACCTCAAACAAATACATATATATTAATATGTGTCGTTGTTGCTCTATTGACAAACTGATTGGCAATTTTCATTTTGGCTATACAATATAGCCTATTATTTAAACAAAGATAAATAAATAAATAGATAACTATGCAGCATCTGTGCAAAAGCAAGATTGATTTAGAAACATTTCTCACCATTTCAGGGTGTACTCCTGCCTCCAGGAGATGCCTGCGACCCTAAAACAGGAATAAGGGGGTTTAGATGATGATTTCTGCAGAGTTGATTGCAGTTTTGTCTCACAGTTGACGCATGTCATCAAGCCTGTTCCAGCATTAACACACAGCAGATTTCTTATTGCTCATTTCCAGTCTGTCACAGTGAGTGTCGCGAGTCACGTTTTCTCCCAGCTTCGTGCTGGGAGTCGTGCGGCTGTTTGATGGCTGTGAGCCTTCACAAGTTTCAAACTGAGGTCAGTCTGTTTGTTCTGTCGATCCCTGGACCTGTCTGCCACGCCGCCCTCGCTCCCATGTTGATAACACCCCTCGCAGCTCTTGAAGTGCGGATTTGTGCTTCAGCTGCAGCCTCCTGCTCGCTTCGGCTCGTGTGTCTCACCTCCCGCCTCGACCAGAGCTGTCACCTACATTTCACTCTCACCAGGCCATTTCCTCCCATTACACCACAGCCTTCTGTCCCACAAGTCATTTATCACCCTGTTTGGACAATCTCCCCCCTCCCGCCCCTTTTCCTGTAGCAAAAGCATGATTTCTAATTAAACCCTCTAACTGTGAGGTTAAAAGCCAATTTCATGCATCTTACTCTTGATAAATAGGCAGTGGCCCCTTCACTCCAACGGCCCTTTCCCTATCTGTGGAGCCCAGGCTGCTCTTGCCTTGTCAGTCTTTCAGTCTTTAGCACCAATCCTCCGGGTTTCACTTCACCCAAATACGTTTCATCAGTAACATCTTTTATTCATCATTCTTCCAAAAATGTCAATAATGACGAGTCAATGGTGGAGCAGTGAAGCGAAAAGATGCCAGTATAGACATTTATTTCTGATATTATTCTAATAAGCGCAATAAGAAGCATATCAATTCAAAGCCCCTCCAAACACATCTCCAGGGGGTGAAGCGTCAGTCCCAGTCTGCAGGGGTTCCGATTTTCAGGTTTTGCACAGGCATTAATTATTTGGCTCTTATGAGAACCATTGATTGTCTCTAATGGAATGTAAAGCATGATACAAAAAAATGTGGCTCATTTTCTAAAAGAAAGAGAATAGGCAGAGGCATTGATTAGGGTTTTTGTCGAATAGTCATGCCTGAAGGCTCTGTTGGACTGGGGATTAATTACCATCTTTTCTCTGGAAAAGGAAACATTGATCTGAGTGAGTGGAGAAAAAGAGGATTAATGGCAGTCAGCTTTATGTTGATTAAGATTAAGTGGGAATTTCTGACACATCAAAGCGAGATGATTAGACCTTTCACTTGGAAGGCTGTTAACAAACAAGGAGGCTACTTAAAATTAGTTTCTCCCATAATTTTCTGTTTTTTTTGTTTGTTTTTTTCAAATAATTAATCATATAGGTTTACATTTATTTATTTGGTAGAGATTTCAGTAAAAAGGTCATTTTCATACATATTTGTTTTTGATCAATTTAATCATCCATCCCTCCCCCCTTTCATCACATGTTGAGACTCTTGTTGTTGTAAAGTGTTTTATATATGCTATGTCTACATGCTCGAATGTATGAATATGATACATGCTGTAAAAAGGTAAACCCGACAAGGAATTGGGATTAAATTTGAATTGCTTTTATGTATGTAGAGCGAGGAGAGGTTGCCATGGCAGCACTTGCATGTCCTCACCAGGTTCAGAAATAAAGTATTTATTGACACTAAACTGTAGGCTTTTGTGTCGCATTATCTGACAGGCTTTATAAAAAGGAGAATATTTGCTCTGAGGATGTTGCAGGTTGAAAAACTACGAGCTGATAAGAAAATGTTTCTGTAAATTCACACTCCTGCACAGCAGTATGAACCACAGGAGCGGGGTTCCACCTTGGGAAGAGAGAATGTTCATTTGAATTAATAAATATGCCTGGCTTAGTCTTTTTTTTTTTTTTAAATAACTTCATTAAAAAAGAGATACATACTCTACAATATACACAGGTTCAATAAGATGATGGTCCACCTTTTGCTGCTATAATAGCTGCTCTTCTATAACTCTTCTGAGAAAGCTGTCCACATGGTTTAGGAGTGTGTTTATGGGAATTTTTGTCCATTCTTCCAGAGGAGCATTTGTGAGGTCACACACCAGAAGGTCTGGTTCTCAGTCTCCGCTCTAATTCATCCCAAAGGTGTTGTATCAGGTTGAGGTCAGGACTCTGTGCAGACCAGCCCAGTTCATCCACACCAAACTCTCTCTTCCAGGTCTTTATGGACCCGCTTTGTGCACTTGTGCACAGTCATGTTGGAAGAGGAAGGGATAATCTCCAGTGTTGGGAGCATGTAATTGTCCAAAATCTCTCGGGATGCAGAAGCATTCAGAGTTCCTTTCACTGGAACTAAGGAGACAAGCCCAGCTCCTAAAGAACAACCCCACACCATAATCCTCCCCTCCACCATCCTTTATACTTGGCACAATACAGTCAGACAAGTACCGTTGTCCTGGCAACCAGCAAACCCTGACTCATCCACCAGTTTACCACATGGAGAAGCATAATTCATCACTCCAGAGAAGGTGTCTCCACTGTTCTAAAGTCTAGTGATGGGGTGCTTTCCACCCCTGGATCCAACACTTTGCATTGCAGTTGGTGATGTATGGCTTGGATGCAGCTGATCGCCATGGAAACCCATTCCATGAAGCTCTCTACACACTGTTCTTGAGGTAATCTGAAGTTTGGAGTTCTGTAGCGATTGACTCTGCAGAAAGTTGGTGACCTGTGCACACTATCCACCTCAGCATCCGCTGACCCCACTCCATCAGTTTATGTGGCCGAGTTGCTGTTGTTCTTTCACTTTGTTCTAATACCACTGACAGTTGACTGTGGAATATTTAGAAGCAAGAAAATTGTACAACTGGACTTGTTGCACAGGTGGCATCCTATCACAGCACCATGCTGGAATTCACTGAGCTCCTGAGAGTGACCCTTTCTTTCACAGATGTTTGTAGAAACAGTCTACATGCCTATAGATGCTGGATTTTATACACCTGTGGTCATAGAAGTGATTGGATTCCATGACACCTGATACACCTGATTTAGATTATTTGGATGGGTGAGTGAATACGTAGAGCAATATAGTGTCGAACCACCAACCTTCAGGTTCATTCTACCACTGAGTCACCTTCCCTACAACAGCTAAATATACAACAGTTTTTACATCTCTTTTTAGCTTCCAATGATGTCTAAGGTGAGTAATCAACATTACAACTCTTGAAGAAAGGGCAAAGAATATGGAGAAAAAAAAAGTCCACTTTAAGAAGAATTTATTTAATCCCCAAAATTGTGAAAGGTTTGAACTTTTTTCCAAATTCCAGAATTTACATAATTGTAGAGGAACACATGCCATCTTTGATTTTGTTTTACTTTTTCTCCTAAACAGTGGAATTTGAATGACGATATATAAAATAACCATCATCATTAAACCACCACAAATGTCCACTGCAGGTATAATACTTGCAGTACTCAACACCTACAATATCAAAGCACAATCTGCAATTGTAAAAGTATTTTAAAAAGTCTAAAAGCTCTCTAAGTAAGTTTTTCTTTAGTAAAGTTTTTAGCTAAACACCTGAATCTTTTTCTCCACCAGCCTACAAAAAGAGAGTCTTTGCAGTGCTGCTGCAGTTTTTTTTTTTTTTTTACAACTTTTAAATCATAACATCCTGCTTTTAAGAGCATTTCTCATGTCAAGGCATCCGGAGCTATTAGTGTCATTCTGTGTCATCGTACCTCCACTGAGAGGAAGTTCAGGTAAATACTGAATCATCCCGCAGTTCAAAGGCTTGTGGTTAAATCCTCGGAGCTGCCTTTCCTATTTGGGAAGCTGGCGGTTTTTTCTATTAAGCGTCATATATTTAACTTTTGCTCATCGCCCTTCTGAAATTATTCTGCCGCTGCTGATTAAAGCTGGTCGTTCTTCCTCTATAAGTCATCATCTGAGCACCCAGCAATAAGAGGGAAACCCTTTCACAGCACTCCATCACCGGGACAGTGATGAGTCACAAGCAGGAGATGATGATGGAGTCATTTGGCAGGATGTATTTGATATCTGTCATCAAGCAGTGAGAGACGATGATATTCACACATTCATATTATCAGGAAAATCGCTGTTTCATGATATCTGCTTCATATTCATCACTATTTTCTTTCTATTTCTCCTTGGTTTCTCATTTTGAAGAAAAGTCATGTTTGTTCTTTCTGTACAAAACATGCAGTTTCATGGTTATTTATGGGAGTTCTTCTTTTAGATGAATAAAAAAAAAAATATATATATATATATATGTTGGGTTTTTGAAATAGATTCAGCAGTATGAGCTACTAACTCTTGCAGTGCACAATTTCCCACTGATTTTATAGTTTTCCAGCTTCATGTGACTTTGATAGCAACCAAAAAGCGACGGTACCGACTAGATGCTGTGTAATATATATTTTACTGTGTTCAAAAAAGCCGCTGTTGAACAAAACCTAATGCAAAGTGATTGGTTCCAGAGTAGCTGTTCTGGAGCAGCCAGGAATCTCTCCAAGAACCCTTCACATGTCTTCATTTTCTAAATCAGCACCTTTTTTGCCCCCAGAAATCGTGGGCTGGAGAGTCGGCTGTATTGATTTATGGCTGTTAGTCCAGGTCGTAGCATTTATTTATTATTATTAATGCAACATTTTAGGCTGTAATGACTTTATAATTATCTCGTAGCACACGGTCTTAAAGCATTAAAAACAATTACCAGTTTGAATTTAGCTGAAATTTTTATTTAGCTGAAGTTTGAAGCCTTATTGCACTGATGTTAAAGGGCAGTCATGTGTAAACATTCCTACTCCCCTTTAAATTCTAATTTGTGTGTGTGTGAGTGTAAAAGCATAATGAAACTATTTATATACTCAGCTCTTCAACAGATCTCTGGAGCAGTGTAAAGTCCGTTCCTGCCTCAGACACTCCACCATCATTCTGGTCCCTAAGAAACCCTCCATCAGAGGACTGAATGACTACAGACCTGTCGCTCTGACATCTGTAGTTATGGGGTTCTTTGAACGCCTGGTGTTGGCCCACCTGAAGTCTCTCACGGGCAAACAGATCAGTCGACGATGCAGTTAGCATGGCTCTGCATTACATCCTGAAGCATCTGGATCGTCCCGGGACTTATGCACGGATCCTGTTTGTGGACATCAGCTCTGAATTCAGCAACATCCCCCCTCAGATCCTCTGCTCCAATGCCACTTGGCCTCTGGAGTCAGAAACACAGTTTCCTGACTGACAGCACCCACCGGATAAGGCTGAGACAGTTCAGCACCCCCACCCCGGGATGTCTCCTCTTTCCACTGCTCTTCTCCCTTTACACCAATGACTTCACCTCTGGGGTTTGGGTTTGGTTTTTGCCAAATATGCTGGTTTTTAAGGTCAAACAATTGGACTTTGCTCTTGTCTTTCCAGGGGACATTGTTCTAGAAGTCTTGTGGTTTGTTCAGACGCAGTTTTGTGAACCTCAGCCACACTTCCATGTTCTTTTAGATAGAAGAGGTTTGCTCCATGTAGCCCCTATGACCAAACTGTAGCCGTTCAGTCTTCTTCTATAAGTGCTGTCACAGGCTCTGACATCTACCACGCTCTGTGGGACATGTTAAATCTCCCACACCATCCTTCCAGACAGGCTTTTTGCCACTGGCATCTCACATACACCCTTTGACTGGTTTCAATCTCACCTTTATGACTCATTTCATCCAATTAAAATCCCTCACTTCACACTCAGCCCCAGTTACCACTGGTGTGCCCCAGGGTTTTGTCCTGGACCCCTTTCTCTTTATCACCTACCTTTATCACATCCCACTCGGTTTCATTCTCCGAGAACATCTCATTCATTTCCATTGCTCTTTGGATGACACCTGGCTCTTCTTCTACATCAAACTTAATTCCACCCTTCCTCCCTCTTCCCTCACTGACTGTCTTGTTGAATTAAAATCCCGATTCACATCCAATTTTCTTAAATTAAACTGTGATAAAACCAAAATGTTACTCATTGGTACTAAGTCCACCTTAAACCAATCCCCCAGTTTTACTGTACCCATTGTATTTATCTTAGCATTGCACAGTCTGACGTGTGAATAATCTTTTACACTGTTGGATGCTGAACTGTGTAAACGTAAATGCTTTTATAGAGGCCTGCACACCTGCTGATCAGCTCATCAATGACTCATCAAGGATCAATTATCAGCACCAACTGACTGCAAAATACCCTGCTAAATCCTGTGGAAGCAGCACATGGGTACTCAGCATTTACGTTTTGGCTTCATTTTTGCACAATGAAAAACAACATTGCATGTTGTCTTACCTCTGCATCTCAATCATATTCAACATCTTGATGAGCAGTAAACTGAGTTATGTAAAAGAAAAAAAAAAAAGTTGCGTCTGTGTTAAATTCGTCAAATTACTAGATTGTTGAAAGGACTGTTTTTTCTCCTTGATTTTTGCTGCACTTGGTAAATAGTTTTGGTCTTCAGAGAAACTTAGTGGAAATGTTTTTCTGTTTTCTCTTTGCATTTGAGCTTATCCTGGATTGTGAGCTCACACCACTTTACTGGACTTAATAAAGCTGGTACAAAAATGAATATGTCTTTAACCTGTCTAATTTATAATTAAATGATAGAATTGCAGAAAAATCCTTTTCTTTCTTCGTAAACTGTAGTTATCATCAAGGTCCCTAATAAAATATGATCAAATAAATTTGATAAAATAAGCCAAAGTCAGCTTCACCCACGGAGACACCTTTCTTCTCAGCAGACTTATGCACTCAGCTTTATAGATTTTTCTCGTTATCTTTTTTTGTTTACAAGTGGAATCAGAGGTAGAATTTACCATTTAAGGAGAGCATTTTGAAAGGATCACAGCTATAATGTAATAACATCTGGAATTCAAAAGAAATGTAATCTTCTTATTTATCTGATCCTCACTGGTGCAATTTCAGAGGTCCAAGCAGCCAAGCAGCTCCATCCCTGCTGTTTTTCTTTACATTAGTATTATTTTTCTCCGCAGGCACCAAACTTGGTCCGCTGCTTTCCAGTCAGTGAAATGACCCATAAGGGGTCCTATAATAAGATGCTTTATGTTTTGGCTCATATCTCAAGAACCGTATGTGCTAGAAAGAAAAGCATTTTTTTCTTCTTATTCCTTGACAGGTTCTGACAAATGTTCCTATCAGAGTTCCCCATGAAGAGACGCATCTAGACGTCTGATTCTCCTGAATCTTGATGTTCATTACATGATCAAATTTGATCATTTGACCATCACAACTTCAATACCTGCAAGGTCCAAACAAGATCGAATTTGATGCATATGACATTCCTTGATGCTTGTTAAATTTAGCAGGAGTCCAACTATAGGGGGCGCTACAGTCACTACATGTCAATGACTATGTCCCAATCCAGCGGCCGCATCCTTCGAAGGCTGCACCATCACAACTCAAAGGCTGCTTCAAATGCGGCCTACAAATGAGTCCTCCTTTTCCCCGATTTGAAGGACAGGTCTGGTGTGTCCTTCTCGGGCCGCCCTATCCCGAGATGCATTGCGGGTATACTGGAAAATTCTATAGTAGCCGGGATGGAGCTGTGTACGCAAAAATTAAAGGCCTAAAGAGGTTATGGTGATAGGCTTTTGTCATTTGTGTCAACATTTTTTGTAAATTATTTTGTCAGAAATCATCAAGACAGCAAATGAGCTCGAACAGCGGGTCCGTAGTTTTTCAACTATTGCTGCTTTTATTAAGCTTTCATTAAGCTGAGAAAACAGAACTGTTGTAGTTCTTGTAAAATTAAAAAAGTAATAAAAAAAACTAAACAAAATTTCGATCTCCATTCTCTCTTCGGTTCAGCGCTGTCACGGTAGCTAGGCAACAGGACGTACGCTGAGGTAAGGGCGGGGGTAAATCTGAAGGCTAGCCGCTGACTTCCGGTCTACCTGGTCTTTGGAGGATGTGGCCTACGTAGACTACGTAGGGCGGGTTCTACGAAGGATGCGACCACTAGGTTGGGACACAGCTAATATCTCAAGAACTGCTAAACACAGAAATGCTAAATTTGGTGCATTCATGCTTGGGGGCCAACATGTCTTCCTTCAAATTTCATCAGTCTGTATCTTCCACTGAAAATGTTTGATCTTCATAAAATTTCATAAGTGCATTCATACAGACACTTAGCTATGTGCTAAATATAAAACAAATTAGTCTCTTTTTAGTTTTTTTTAATTGTTTCAAATTTACGAGTCAGGTACATTTGCTGGTGTGGCTCAGAGTTTGTTTTTAAGTCTCTGTCTGGTGATGTAATAATCCACACTTAACAAAACTTGGTACTGTTGACGGGTACAACAGCGTTTTGGAAGGACACCAAATTTCCTGATGTTTGGTTCATAGGGGACAACTCGCACATGTCACATGTCAATATCTCGAGACCCAACTGAGATAAAAAAATTTCCCAGAGGGAACTCATTTAAAAGCTTCTCCCTCCGCTGCTTGTTAGCGTCCCGGAGATATGGAGAAGGTGGAGGTGCAGGTGCACTCCCCATCGTCTGTTACACACTTTATCAGTGGTGCATGGTGTGAATGCTCTTGGGATTAGAGTGTTTTCAGCAGAAAGCCACATTTCAGGGATTGTCCACATTGGTATGGTCTTCTCATGGGACATCCTTCGTTCTCATAGGTGGCTAGTGTATATTTCTAGAAGGATTCAGTTCAGCACCTTAAGTGCAGACTGAAGTCATCATACCATGGACTGCTGCAGTGATGGTTGACCTTTATTTTTCTACCAAATGTAAGACTAAGTGCTGCATTCATGCTGTTGGTGCATAGTAACCTCAGTAGATCACTGACCTTTTATATGATTATCTTCGTGTTTACAAATAGCTATATCCCATAAAAGTTTTTTCTTTTTGAGTCAATCTGCTGTGGATAAATGCTGATGAATTCAGAAAGAGCCTATAATTGGGCCTTTAGTTCAAATAATTGTACTTGCTCAAAGGGTAACGATCTAATCACACATGCCTTTAAAAACAGAAAAGAACTCAGGTGCAGCATGAAAAACATCTCCATGACGACTGAGCAAACATCAAATGGAGAGAAACGTTCTTTTTTCTTTTTTGTCAAAATGGAGAAAAAGGGGCACTGTTTATGACTAACTCTGCTTCTGCTCAGCCAGATTTGACAAGGCTTCTTTAATCTTCAGAGGAGCTCACCTTTAAGATCTCCTCTCATGATAACAGCCTGTACATAAAGAATCAAGAACAACACAAACAGCCCAGGGTTTGTATTTCATATGTGGCGAGTAAAGAGCATTTACAGTAATTTCCATATCATTCACTAACAAAGAGGGTATTGAATTTCTACATCAGTTTCTATCCATTACCATTTCCTGTATGTGTGCAAATGTGCCTATATCCTTACTGTTTTAAAGCTTCATGTGTTCCTCACTGATGAGACCACTGCTGGGTAGAAAAATACAGGCACGCATGTGATCTTGTTATGTTTCTACCCTGCAGTCCTATTAAGTAGAAGTGTTTGGCTTTTACCAGGTGCATGACAGATCTCTCAGTTGAAATTATAACAGCCTGTTTGCCATGTGGTCGAGAGTGGCAGTTTGCAGTTTCAATTGAATTTTATCTCAGCGACCAGCTATTTGCAGATCATTACACAGGGAGTGCAAGCCCCAGATTGCCACTGGAGCGGCGTCAGGCTTGTGCTGGTTTGTTTGCTCATTCATTTATTTATGTTATTCAAATCTCAAATCCTTTGCTGTTCGTTTGGGATGCTAACAAACTGGTTCAAGGTTGTTGCAGTGGGAGACAGTGAAGGAAGTGGGAGAACTAGCACTCCATTAATGCCAGCTCGCCTCATTTCTGTGTTGGCAAGCTTTGTCTGTGTGCCGCTGTCACATAAAACGTTGATTTGAAAAAGTGTAAGGTTGTCAGACAAGGGCTGAACTGCTGCCAAAACACGCAGAGGCAGGACCGAGGGGGGCAAAGGCCAACGCCAATGAACCACAGAGAGCTGCTGCTAGTTCCAGCGCCTGTGGCCAGCTGGCTTTGACATGACATATTCTGAATGCAGATAAATATTGCTCAGTGCATCGTCAAGGCATGCAGCCCTGAGCCCACGCCCTTTCCTGGGAGACTAATATTTATGCCATAAATCCACAGCATGCTGCCATGTACAGCAGTAAGTTAGACGTACGCCAGTTGAAAACGGCCATTCTGATTACAGGTCCACAGAGGAGGGAGTCTGAATGCTTAGTCATTTGTGCAAAAATATTGGAATACGACAGCCTTGTCCACTTCTTTGAATCACATTTTTCTTGAGTGTAAAAACATGATAAAATCATTTGATCTTTGTGGGCCTGAGGTATTAGATGAATATAACCTCAGGTGATTAATAATATATAACTTTTATTACACAAAACTGATGCCAAAAAGGGAAAAGATCATGCAACACAAAGTACCACATGGTTAAAAAGTACCACAAGTCAAAGGCTT
This sequence comes from Arrhamphus sclerolepis, assembly GCA_037176975.1. NCBI lineage: Eukaryota > Metazoa > Chordata > Actinopteri > Beloniformes > Hemiramphidae > Arrhamphus > Arrhamphus sclerolepis. Next base: position 1,913,154 of record JBAMYA010000005.1, read on the forward strand.
GTAGATCTGACTTTAGCAGCAATAACCTGAAGGTCTTTTTTCTGCATGACTTTATCACAACCTACTTTGTTGTGGATGGATGTTGGTCATTTTTTCTTTATAATACTGTTTAAGTTCACTGACGTTTATGTGCATTCATATATGCACAGGTTTCTTAAGATCCCGCTACAGCATTTCAGTTGGGTGGAGACCATTCCAAAACCTAGATTATTTTATTTTTGGTCATTCTGATGCAGATTTGATGGTGTAATTAAGAATATTGTCCTGTAGAAGCAGTTTTGATCAAGATTCAGCTGTCGGACAGATGCCTCTACATTACTCTTGCGCTCAACACAATCATCATCAATATCATCACCCCTCCGCTGCCGTGCCTGAGAGTCGGTATGAGGCAATTCTGCTAAAAGACTATGTTCGGTTTCTGATAAATGTGGCCATAGGAATGAAACCCAAACAATTACTACTTTAGTCTCATCTGTCCATAGGACATTGTTCCTGAAGTCTATGTTTGTTCAGATGTAGATTTTCAAACCCCTCTTGTAATTCCTGTTCTTTTATTTCCAGAGAGAAGAGGCTGCGTCCTGTCAGTGCTTCCATCTGTCTTGTCACAGACTTTAACAATTAGCAGTGAGGCCTGTATGGTCTGAGATGTAAGTGTCTCTCTAAACATTACACGGTTCGACCGGTAAATTTGCTAGGATGTCCACTCTTTAGAAGGCTGGTAACTGTGGAATCCTTTCTGCGTGTGAAGATCCTGCAAGACCCCATCTTAATTCGTATTAACACACATGTAAATGGTCCAGACCATCAAACTCAAAAGACATCTGCATACCTGCTGATGATGAGTTCATCAAGAGCTAATGATTAGCAGCATCCTCTTAAGTCCTCATAAAGTCTTGTTCAGTTTAGAGTATCATGCACTTTCACAGGAAAAATAAACTGTTTAAGAACATTGCACCTTGGGGTGGCCCCAAGGGTTGGCTCACAATCTAAAACCACAGCTGAAAGCTCATCAGTTTACCCAAAATTCACATATGAAGTTGTATTATGAGCAAGCCAAGATATGCAGATATGCAGCTTCTCTCAATACAAGCTCCTATATTGTGTGCTTTACACACAATATACTTCTTTTTGTAAGGACATGATTATAAGCAATGGGTCATGTACAATCATTATGTACAAAAAGTAAGATAAAAACATTTTTTTGGATTGAAAGAGGGGGTTGCAAAGTGTTATATACCACTGTATGCAGTTAAAAATAAATGTGATTGTCAAGTTTGCCTGAAGTATAACATCTGGAACTATTCATCCTTTTCTGAGACCAAATGTTATGAACCCTAGACTAATCAAATTCTTTTGGTACAAATGAAATGCCATGTTTACAAAAATGATCATCACCATCACGGTTTATAAAACCTCAGCCAGAAGTCCTGAGCTCTGAGCTCCTGCTAATTTCATCCACATATCCATCTCCTGTCACCACTGTCACACACTTCACTTTTGACATGAAGATATGAATATTAGATTGTGTCATGCGATGGAAATTAATGCTCCAACCAAAAGAGAATTGATGATCGTGATCAGCTGCGTATCTCTGCAGCTTTCGGTCTGTCTTCTGGTTTGAAACGCAACAGCTTGACACAACTGAATAAATACACAATTTTCATTATTTTCCTGTATAATCCCATCATTTTTATTTATCAGGCACACTTGAAATAAAATAAATAAAGAACTTTGCATGAAGTAAATTAAAACAAAAAAAGGTCAGTTGTTTGACATCAGACTGATGATGAGATTGAGTTTTATATATGATTAGGCTATTGATATAATATATCATGGTGAATGTAATAGTATGGTGGAATATTGTTTGGCACAAACATTAGCTGCTTAAATGTTATTTTTCTCAGCTTCTCAGTGGTATAGTTGATCTTTCTGTTGGTCATGTTTATGAATTAAGTTTCTCTGTTGGATTGACAAATGGATGTTCTGGTTATATATTGTAGATTAATAAAAATCAATTCCGAGCATGACACAGAAAACAATTCCAGTCATTTTGACTCAGTGTATTTCCCATGAATCAGGGTGTCGTGCCCCTTACGCTTACTTTACAGGCTCTACCTGTTACAGAAGGGAAAAAAAACACAGTTTAACAGTGTGTTCACAGCTTTATCTGCACCATTTCTCTGGATGTGTGCAGGATGCTGAGAAGTTTAGAGGTCTGCATACATTCAAAAAAATAAAATAAAACTTGTCCAAACATGATCTGTGACCCCTGCATGACCCTGTTAATGTTGTATTTGTTCATTCAAATTTCATACCAACTCTACCATGCTGTTTTTCGTCTATCGGGGACGGCAAAACCCAAAAGAATGTTAGACTTATAAACTACAAACGATATAGGAGTAAGGGAGAGATGTTCTGTCACTATTTCTCTTGGGTTCTCTCAGTCGGTGCATAGCCCTCAAAATTCCACTGTGCAACATTAGCGCTTCATGACATTAATCAAGTTCTTCGCCTTGTTATTTTTCTTTAGTTTAAGTAGGCCATCTGCGATCTGTTTTGGTTTCCAGAGAAGATGCATTATTCTGACAAAGGCAGAACAGTTAGCTTTCCATTTGTCAGATACACATCTGACGAAATGATGGCATAACTGGCTCATCCAAGGGTACGTGTGTCACAGGCCTTTTTGTAATATCTGCATTAAAGATTAGATGCAAGATGTAGAAAAACCAGAGAGGCTGTTATTGCAAAAATAAGAGATTCAGACAAACAGCCCTAATCATCACGCTTTCTCCTTCATGTTTGACAGCTGATGTCACAAGCGTAGGAACCATCATTTCACTGACTTGATGGTGTACAAAAGTCCTGCGTCATGAACAGAAAATCTAAAATCTTTTATTTATCAGTCCAGAACACCTTCTTCCAGTCTTCAATAGTCAGTTTGCTGATGTTTCATAGCCAAGGCGAACCTCTTTTTCTTATTCTGACTTCTTAGCAATATTTGTCTTGCTGCAACTTGACCTGTCCAACCTGCAATGCAAAGTTTTGTCTTCCCAGTTGAAACTAAAACTTGCTTCCTACGACCACTATTAAGCTGTACTTGAAGCTGTTGCCCTTTGAGCCAAGTAGCCGTTTATGCTCAGAAACGTAACATCGACTTCATACAGTCTAGACCGTTTATCAGCATCACGTATGTTACTGAGATCACGTTTAACTTCAGCCATTTCTAATCAACTCTAACCAGCGGTGCTACTGGCGACCTGTATTTAAGCAGCGCTCAGCTTTTCCATAAACCGAATAACTGAGCCTCAATGCTCGGGCAGCGCTTGACTTGATGGTTAGTACTGTTGCCTTACAGCAAAAGGGTTCCTGGTTCAACTCCCAGCAGGAGCCTTTCTCTGGATTCCTCCCATAGTCCAAAAACATGCTTGTTAGGTTAATTGGTGTCTCTACATTGCCTGTAGGTGTGTGTTGCTGGCCAGCCCAGGTCTCCCTTGTAGAAGAGATTGATGATTTCAGTGGGGCTAGCCTGTTTAAATAAAGTTTTATTTAAAAGAAAAACAATAGAATCCCTGTAGACACAGAGAAATGCATATTTGACTTGCTGGATTCATTTATGTATGCTGCAGGCCGATGTTTGAACTTGACCTCTATCTTTTCCTAAACTGATCCAAGCAGTCGTGAAGCCTGAAACTGATCAAACAATGTTGAAACAACAAAAGGAGGACTGTCAGAATGAAAAGCAGCTGCCAAAGCTGGTCTTAAACTCAGTTCTTCTCTCAACTGATCCTGAGGCCATTCCCTCTCAAATACCTGAAAGAGTACACATCATTTGTCCATAATTTCTCTTGCAGGATAAATAATCTGTCTGTCTGTCTGTCTAAGTCTGTCTATCTATAGCTGTGTATGTTAGCTGATGTCTGCTAGAAGTTGATCAGATTTTGTGGCAGAAGATAATCTCTGTTTTTAGGCTTTCATGTCATGTATTTCTTCTGTTGAAAGAGTGACTCGGTTTGCCGCAGCCGCAGTGCCGTCCTCGTCTTCGTCCTCGTGTGAGCTTTAAGGCCGCCCGTTTCTAACACAGCCGCTTCCTCATTTCATTTGCCATTCAGCAGTTTTTCTTCTGCTTGTGGCTGATTTCTCTGCTCTGCTTCACTGATGAGCACCTGAACTTTGCATTCATCAAAACTGTTCATCTTCTTCGCCGTTCCTTTCACTGTCACCGCTGTTCACTTGTGGTGCAAATGGTGTTTTATGCAAAAGTGATTAATTATGTGCGTTTCTGGTTCCATTTATGGCTAAAGGCGGAAAGGAAAATCACTCTTGAATATGAGTGACTTCAGATTGATTGAGATGTTTAAAACAGAGCCGTTGGAGTAGAAAGAATGTCTTTGATCATATTTGCATTTGTGAATGCACACAGTTTTAGTCATGAATTTATCTGGTTCCCTTGAATTATCACAAAGAAGCCAAAAATAAAAAAGATAGTTGTAGTTATATTTTGACTACATACTTTTGATTTGACAGAATGAAAATGGCGAAGGTTTCAAGCAGGATGATCCCTGTTGAAAGATGTCACATATATGCGGCAGGATTGGTACACGGGCAGAATAAATGGGCGCTGCATAAACACGGGCATATTTCTTAGTGAAATGTTGCCGTCTAACAGAAGTTCTAACAGACAGCTCTCAGTCTTTCAAGCCTCGTGCACAGAACAAAAGAGTTCTTAACTAGCTCCCAGATGGATAAGACATGTTGTACCTCTCACTTAGTCAAGTCTAGTTTATTTCAAAATCAATTTCCAGAAAAGCATCTGTGACAAAGAGCTTCACGGGCAGTAGAGACGGATAAAGACACGGTGAGTGACTGTTGCTGGCTCAGCGAGTTGTCTGCAGATGAACCGCGTGCCTCCCAGCGGGCCGCAAGGGGCGGATTGATTAAAAACCCGTGTCTTTGAACCGGTTAATAAAAATTACTGTGGGAGTAAATCAGTTGGTGGATCCACAAGAAGCAATTCATAAAAAGAAGAAGGAAAAAAAAAGACAAGAGCATCAATGAGACCAACAAATGGGATCAAAGCTTTCCTTTCATGTGTGTGTGCGTGTGTGTGAGTGTGTGTGTTTGTGTAGCCCACTCTAAGTAAATGACAGACTGCAGGCAAATAGATAAGGAGGACGGAGAAGCTTGTGGCCATGGCATTGCAGTGGAGGGCAGTCAGACGGACTCCTGAAGTGCTTCTTGGCACGCCTCAGTGGAAAAAGCTGCAGAGTGAAAGTGCTCAACTGCGCTGACATTTTGTCATCGAGAGGGTGGAGGACTTTTTCCATAATACCAGACCGCAAACATAGTTTTCTCCACCGCTGCCCTGAGCAGGTCCTGTTCATCTCTCTGGGGGGGTAAAATGGCTTTTCTTGCTACTCTCCAGCTTGTTTAGAAAAATTTGTTCCCTGAGGGGACACTTCACCTCAACAACAAACACCTTCAGTCCTGTCAGAGGAGACTCTGGTCACAACAGCTACACAGGTGCAGGAAGCTGAACCACATAGAGATGCAGAAAATGAACTGCTGGATCCTCTTTAATTCATTAGGCCACAAACTCAAAGGATCTGCGTTGGTACAAACCACAGACTGTGTAGGAAGAACTGGACAAACCCCCTGTGATGCTGCCCACAGGTTTTTTTGCTGTGAAGTTTGTTTTGTCCTCTTAGTTCTTTTATAGCATCAATTACAACAGAATTTGTCTGTAGTTGCTTCACAGAGAGCCAGAGCACGACCCCAGGGCACATGGCAAGCTGAACAGTGGCAAGGAAAAAGTCCACCGTGAGCAGCACCTGGCTCATTGAGGGGGACCGTCCTGCTGAAAGCCAGTCAGGTGAAGGAAAAAAAGGGGAGGGAGGCAGCACAGAGATGATAGAGAGAGTCCAGAGAATAAATATTAATAAAAGAAATAAAAATAAAATAAAATATTTAAATGTGTGGTGGCTGGAGCCTCGGACTGCAGGTCGGCCATGTAAGTTGGTGTCCTGCAGCAGCATCTAGTAGACAGGTACAGGTGAACGCTGGAGCACACATGCCTCAGTTCAGTTCCAGATAGTTAGCTATTTTACCTTTACTTAGCTCACGCTAAGCTATTATGCTAACTTACATTACCTTGTGTTCATTCTGATCAAGTCTGTCAGTGTTTTCTCATTTTTGATGTTGCCACAGAAATTACATTTTAAAATGAGGACGGGCAGAAGTCCAGTCCAGAGAGTCAGTAGAACAGCCCAAAACATTGCTGGTTGTCTCTGACCCGTGCTGGAGATGACGAGACCCGATACGTCAGCAGAACCTCGACCACCCCCGGAGTCAACCCTCACCCCGGGCAGCATCTCTCTCACCTGCTCCCCTCAGGAAACAATAGTCTCTCAAATGTAGAACTACAAGACTTGCCGATTTTTTCTCCACTGCAATGATAAAATAAACCCTTGTATTCCATAAAGTCTGTCTGACATAATACAATAAGCAATATCTTCGTGTGCAATCTGCGCATTGATTTACGTCCCAGTCTCAATGACAGCAGCCTCGCCGTCCCCCTTCACGCCTGAGTCCTGGCTCTGACAGAAGAGCCACCCTCCAGGGAGGCCTTCCTGTGACTGACTTTGTTCAGACTTCTGGGGAGACCCAGCTGTGACGAGGCCTCTGGGGTTTTTAAAGCTCAGATCGTTCAGTTGTCCTGCCTGCTGCAGGACAGGCGCCCAGGACCAGCTGTGGCAGTCTGTTAGTTCAATTAACATCACAGCAAAACATATTCCATTCAAAAAAAAGAAAAGAAAAGAAAAAGAAAGGATCGCCATGCTCTTTAATCACAGCTCAGAAGTCAAACAAAAAGGCGCTGAGCACTAAGTAGCTAAAGTGATGACAGCTCGCCATTACCCGCCATCATCCTCTGTGCAGTTGCGTGCTTGTAAAATCTAGTTATAGAGAGCAAAAATGTTTCTTGTACCAGGCTGTAAATGTGTTTATACGGACATTTTAACATGAGAGTCAAACTCCAGTGAGCAGTTGAAGAATTAAAAAGAAATTCAAGTTCTTTGATAAATACGTCTTAACTTGATCTAAAAGACGGATTTATGGACACCGCTGTACGCTTGATGGAGTTGGAACCACAGTCCTGATCATAAATACCAGTCAACAATTGGGAGAACTGGTCAGCATACAAAACAGCATTCATGAATGGTGACTGTTGTTTCTGACAACCTTTAAATCTAGATTAAGAACATTGAAACATTTGTTTTCAGGGAGACTGGGAGGAGATGTAATGACGTCATACTGTAGGTGCATGTGAATATGGAACTGGCCACCAGCACCACCAGTGTAAAAGACACCACACTGATGATACTATCAACTGTAAATTGGACTTAGTCATCAAGGGCACTTGAAGTAGTAATGTGAAATAAATTGGCTCCATCCGCTGAGATTAAACACAAGCAAATGTATGATTCCTGCCTCAGCTCTGCCTCTGTGGAGCCGAGGTTACTTCAAGAACATTTCATGCATTAAGTGTCAGTAATCCAGTTTTCAATCAAACAGGCTCAAAGTGCTTGGAGGATCGGAGTCCTCCACATGGTGCCTGAAATCAGGGGCTCCTTGTCCCACTGGAAATCTACCTCCAGAGGTGAAAATGACTGTTTTCTTGCAGGTTCAAGCTTGCAAGTGTCCTCTTCTGGCCCCAGGACGGCTTTGTCTGCTCTGTACGGGAGCTCCTGCACAAGATCTTCAGAAGCTGCAAAAATGTCACAAAAATATTATAGCTGTCGATTTTAGGGATTATGGCAGATAAAAAATACAGACCACTGAAATAGCATCTCTTTAAAATGAAGGTTAAATAAAGTCCCAAAATAAATATCCCAAAAATGTTTAAATGTATCAACAGCAATATCTGACAGCATGTTTGTTTTGCAGACTGAATCTTTGATTCATGACTTTTAATCATGCTTTATGAGTGATTTAAAACCAGAAAATAATCAAATAAAGAGAATTATTAGATAAGAAATGTTTGAATATTTTAATATTAGCCTTGTGTAATGGTATTTATGGCATACTGAAAATGAAACTTGGAGAAAACACATGCTGAAGAATATTATACTATAAAGAGGGCTATTAGAATAATGAATCTGCTGATAAATTCTTTATGTGCTCAAGATCCTTGTAAATTGTACAGGTATGTTGGAGATAAAAATATTGGAAGTAATCTTGTTTCCTGTTTGTATGTTTTAAAATTTTCATATTATGTTGCCTCTAAGGTGTAATTTGATCATTTGTTCTGTCTTTGTTGGTTCTGTACGACTGCAGTTGCTACAGGATAGACACTAAAACAAAAAGAGGGCTTTTTTCCTGTTTTGTTGTTCCATGATAACCATCAAAAATGAGGATTTTAGAAGCTTGGTGAAGGGAAACGATCGTCTATTGTTCCCTGGCTTCAACAACAGGCCGTGCATGTCAGTGTAAACATGATTCCCTGAAGGTACCGACGGCGTCTGCGACTCCTCTGCAAACCGACTGCAGCTGCTCTTCTGTCAGCGAGCGTCTCTGCCACCAAGTGTCACTGTTGCAACACTCTGCTGTTGCCTCTGAGCGCCTCCCCAGTGTTTGGAGAGAGGCAGCTGCTGGGCAGAACATCACTCTGTCTCCTACTGTAGTTGCCCCCCCCCCTCTCCTCCCCCCTCCACTCCCTCTCTCCCATGGCTCTGCATGCCCCAGAAACAAGGTAGTTCCATTTAATTGCTCTAATGGCGTCCTATCCTCATTAGGCTCTTGACCTTGGCTATGCATGATAAGAGTAGGTCAGTGTGGATTAGAAGTTGGCCCTGAGGTCTCTTCCACTCTCCCAGTTAGCAGTCAATGTCTCAGATTTAGTTCACACCCCGAAAAACCTCCAGTGTTTTGCAATGCCAATCTGGACAGAATATGAACTTTTTTTTTGCCTTGTGTACGTGTGTTACCTCTCAGCAGTTCCTCCTGATAAGGTTTTATAGTTTTACACCAGTTGACTATTTGAGAACAAAAATCTGACAGATTTATAACAACAAATTCATATGAGCTCTGTCATTTTTTATTAGAATCAGTTAATTTCTGTTAATGAAACACAGCTGTTGATCGTTTTTGAATTTTGGTTGTTCATAAATACGTGAGACTAATTTTCCAACACGACTATATTGTCATCGGCATACATGTTGACCTTTTAATTACAAAAGCTGAAGGTTTAAGCAAGAGTGCCTTTGCAAGCACAATTACAGTTTTACAATTCCAAACTGTCACTGATTAGACTTTGATGATCGTGTATAAAGATACAACTTTAATATCAGTGATGTCTCTTAGCATTGCATTACATTATTCTCATGTCTTTTTAAACTCAATTGTCAGAGTTGGCATTTAATATCAAGTGTCAATCCTAAGAGATTCAACAGTGATAGATGAGCGTTGTGTTGAGCCTCTTGAAGCCATGTCTCTTCTCTCTTGAAATCAGTCTGGTACCCCAGACGGCTTCCATTTGCAACATGGCACCGTACAGTAAGAGAAAAAAAAAGAAGCTGCTTCAGTTCCATGAGCAAACAGAGTTTATATGACTGAACGCTGATACTATAAAAGCAAAGATATTTGACTTTCTGTAATAGGACAGGTCATATGATAAATGGATGCCAGAGAGAGGAGGCACAAAACCTTGAAGTTCTTGGTGTAATGATCCCTCGCCGTGGGATATAATATTCACACCTCCTCCAATTCGTACTTCATCTCAGCTCTGACAGACTGTCTGTTTGAGGGGGTGGAGGACAGTGCAGCCGAAACCGTGGCAAAGACAAAAATAGATAGAAAATGGTGAGTTGTACCCCCTCAAGACAAAATGTAACAAGTACATGAAAAAGACTGCAGTGGAGTGTCTCTGCAGGCAGAGCAGTGCAATAATGTGGTTTCATGAGGCTGTTAATAGGCTCCTGTCCACCTATGCAATTACATTTAGCCCAGCTAAGCTCTCTGGGAGAAAGCACTCCTTCACTGCGCTTCATGCTCAGCATAGCCAACAGCTGTATGTGTGTGGACATGCCAGTCTGGATGTGTGTTATTAGTAGATCATACAGCCAGTGTCATGTAGATATATGTAGAAGAAACAAGGGCAGAAACACAAAGACGGTGAAGAAGAAACACCAAGCGGCAAACACTTTCTTCCCTTCAAACTGAGTCCCATAGAAACAAAGAGCCCTGTAATTCTACCAGCACTTCCTGTTTGCAGAAAACCCTCTGCTACTGAGTGCTTTGAGGTTTGTGGTAAACAAGTGTTAATATGCTACCTCGGCGAGAAACTCAGGCTTAATGAAGAATTTACTTCCTACAACCAGAGCTGACAAGGGACTTGATGATGAAGAGCACTTGTGGCCTCTAGCTATCATTATGCCATGGCTGCCCCTTTTCTTCTAGTAGCAAACGTTTTCAAACCGAGCATTAATTAATATGCTGCGGGCTGCATTCATTCTGTGAAGTTATTGTGGAGGCAAGAGGAATAAAGACGGTGTCAGAGAACCAATCGTAATGTTGTCATCTGAGTACTGAAGTTCACAGTTCTCCAACTCCCAATAGTCACAATGCTTACATGCACAGTTAAATGGAGATTGATGTCAATCGTGCTGATGTTAAACTGGAGTACCTTCTTCTTAGAACTGGGCTTTTCTGGTTGATCTACTAGGCCATGCAGCACAATAACAGATACATTTTTCATTTGGTGGGCAGTTGCAGTTTGAAACAATGGCAAATGATGAACTGGACAGAATTTCATGAGTCCTGTGTCCTTTTTTTTTTCCATGTGTGTTCCATGTGTTTTTTTCCCAAGTGTGATGGGAATTGTGGAACAGACCATGCAGGCCAATTTCAGTCCAGATGAGCGTGAAGTGAGGCGGTACACCTCAGTATATCTGTTGGTTTTTGGGCTTGTTTGTGTTTGTAGCTGACCGAGTCGTTCCAAAGAATTGTCCTTCAAGGGGACCAAAGAAGTTTTCTGATTTGTTTACATACAGGGACTCTGCAGACTTCAACCACATTGTCTGACTGTGCTGGTTTAACCACAAGAAGTTCAGTTTAGTTGACTGGGATGCACAACGATACAATACTACATTTGTTCTATTTTTTGTTTGCTGATAAGACAAGGTTTACTAAAGTGCAATTAAGATTTAGTTGGATTCAGGAGCCAGAGGTCAATAGGTCTTTCATTCATATCAAATCACTACGACTAACTAATTTAATGTCTTTAATTGTACCATATATCTAAATGAAAAATAATACAAAATGTGACTTCATGCCATATACTTATGAAAGCTTTATGTAACAAAGTCTGATTTATGTTTCCATTTTGTATCAATGCTTTTGGATCGTCTGTCAATAAACCATAAATGTACATCAATGGATAGTTACAACCATAATATTTATAATGAATGCAATACAATTTGAATTTTTGAACTTTGTGTAAATGCACTAACTGTATGTTTACATTATCATGCACACTGTCCACATTGATACAATTTTCATTTAGTCAAGATCTGTTCACATTGATAATTACCGATAAATTGCACCAGAATTTCAGGTGAATGCATTAACCCCCTGAAATGGAATGCACACGCACCAGGTGCTGTTATTTGAATCAAGACCAACAGAAAACATCATATTTTTCAAGCTAAAATGAGGGAGGAGATTTGATTGAGGAAGATAAAGCATGAAAAGAGTTATTTTTGGTGCTATGCTGAGTTGTTCTTGCCTGCTGAAAAATGTACACAGCAGAAAAAAAAGTTGGACATTAAAACATCCTTGCAGAAGTGTACAACACTTTTCCAACTATTTGAAAAGTTCTTCATAAAAACACACTTATGAAGGACTATGGTTTCAGAAATTATAGCCAGTCAGACAAATAACTATATAATGTTAGAGATCAGTAATTACCAGTGTCATTGAAATGGAAGAATGTCCCTGAATCATCCAACCATGTAGCCATGGTTGTCAAAATGTATATTTTGACATATATTATTTAAATGACTATAGGTGGGACTCTTTAGGCATGTCACGATTCAATTTGATTATGATTCAGGGGGCTGCGATTCGATTATTAAACAATTATCGATGCATCTTGATGCATCTTGTCATGAGGTGTGGGGTTGGATGGGGGACCCAAATGCAAGAGAGCAGGCGGGAGGCAGGAGTAATCCAAAACTGATATTTAATAACAAAAACCAAAAACACTGTCGGAGCAGGAAACTGCAAAACAAACAAACTCAAAACCATGGCAAGGCACAAACATCCACAAACTAACCATGGGCAGGACCGGGGGGGAGCAAACAGTACAGACCAGCACAGGGCAGACAAAGACAGGACCTTATATACACAGAGGGGTAACGAGACAC
>JBAMYA010000005.1:1935392-1953142 GCA_037176975.1 Arrhamphus sclerolepis
AGATAGATAGATAGATAGATAGATAGATAGATAGATAGATAGATAGATAGATAGATACATACATACATACATACATATATGTGTGTCTGTATATATATATATATATATATATATGTGTGTGTGTGTGTGTGTGTGTACATATCTATATCTATCTATCTATATATATATATATATATATATATATGGTGGTCAGCAGGTTGGACTGTAGATCAGTCACGTCAGTGGGCATCCCATGAAGGCTCAGGAGGTAAGGGGGAGCAAAGCATCACCACGATAGCATCAGAAAAGAGAGAAGAGAGTGAGACTACGGAAGATAGACAACGTTGATTCCATTTAATGATTCAGAACAGTCTGAGACGGAGATAAGACAGACTGGGTGAAGATGTTCAGTGGACAAAAGGACTCCCCCCAGCAGCCTAGGACTATAGTAGCATAACTAGGAGATGGTCTAAGAGACTACAGATTTAAAGGCTTCATCAAAAAGGAAGGTCTTATGCTTAACCTTAAATTCAGAGAGGGAGTTTTCCTCCCAGATCGAGCTTCAGAGTTGATTCCATAATTGAGGAGCCTGATAGCATAAAGCTCTGTCACCCTTTCTAGACTTTCAGACTCTTCTCAGCAAGTAAACCTTCATTCAATTCTAAATTTAACAGAGAGCCAATATAATAAAGCTGGAACTGGTGAGATGTGATCTCTATAGCCAGTTCTGGTTAGTACTCATGCTGCAGCATTCGGGACCAGTTTGTACAGCAAGAAAATAAGGTCAAGGTCACAGTTATTTGTATAGCACATTTAAACAACCAAAACCAAAGTGCTTTACACAAATAATTAATAAAAGGACCATGAAAATAAAAATCACAGAATAAAAATAAAAGTGTCATAAAATAAGAACAGTAAAATAAATACAACAGTATGCAAAACCCATCACACATAAAACAATACAGGAATCACCAAGAACATCAGCAGGACCATGAGAACCAAAAGTCACAGAGAAAAATAGTTTTTAAGGAAGACTTAAATGACTCCAGCAATACGGCATATCTAATACGAAGTGGCAAGCTATTCTATAGCTTTGGAGCAGCCACTGAAAACACTCGGTTGCCTTTAGTTTTATGCCTGGGTCTTGGGACCTCAGGCAGCAGCTCATTTGATGATCTGAGGTTCTGACTGGATTATGAACTTGAAGTACTTCTGTGAGATACTGAGAGGCCACACTACATAAAATCTTAAAAACAAATAATAAAACCTTAAAATGTATTCTGAAATAGACGGGAAACCAGTGCAAGGAGACCAACACTTATTAGTGCCGGTCTGCAGGCGATGGAGGGAGCACTGATTAAGACCAATGTGTAAAGAATTGCAATAATCAAGCCTAGAGATAATGAACGCATGAATGACCCTTTCCAAATCATCAAAAGATAAGTTTGGCTTCACTTTTGCCAGAGCCAAAGCTGGCGAAACTTTTAATCACCGAGCCAGTTTGTCTCTTTAGATTAAGAGAGATTAATGTCCAAAGTTGCACCAAGGGTTTTTATATGCAAGCTGATTTTAGAGGCGAGGGGGGCCATACAGACTTAATGCTACATGGTGGATGTCCACACACAATTACCTCAGTTTTATTGTCATTTAAATTAAGATAACTTTGGTTCATCCAAGACTTACTATCAGCTAAACAGTAAGCCAGTGAAAGGGCAATTTGTACTTAAAGGGAGGTAAATCTGTATGTCATCTGCATAACAATGAAATAATATATTGTGCCTACAGAAAATGGAGCCCAGGGGTAGCATATATAAAGAAAACAGCAATGAACCTAAAATAGATTCCTGTGGGACCCCACAGGTGAGAGGAGCCATACTGGAAGAGAATTTTCCCAACTTTTCAGAGAAACTCCTATTGGTTAGGTAGGACTGGAGCAGCTTAAGGGCTGCACCTCTGATACCGGCACACTGATCCAGGTGTTACAACAGGGATCCTGTGATCAACAGTGTCAAAAATCTCCGGTCAAATCCAGGGTCACCAAGATAGCAGCACATCCTGAGTTAACAGTTAAAATAATATCATTAAACACTTAAAAGAGTAGATGCAGTGCTGTGATTGGGCCTGAAGCCAGACTGAAATTTCTCAAAAATATCATTTCTCTCTAAGAAAAATAATAGCTGAGTAGCCATTACCTTCTCTAACGTCTTAGATAAAAATAGTAGCTTGGAGATGGGCTGAAAATGAGAGAGGACAGAAGAGTCCAGGTTTGGGTTTTTTGATAAGCAGCTGCACTATAGCATGTTTAAGAGGAGTTGGAAAGCACTCAAAGCTTAAACAGGCAATGAAAAACCTCTTTGAAAAGGCGAGTGGATGCTGTCTGTGGGGCAATTAGTTGGCTGAAGTTTATGTACAATATCATATCAATACCAGATCTTCTGGACTGAACACATTGCAATCATCTATAGATGCATTTACAAGATTATCAATCATCAAACAGAACTGCAGTGAGGTATCCGAGTTGATAACACAGAACTGATGCACAGGAGGATGGGCAGCAACAACAGAGTAAATCATGCATTACAATGATCAATCCATCTTTGAAGTAACAAAGGAATGGATTCATTTTTCAGCATCCTCTTGAGTCAGGATGTTTCTAATTTTCCTGATATTACACAAATGAAAGAAAGATGACTTTGTGGCCTGCTTCACATCAGTTAAAAGACAAAAAAATTGTCATCAAATATGATACAGAGGTTCCTAACAGTAGAGTTAGAGACTAAGGTAATGTGATATAGATTAACTGTACAGCTCAAAAGTGCTTCCCAGCAGGACCAATTACAATAACTGTCTTAGCTGAATTAAGAAGCAGGAAATTTCCAGTCATCCAGGTCTTCACATCTTTAATGCATGCATATAATAATGCCTTTTGATTCGCTTCATGTGGTTGCAAAGATAAATAAAGCTGAGTATCATCTGCATAGCAATGAAAATTTATTTTATGTTTCCTGATGATATTTCCTAAAGGAAGCATGCATAAAGACAAAGGTGTCCAAGAACAGAATCCTGCAGTACTCCACAGCTGACCCTAGTACGACTAGAACAATCATTATTTACATGGACAAACTGAAAATGGCCAGATAAATATGACGTGAGCCATTTTAAGTCCAACAACTTACTTTAATCTATTAAGAAGAATCTTGTGGTTGATGGTGTCAAATGCTGCGCTGAGATCCAAGAGGACCAGAACAGAGGCAGATCCACCGTCAGCTGATTCCAAGGTCTCTGCACTGTCCAATTCAATCCCCATAGTTGGCTAGGAGAACATCAATTTGGCCTCCAATATTTACTATATTGTTAATAAAGAAGTTCATAAAGTCATCAGCAGGTAAATGAGATGGAATTCATGATTATGGAGCTGTCACTCGGAGTCAGCCCGGCAGTGCTGAAAAGAAACCTGTAGTTTTTTTTTCTGATTTTCTCTAATTAAAGATGAGTAATAGTCTTCTTAGCTTTCTTAAGAGCTCTTTTATACATTATCAAAATATCTCAAAATGCCACTTTCTGTCCTTCTTTCTAAATTTCTGTTTAAGACTCCGCATTTCTGCATTATACCAGAGAACAGACTTTCTAGGATTGACTACCTTCCTTTTCTGAGGAGCAACAGAAACCAGAGTTAAAGGCAGGAACTCTCTAGAGCCATCTGCAAGACTATGAATGCATGAAGGATCAAACCTTTCACAGCTGTCCATAGCAGCATGAATAGGAGACAAGTGTCCAAGCAGAGCAAGAATTTTCTCCTTGAACTTAATGACAGAGCTGTCAGAAAGGTCTCTACTGTACCGTATCTTTTTATTGCATATGACATCATTGTGACAAGTGAACTGGAACGAGATTAAAGAATAGTCAGATAGAACTGGGGTTTTTGTGGAAGATTGAAGATAGCAGGGAGGTGAAACATTAGCAATGATTCAGGCTTGTGGAAGGACTGGCTTAAGCATGAACATGTTAAAAACAAGCTTTGATTTCCCCAGTATTGTGGTCTTTAGGAACAAATGTTGTAGGCAATTCCGGCATCATATTGCTGATACATTAATGTGTGTAAAAATGTGTAACTTGATTAAATGTCATTAACTGATAATACAAGTCTATTGTTCTTTTACATGGTGGTAAAACCGACATTACACCTTCTTTTGTGTCATCAGAACCATGCACTGCTCCTATTTAACCCATATTTAATGCAGTAAAGGTTTCATTTAAAATACAAAAACTGCCTTATATATATTTAAATGTCATTTCCAAAAGTTTTGCACCACTCAATTAGAAAAGGTCACCAGAACACTGTTCCAGGTTCATCCATTTTTCCTTAAAACTTGTTCCAATTTTTCACTTTCTCCCTTATCTCCATTTCCCTGAGTATTTACCTTCAAAAGAAAGGGCAAAATGTCACTGGAATTATAATTCTAGCCAGGAAATGAATAGGCTAAAATGTCAGATTATTAAGCACAGGTGCTCTGAAAATTAAAGGTTTCACTTGTATGCATTTTGGAGACCATAAATTGTTCAGTTAATCCTCAAATGCAAGGTTGTTTTTCTGAAACTAATACTAATATAGGATTGTGTCTAAGCCAGCATTTTAGGTCAGATGTTAAAATCTCATTGCTTTTAACCTTTTCAGAGAATAGCATTTATACTAACTAAGAGATAAACATGACAGAAAATGTGTTAACTATTCAGTTACGTGCTTAAGTCTGAACTCTGAGTCTTAATCTTCTTGTCGTTTATAGAAAAAAACAGGCCGTATAAAGAGAATTAGACAAACCCTTCTGTAATGTCAGCCATATGTTGTTGTTTTTATTGTTATTATTTTGGTGGAGAATGGCTTTGGAGCCTAGTTTTGGATCACAGTGTGAGACTGTGGGATGGGAGTGGACAGATAAGCTAGCCATTTTAGCTTTGCTTACCTCATGTGAACCTATGATACAAACTAAAGTTACCATACAATCGCTCTGATCATATGTGTCCATACGTTCTCCTCTCATTATGTACAGTCCCCTCACAAAGTATTGGAACAACCAAACTATTGCATTCTTCATTTGTGATGCTACTCCAGGTTTTCAACGCAGCTTCTTTCAGTTCTTGGTTGTTTTGGGGGGGGTTGTCCCTTCAGTTTCCTCTTCAGGAGGTGAAATGCTCGTTCTATTGGGTTAAGGTCAGATGATTGACTTGACCAGTGTAAAACCTTCCACTTTTTCCCCGCTGATGAAGTCCTTTATTTTGTTGGCAGTGTGCTTTGGGTCATTGTCGTGCTGCATGATAAACCTCCTCCAGATTAGTTTGGATGCATTTGCCCATAAATGGACAGACAAAATGATTCTGTAGACTTCAGAATTTCTTCTGCTGCCACCATCATCAGTTACATCATCGATAAATATTAATGAGCCTGTTCCAGAAGAAGCCATGCATACCAAAGCCATGACATGTCCTCCACCATTCTTCACCGATGACCTTGTATGTTTCGGATCATTAACAGTTCTTTTCCTTCTCCATACTTTGGCCTTCCCATCACTTTGGTACAGATTAATCTTGGTCGTTGGTGATGGCACTTTTTGGCATATTTTTGGTGTTCTCTTCACAGCTCTCACAATTTTTCTGTCATCAACTTCTGTTTTTTCCCTTGGCTGACCTGTTCCATGTCCGTTGCTCACTACACCATAGTTTCTTTCTTTTTCAGAACATTCCAAGTGCTTGCTATGCCCAGTGTTTGTCCAATGGATCGATTTTTCCCTCTTTTCCCAGTTAGTTTTGCTCACTTGAAAAGTGGGTGGATTCAACCAAAGGGTGGTATGTCCAAAACATCTGGATATAAATACCAGGAAATAAAAGCTGAAATTCTGAACTCTCATACTCATCTCTCAATCTTAAACCCAAATGCTTTTCGTGAACAACAAAAACAAAAAAACTGGCCTTGTTGTTCTAATACTTTTGGAGGGGACTGTAGCTATTTAAACTCAGTTCAGTTAAGTTTCAGTTCCATCGACTGACCACTTGGCTTCAAAACGGAGCAAATCTCTGTTGACATCCATGTTAAAATATCCAACTGTGCAGCCAAAATAAAATGTTATTCTGCATTATTCTCAGCATGAGAATAAACGACACACATAAATAATTCTGCTGGGACCTGGAGTCAATCACGTAGACTGTCACAGGCTGATTTCGGTGGGCTTAACCAACTGAAACACGTGTATTTGGTAAAAGACAGCTGGTGACTGCCAGGTCTCAGCAGAGCTCTGCTCGTCCTTGTTTCAGCTTTGGCAACACAAGCTAACACGAAATATTTGATCTTAAAGAATATAAAGCAACATTAATTGGAGGTACGGTGGTGTAGCTGGTAGTGCAGTTGCCTCACAGCTAGAAGGTCCTGGGTTCAGTTCTGGAATGCTGGGGGGGTGTTTTCTGCTCTTTTTCATCAGCACCCATAGCCTGGGTGACTACAAATGTCATTGTAGGTGTCACAAAATAAAAAAAATAAATAAATAAACACTCCTACTTAAGCATACATTTGTGGCTATGGATGTGGACTATGAACCCAAAAACTGGCTTGGTCTATTAAGACCAAACCAGCTTTTGTTCCAGGCTGTAAATATGTTCATTTCTTCTATAAAAGGTGGACATTTTATGACAAGCATCAGTAGAGACTTTGTTACTCTTTTACAGCTCAGAGTAAATTCTAACAAATCAGTGTCTTTCAATCACTTTCACATTCACTCAAAGTTTGCTCAGCTTCACAGTTTTGTGGTTGATGATGGACAGTTGAAGCATCATGGGAATTCTTATTCTGAACGTACCCACTAATCATGGCACCTCTTTTCTTTTTTCAGCAACAGCAGCTGAGAATGAATGCTTAAACAAGTGAAATCTTCTTCCCAGCTTGGGAACTAGGCTATTGCTGGTGTTTATTGGAGCAGGGCAGAGGAAGGATAACCACATCAGACTCCCTCATCTAGCAATATGCTCCCTGAATAACTTTGTTCATGCTCCAGCTTTACTTTCAAGTGATCTAATTAAGAAAAAAAAAAGACATACAGAAAGAAAGAGAAATAGTTCATCAGCCTCTGTTACAAACGTACCAGAGCCTGCTGCTGATTAAGCTTTTTTCTTTTTTTCTTAGCCTGAAAAAAATTAAAAGCTGACTGTAAGACAAGCAGGAACTTACAACAGTGCTATGTGCACATCTTTATGCCTTTTCAATGGAAATGTTCTCTCAAGTCTTTTCATCACATGATTATTAAAGACAGATGAAGAAATCATAAGTCAACAATAAGCTTCATGGGTTAACTTCCAGCAGGATCCTGGCTCTTTTTGTATTGCACAGAATAATAATCTGCAATGACCGAAAAATTACCATGAAATAAGCAAAGAGTACCAAAGGGGTCAGAATACGCCCAAGTTATAACTTATAATCCTTCAGTTTGTTGCCATTGCCTCTTATTCCAATTCACAAACAAAAATACATTAGCTCACACAAAACAGATATTCCAGATGTTTGTTTGGATTGTGCTATCATGTCAACATGCTATAGTTGTATTTAATTATTAGCATGATCTGCTTTTAAATAATTACAAAGGAGACTCGATGTGGAAAGTCCACACCAGTTGCCATTGTTGTTCTTGCGCTTTCTCACACAACTCTCAGTCACAGTGACCAAAACATTAATTTTTAATGATTGTTTAGTTATTTGGCTTTGTTGTCTCTGTATTGATGCATGGTTTTGTTCATGTTGAAGTGTTAACTTTTAACTTTTGGATGCAAGGGTGATGACCCATTCCCTAAACATAAGCATAAATTCCACATGATTACTCGCTTCTTGTTTAATTCATGCCTTGTGATCGTTTAGGTTGGTTCTCACTCTATTATCAGTGAGGATGTGGAGTTTGTTATTATACCTGCATGAACCCCAAAATTAAACTCAGATTACTGTAACCGGTGGACAATTAGAGGGGGATAAAGAAGGTGCATCAGCAAGCATCCCATACTTTTCCAACTGCAACCACAGCATGTGTCCCTGTGTGGTTCTGTTGGTATGGAAACACATGGACAATCCCCCCTAAACCCACGTTTAAAATTCTGTGACAGAACTGCTGAAAACTGAGCTTCAAAGTGACTTCCTGGGCTTACAGCACCTCATACATCATCTACCTCAGACCCCCAGCAACGTAAACCTCTGTTTGATCTTGAAGACATATCACCTCACACCTGAAAGGCTTCTCCAGACTCCATTCTTCTCCCCAGGTGGTTTTTCTAAGATGGAGGAATAAATGTACCATGTACTGCTTTCAAACCCGTATCTCTCTGCCAATCAGTCTAACCTGAAAAAGCCTTTGGGATGACAAGCAAAGTATCTTCAAGAACCGACAAAAGGCCTTTTGCATTGCCTTCATGGGCAGTGTTTGCAACTGTGTAAAAATAATAATGATAAAACCTCAGTATTTTGATAGAATGGGTGTGAGAACAAAACAGTTTGAAATAATAGACTTTATAGTTAAACATATAGTAATCACACTGCTGTGAGATCTCAATCGCAACGCGGTAGTTATTAGCCCAGTGGACCCAGTGGAATTGAGAATAATTTTCATTAAATCTAACCTGAATCTGAAGCGATCATTCCACCAGATACACTGCAGTGTCCTGAAAGGTGTTCACAAATCCTAGTTGCTTGTGTGTGCAGTTTTTAGCCTCATTTTTTTTTTCCAAGCTGGTGTAACAAAAGTATTTTATGATAGTACTTATTCCCATCACAGAGCCACGGTTTATCACTTTTCTGTGTCTCACAATCATCAGTCGTCCCAGTGTTTGAATTATAAAATAAATATACCCACTCATTGAAACTCGGGTGATGGAGTTTGTGACCACATTGATGTCCACTTTGCACCCTGGCATAAATGTGACGGACATAATGGAGCACTTTTTATTATCTATTTTTGATCCCCAAGGGGAAATTCAGCCTCTGCATTTGGCACTAGTTCTCTGTGTGAAAAGAGCTAAACTGAAGATCCTAGCGTCGTTGTTGTCAGATTAATCTTTTATTTAAGTAGCAAAAGTGTTTTAAGATCGTAGTATTTTATCATATCAGTTTTTGTTTTAATCGATTGTACCACATGTGGGGTCTGGAAAACGTCAGACATTGTTTATGACCTTAATGAAACATCTTCAACAAGCAAGATGCAGGTGTGGTCAAGAATTTTGTGTACCAGCACTTCTCCTATTAGGAAAGAAACCACAACAAAGAAACAGACTTGATAGAACCAAGAAAAGAAATATTTTATGCCACATTCTGACCTATTGCTAGTCTCTACCTAACCAAGGGCTATGGTTGCCATAGTAACTGATTTGGTAAGAGGGAAGGGGTAAGGTCATGAAACTTGCATCCACATTCATTCTGGGTCACACATGTCTGAACTCTTAAGTATTAAGTGTTTATTATCATTTTATTTTCAACATAATATGACTGATTCTATGATTTTTCAGAACCAGATATAATGAAAAATCAACAGTAATTCATTAATTTTTCTTAATCATTTCACGCTTAGAAAAAAATCTCTGCAGACTTCGATCCATCCATGTTTACTTCCCTTCCAAGAGTTCTGTCAGACGACCTTCATCAGGTCATTGCACACCGCATCCATCCTGATCATTTCACAAAAGGCCACTGTTTTAGGATCAATGCTATACCTTTTAAATGTTATTTTCTGACTGTTATGAACAGGTCATTGCTTGTAAACATCCTTTGTTTTCATAAAGCTTACTTAGGAGTTTGTTTATTAGGTCTCTCATCAGAAGATAATTTTATGTACAGATTCATGATCAATGCAAATCAACATTCTGTAAATCTTGATTGTGAAATGGTAAAATTATTATTATTATTTTTTTCCTTTACTCTCATTGTGTTAGTGAGTTCTTGTCTCTGGTTTCTCTTTAGTTGACGTTTTCTTTGATACCTCTTTGATCAGGGTAACTTGGATGTTCAAAAGTGGAGAATAAACTCAGCAAATATCTGGATCTTGGTGGAATCTCAGATCCAGATAAGTACATTTTTCTTTGATTTTGCTCTCTGCAAGAACGGTCTTTAAAAAAAAAAAATGTTTTTTTTGTTTTTTTACAACTTCAAGCTCAGCCCAAAAGCCTCCATCCAGTCAGAGTTCTCCATAGGGCCCCCTCAGATGTGATTCCTGGTAACTCAGCTTTCTTTGCCTGCCTGCAGTCTTTTTCACTGCGAGGCACCGGACCTTGAGCGAGCATCTCTGTTCTGACTTCTGAAAGCGAAACAATTCTACAGTCGGCAACTCAGCAGGACAACTCTTGGCGTAATATGGGCTTATGTGTGCAAATGATTTTGGGTTGGTATAAAAAATAGCTGAGAGAGTCTGATTCAGATTAGTTGAATTTCTCCAACTGATCAGATTACAAATTTTCTTTTCAGAGAGGAGTTGAGACAATCTCTGGGTGGTCAGGAGGCACTTCCAGAAGACTGGACCACTACAGCTAATGCCATCAGGGAGAACGATAAGAGAGTGTATCATCTGGTTGAAAAAGGAGACAAGGAGACTTGGTGGTGGAATGAGGAAGTGCAGGAGTTTGCACAGAGAAAGAGGTTAGCTAAGAAGAGGGACACTGAGATGACTGAAGATCATAGACAGGAGTTCAAGGAGATGAAGTGTAAAGTAGCCAAACAAAGGATGTACAATGATTTGCATGCTAGGCTGTACAGCAAGGAGTGAGAGAAGGATTTCTACAGGTTGGCAAAGCAGAGAGATAGAGATGGGAAAGACGTGCAGCAGGCTAGAGAGATGAACCTCCTGAGCTTGAACGTCCTCCAACTGGGGCACCTAAATAAATACTTAATACATACTTAGTAAACACAATGTGAAACAATGCAGTAATTGTGGAAGAATGTAGTGATTTTGCATATCAAATTAAAAAGGAGAATCTGGGCTACAAGACTATATAACTCAACTCTATAAAACACAACTCAAATGAACAACTAAATGAATTACCAAATACCAAACTCCATACTGCAACACTGTCTAAAGTCACTCGCAACATTTCTGAGCCACAGAATAAACCAACTGTGCAAAACAGCCGACTGATCCCTCAGATGAAAGCGTAGTCCAAATCAAAAGACATGCATCAAAACATTCTACACCAAAGCCAAAGGATGACAAAAACAGAAATCCATGGTCATTTTTTGGGGATGCAAAATATATAAAGGTCTTAAAAAAACAAAAAAGAAACTGTTGTATTTGGTTGTAATGAACACCATTATTGACATGCAAATTGCTAAGTATAATTTTGTAAATGAGATGGTGCCAAAGTTCTGGAGAGCTTTCACTTGTGTCCTAAAGCCTTTTGTTCTACTTTACTTTATCAGTTAATTTTTACAGTAATAATTTTCAGACTATGTACTATGGTTTAATAGAGGTTCATAGAGGCTGCTGCATCATTACAAAGTGATATTTATTCTGAAAGTGCTTTTTTTCATGAGGCAAGCCTGAACTTTATCCATGTTTGCCTTGTGTCATCTTCATTTGCTCTTAACTAGTCACACATAAACTAACATTTGCATATCTTTGCAAATCTCATCTGAGTAAATCTGCCCTTTACTATGACACCAAATGTATTCAAATTCCACTTGTGGTTGCAGAGATGTTCCAGTTTCATTATGGATGTGCAATTTTTGAGCAGAGGTCTAAAAAAACAGGCCCAGGTACCAACTTAAAGACAGAAATGTATTGACATGTGCGATAAGTGTCATGAGAGGATGGAAAGAGTATCTTAAAGAGTTGATGAATTAAGAAAATGAGAAAGAACCAAGAGTAGAAGAGGTGACAGTTGAGGACCAGGAGGTGGCTGAGACTGGTGAGGCTTAAGTGAGGAGGGCGTTGAAGAGGATGCAGAATGGAAAGGCAGTTGGTCAGGATGCTATACCAGTGGAGGTATGGAAGTGTTTAGGAGAGTTTTTGACCAGGATATTCAGCAGAATCTGATGTCTGAGGAATGGAGGAGAAGCATGTTGGTGCAGACTTTCAAGAATGAGGGAGACGTGTAGAGTTGCGGCAACTACAGAGGAATAAAACTGATGAGCCGTACAATAAAGTTATGGGAAAGACGAGTGGAAGCTAGACTAAGGGCAGACGTGAGCAGGAGAATGGTTTCATCCCAAAAAAACTACAGATGCAAGATTTTCTTTGAGAATGTTGATAAAGAAGTACAGAGAAGGTCAGAGGGAACTGCGTTGTGTCTTTGTAGACCTTTTAGAGATCATATGACAGGGTGCTAAGAGAGGAGCTGTGGTATCATAGCAGAGAAGTATGTTTTAATGATGCAGAACATGTATGTGAGCTGTAAGATTGTGGTGAGGTGTGCTGTAGGTGTGACAGAGGATTTCAAGCTGGTGGTGGGTTGAATCAACAGATCAGCTCTGAGCCCCTTCTTGTTGCTATGGTGATGGAAAGGATTTACCTGGCTGGCTATAGGAAGACGGGTCCGCCGTTATAATGGAGCTGGGTCCTGCTCAAGGTTTCTTCCCAAGAGGGGATTTTTTTTTCTTGCTTAGTCCTCGGTGTTCATGCTCTGGGCTTCTCAGACGTGCCTAGAGACAACTTTGTTGTAAATAGATGCTATATAAATAACACTGAATTGAATTGAAATTGAATATTTATAGGGTATTTTCATTGACTCCATGCATGCGTTATTGGGCCTGTTAATGGAATATTTATTGCACACAATCAAACAGGAGCTGAAACAATCTCACCTTCTTCAACAGTCAATTCACAGAAACAAAGCATGAAAAAATATACA
This sequence comes from Arrhamphus sclerolepis, assembly GCA_037176975.1. NCBI lineage: Eukaryota > Metazoa > Chordata > Actinopteri > Beloniformes > Hemiramphidae > Arrhamphus > Arrhamphus sclerolepis. Next base: position 1,948,227 of record JBAMYA010000005.1, read on the forward strand.
ATATTATACTGTATACATAAAAACAAATATGATTACCTTTCATTTCATCATAGCCTGGATTCATTTCATATTCTGGATGGGTTTTATCATTTTTCACAAATTTGTGTGTGAGGCTGTGAAGAAGGTAGAAATATTAAATGGATCATGCTTGTTCTCTAATTAGCTACAAGGAATCGGCATTTAAGTGACATTTTGCTTCTGCTGTTATGTATCATATGTTGACTTCCAGGTGTGAGAAGATAATGACTTTCTAAGTCTGTTATCCCTGCATAAAAATTAATAACTCTGTCCAGATGTGTTTTTTTTCTTTTCAAAATAAAATGCTTATATCTGCAGACTTTGAGAGAAAGCCGTGTCCAGAGGCAATATTAGAAAATATGCAAGCTAATAAGTCAAGTAAGCTTAAAAATAAAGCAGGATGCATTTTTAAAATGAAAAAACAGTGTTTTTATACCTCAAGGGATAAGGGTTAGTTTTTTTGATAATTGGAATGGATTAGAAACTACTAAAACCATCCTCCAACTTGTAACAGTGTTGTGCTTTGGAAAAAAGAAAATGAAGGGAAAACTGAATAGATGAAGCTTTCAGGAAATAAATAGTTGGAATAAAACATACGTATATAATGTTAGCTGGAGAGTCATATGTGAAACAGCACTCCCGTTTTCAATGCTTTTTTTTTTTTTTTGCACACGTATAAACATAATAAAAGTAGTCATTTCCTGTTTGGCTTAATCAGACTCACATATCGCCTAGCCTCAGTCCAGCAGGGTGGCAAAGCAGTGGCCTGCAGCAGCAGTTGGACTGAGCCAGACCTGTGCAGACCAACCCACAGCAGCAGTCTGCTAGTCATGTTATCTTTAAAAGAACAGCGATTATTCTCTGCTAGCTAATACTTCAGCGCACAGACTTCTAGCTCAGCACAAATGCTAATCACTAAATAGCTAAAGTTTTGGTAGCGAGTCATTGACACCATAGCCTGCAACGCAGGTCTCACAAAATAAAAAGCCCACAATTATGCATAAGCTTGTAGGTGTATATGATTTGAAGTTCAGCCCCATGCAGTTGTCATGGATGTGAGATCTGGCTAGGGTTGTTATTTTTGATACCAGGCAGCTAAGTTGGACTTTTAAACACTGTAGTCAAAGGACATTGACTCTTTTGGATCATCATAGATCTGCCTGCGACCTAACAGAGTGTAGTCTCTTGGTTGCTTCTGCTGAAATGTTGATTTCCAGAAAAAAAAAACATTGCACAGGGCAAGTCCAAGCAACTCCATGAAACATTGTTATAGAAGTCTTGTAGTCTATCAAGATGCAGTTCTGCGAACCATGCTTTCATGCTCCTTAATTTCTACAGGCATTTAACAGTTTGACTTTGCTGCGACATCCACTCCTGGGAATACTGGGAACTGCACTGAATGATTTTAACTTATGTATAATCCTTCTCACTGCTGAATGCCAAACTTCACATAGTTAGGAAATGGCTTTCTAACTCTTTCCAGACTGCAACACTATATTTCTCTAAGGTCAGTGCTTATGTCTTTTCCCTTTTGGCATTGTACTATCACATACCTAAATTCTCCAGATCTGCTAATTGCTGAAACATGGTCTGTACACTTGTTGATGATCAGCTGATCAAGTGATGATGATTAGCAGCAGTTGCATAAACTTTTTCTCTCTTCCCTCCCCCTTTTTTTGTTTTTAACTTTATTTTTAGTAAATAAATAATCATACAATGAAAAAAAAGCTTTGTCTGTCTGAGGTTGTACTGTACACACACACGCACAAATTGGATTAAAAAAGAAAAAAGGGGGGGTTGCACTCACTTCGCATGACTGTATTTTTTTGTGCTACATTTGTCACGATTATGTGCTAAAGCTTGTATATCTGTACTGTTGTTGCTTCATAATAACGTGTCTCTGCTCATAAATCAGTTTGTCTTTCAAAAATGATGCCAATTATAACGCCAGACAACTACAGTATTTCACTGAATGTGACTGTATTCTAGTAGATTAATGACTCCCAGCGGCCCCTTGTGGTCTGTACAATAGTAATTGTGTCAGATTTGGACGTCAGTGACATGTCACTTCTCCAGGAATAATCTCCTGTACGCTTGCTGTGATGTGAGACAGACTGACAGTAATAGCAAACCTGTCATTATTCCCTCCGCACATTCAGGTTCATGTTTATCTTTGTAATTGCACACTCCTAAAACCCATGCATAAGTTGCACTGACAGTGGGAGAAAGCTAAACACAAGTTTCTTAGGAACTGCGGGGGGAGCCTGGCTCAGATTCAGACAGTATATGATGTGTTGTGAAGCTTAAATGCTCAAACCGACAAACAAACCTTATCTTTTTGTTACAGTAGAACAATTATTTTAAAGTGCTTTACATATTAGAAAACGTTAAATGGTTCAAAATATATCCCACACGGTGCTGCAAGGAAACAAGTTTGTGCCTTCAGAAGATTTTAAGCTCTTTGTACCAGTGAAACAAGAGACAGAGCTGCGTTCTGTGAGTGAGAAAAGGTCCATGTGACATTGTTCAATGGCACATCGCTACAGTACAAGGTAGCTGTGGTCCATCATTTGTTAGCCTAGAGTCCATGCATGAGAGACGGAGGCAGAGGATGACAAGAGATATGAGGTGATCCACTGAAGGGCGGCACACGCAACCTTGTGTTCAAGGTGGGATAACAGGATGCTGCTGTGAACTGCAGCAAAGGCAGCGCTGAGATCCAGAGTCAGGACTCCGTTATCTCCTGAATCTGATGTTGGATTCTCAGCAGTTTTTAAGAGGTTTTTAGCTTTAGAATTAAACATTTCTTTGAAGAGAATTGTTATAATTATTTGGAAAAAGGGTTGCCAAATTTTAAAGTTGGGTGATTTCATGTAAACGAGAGAATTTACTCTGTCATGACATTTGAGGACAGCTTTCAGTGCTGAAATGTGAGGTAGAGTGGATACTGGAAAAGTTTTATTTGGTACAACATGCTGGTATGCTTTATGCATTTTAGCAACAACAATATGCACTAGTGTGTGATCTAAAAAGCCACACACACACACACACACACTTCCTATTTACAGTTTGGCCTTGTGCTGCAAGACTGTCCAACAACAGTTCATGTAATGAAAAATAATCATCACAGATTGTATAACATGCAAGAGGACATGCAAACATGATGAAAGACGCACACAGGTGATGCGGATTATGATATAAAAAGCTGTGTGATGGCAGAAATGGTGAATATCAGGCTACTGCAGGCATTCATCAGTCTCATGTTGCAGTAATGTCGTTTTAGGGAGTTTATCTATCATCCAGCAGGAGGCAGGACCCAGGAGAGGAAGTGGAAGTAAAATCCTGTCACAGCAGATGGTGCAGCGCCCTCGCAGCTCCTGAACTCCACATCACCCAGTCAGGCTGGAATTACTTGAAGAGGCAGAGGGCCTAAATTCAAAGAAGAGGTGCAGAAAATCCTGATTGGAACAACCTCCCTCCGTAAAAGACATGAGGATCTTTCTGGTTACATATTTTTTTCAGTGCACCGTTTTGAGCCCTTGAACATAGAAATATATATATAATTGGATGAGAGGAAATAATTCTATTTGGTTAACTGATGAAATCTTTTAGAGGGGTTCTTAAACAAGCTTGTTATTTTATTCACAGCAATTTCAAGCAGCAATCAGGTCACATTGATTTTGAACACGTTTATAACCCCTTCCACAGTTTCCAGAGCGGTCAAACAGCCGGAGCCCACTCCAACAAAACAACAAGAGGTATATTTCCAGCTGCATTTAATCATTTAGCTGCAGAACAAATTGTATTTTCCTCACTTCACTTCCTCTCAGCCTAATCTGAAACAAGCAAGGGCATACTAAAGACAGGAGCTGTCATTTGTTTGACTTCCTTACATAAAAAAACAAAAAACAAGTAGCTAAGCAATTCCTAACCCAATCAATGAAGCAGATTTATCTTAGTCCGATCTAAGTCTATTATCTGCATGAAGCTAACAACAGCTGCTCTGTTGTAATGGAAATCTTAATCACACACATTAATTATGCTGGGATGACTGCAAGAAAAACGATATGTAAGCCATTATCATCGAAATCAGCTGAACCATGCAGACATAATGTACCCCTGCACTACATGCCGACAGTCTGAGACATTTAAAGATGAATGCATTTTACACAGACCCCTGTAGAGAAAGCCGACTGGATTCTCTGGCTCAGGCTTCGTTTCCATCAGTCTTCACCTTCGCCCATGATGGGATTCTTATCTTCAGGCCTGAGGGAGGGATCTGTTTGAGTAGACTCCGGACAGGCCCTGAGACGGCCTTCCATTACCACCACACAGCAACACAACAACCTTCAATCTCCACAAGTTTCTCTGTTTACACACAGGACAGCAAAGCAGTCATGAGCCGGCGCCGCCGAGGATGAGGTTAGAGAGAAATGAGGTTTGCTCACCCCCTCCGCTCCATCGCCTGGAAACTCCTAATCAACCTCAGAGGTGGATGCACTGTCAGTGACTGGGGTACCTCACAGACATGGTGACGAACAGCCAATATCAAAGCAGTTATTACGTCCAACATTGTTTTCCCTGATTGCAATCACATGTCCTGGCTTTGTCTTTAACAAGCTCCGAGGCTCGGAGATCTCTGTGATTTCTTAGGTTGTTTCTTTGCAAACTGTCAGATGTACCGAGCCCGTCTGACTTCCCACTCTGTCTCCATGGCAAGTCCAATTCATTTTCTTTAACAGCAGAAGATTGCTGGGTTTCTGCAATGTAACCTCGATGAGATAGGTCAGTGGTGGTTTTGCACTTCCAGGGAGCAATCTGTTTTTTTTTTTGGGGGGGGGGGGGGGGGGGGGGGGGGGGGGGGGGGGGGGGGGGGGGGGGGGGGGGGGGGGGGGGGG
>JBAMYA010000005.1:1953242-1969234 GCA_037176975.1 Arrhamphus sclerolepis
TATATATATGTATACTTCAATCAAAAAAATTATTTCCAATAAAAAACAACACAACACAACACTTGGAGCGATGCTAAAAAAACTGATACATTGCTGTTGGTTTTCATTGCTGACTCGACCCGAGTGGTTATTAATTGCTGCACTGACCTTTTTTAAACACACTGCTATTATTCTGAACACAACTATATATAGGCTGCAGCCTCATGTCAAGTTGTGTAAACCACAGGGGTAATCATTAAGATGCTTTAATTAATACACTGGGTGCTCTGTGATTATGTTCTAAAAACAAACGCCATGGTGGATGGATTAATACAGTCCAGTGGTGTTTTTAGATCAGGAAGTGGGTGAGAGAAAGAAAAAAACAGCAACCTGCAGCTGGAAGCTTTGATCATCAGTGATGCTGAGTGGAATGATTTGCTGCACCACAAAGCCTTTGAAGGTCCCCCTTCTGAAGCTGTGGCTCTGGTCAGTCCTTTGAGCTTCATTGATTTATTATTATTCATCCCTCTAGTTGCGTATGCGATACTCACGATCATTACATTTGGGTCTACACTAATTAAGTCTTTTCAAAGTTTCACACATCTCGGGAACAACTCTTACTTACACTTAAAGTGCTGCAATTGTTATTCACATAAACACAAATCTCAAATGCAATTTCGATTACCATTTTTTTATCTTACAAAAATTTAATTAAACAATTGTATTGAGGTCTAAAAGCTGGCAATCGCCATGTGTCCTCATTCTAAATCACATGAATAATCTATTCATCAAATTGTAATTCAAAGACTAATTAATTCCAGCCCCAGATTCACGAGTCCTGAAATATGCCATCAAAATCATGGCTTATGGGTAACGCATGACATGAAATAGAACGAACCCTTAGATGCTGAGACTTCTAAATAGCTTATTGATTACCTTTCCATCCAATAGCATAGTATGCCCAAAGATTTCTAACACATCTTTGGTGTGAGTAAGTCCTATTGACAGATAATAGACCAGCCCTGAAAGGAACTAGGCAAAGAGCCACCTTTGACTTTGATCACAGCTCAGCAAACTTCATCCTGGCAGTAGGTTTATGAGGGTATCTCGCTGTAGTCTCTCCCCACGCAGTTTGGAGATATTCCCAAAGCAGCGGTGCAATTATGTGCTGCATGGTTCATATCCTTTGGCCAAGCTGCTCACAAACAAGTTCTCTGGGCTGTAGGTTAAGTGACTTATTACTTTTCATGACATGTGAAAGCTCGCAACATCAGTGTAGCTATCCTCTACACAGAGGATAGCTTTTAAAGGTCATTTTTGGATGTTTAGGTTTTCTCAAGATGGTAACAAGTGACAAGTCACCACTGCGATGGTCAAAAAGTTTTCTGTACCTGGAGGTCAACACCAAAGCTCTCTGTTGGACTATATTTCTGATGTGGATGCGAGAGTTACGTACAGATCAGAACACCAACCTCCACACTTTCAGATCATAGAGGACTGGGTTTGGACTCCTCTGCTTCACCCTAATCACAAAGGGGACATGATGGGAAAATATCACATTTTCTGTGCTCAAGACAACTCTTTTGAGTGTTTTAAAGTTTCTACTGATGCAAAAACTGATGAAACACATTTTTGCATCAGTCTTCCTTTGCAATCTTGGTCTAAATTTCTCAGTGAGTAATGGCTCACTGGTCTGCAAGTTACTGTGACATCAAACCCAAATTCATCAATATCTCCAATTATATTCACTTTTTGCTGCCTTTTCTGAGCCTTGTAAATGGAGATCACAGAGGTTTAACATTAACATCAAAATAGGCACACTCCACAAGAGGGAGTTGGAGTGAGTACAGGTTCTGACTCAACCCCATAAAACTGGCTGCTACAAACACAAGAACATTGGATGAATTTAAGAGTTGATTTTTCAAGAGCTATCTAAAACAATTATTTTCTTTAAAGTGTCACTGATTTAAAAAAAAAAACAAAATAGTGCACACTGGAGATGGAAAGGCATGCTTCCAAAAGAAGTAAAGTGAAAACTCGTTGGAGAAGTTATCTTGAAGTAGTGCTGTTATTTAATCTGCACTAATTTCTGTTAAATGCAAACCAGGCAGGCGTATAATAACGGTAACACTACTTTGCATGGTTTCTACCCTTCTATTATTCTATTTGCAGCCAGCTCTGATGTACTTCCTGGAGAAACACAAACTGGTAAGAGAAGCAAACATTTTTGTACTTTGCCCAAAGCATGCTCAGATGAAGATGCAGCAAGAAAAAAAAAAAAAAAAGCACTGTTGAGAGGAAGGAGGGTTATGCACAATTATTCTTTTGTAATATTCATGGTTTGGGTCTCAGTTGAGTTATATTAAAGAATGAGTCTGGGATGAAAATGCCCCAAATCGTACATCACTGTTCCGTGTTGATAAGCACAGGAAGAGACAAAAGACACACAGAAGCGTCTCTTCCCGTCTCCTTTTACTGCTGTCTTAGGAGGCACATCGACTGCTGCTGAATGATACCCCAAATATAAGACTGTTCCAATCCTTGGCCCATTTCAGTCTCTTCTCATTTTGGGGATGTAACCAGCAAGGTCGCAACAGACATGCTTGTTCTGCTTTACCCATCTTTAGACAAAGTATTTAGAAACCAAACCTCTCTTAGGCTTAAAACTTTTCTTTTTGATAAAGCTTACAGACTCTTATCTTGTCATTATTATTAGAGCCTAACATACTGGCATTTCCGTCTTTTCCCAGTATGTTTGTTACTGCCATTTTCCAGAGAGGCCTACATTAACATCCCCTCTTTTTTCCACTGAGAGTGAGACACCTAAGAGGATTTCTAGTGATGTAATGATTATGTTTTACATGTTCAATACTATCGGTGCTGAAGAAGTGGAGGGAAACACAATTTTATTTTCCTTGTGTTTCTTTTTTTTAACTCTGTCAACATAACAGTTTCAAATTGGGGTGATGAAGAGATGAAAGAACTTCTAATTCTTTGGGCAGATGATGAATTCAGTTGGTTCTTAACAAGCACATTCAATAACCCAACACCCAAACGATTTTCATTTCTGCTTCATCTTCCATTGTCGTTTTAATTTACTGGTGCACAATGGGCCAGATTTACTAAAGGTTTGTGTGTATTAAAACGAGTGCAAACTCACTCCACATGCAAAAAAAAAACAACCACATACAAACTGATTTACTAACAGTGGGCGCAACGGTTTGCTTGCAAAATAGCGCATCTAATCCAGTTAGTACTTCCGGCGCAATGAATATGCAATTTGGAGCGTTGGGAGAATATGTAAGTATATTAATTTAGCAACAGCAAAGTGATTTATCAAACCAGAGGGCAATTTTGCTCGTAGAAACTGTGTCTAAATTTAACCCATTCCAAAAGGACGTGCAAACAGTCTTTATGCGTAATTACGCACGCATGGCTGTGGTTACTGACACAAGAAGGAGACATCAAACAAAGCAAGGAGACATGGAGGACACATTATCCACCCTCGTGTGAACATTTTTGGGATGAAGGAGGAAACAATCATTGAAACATATCGCTGATCCAGCATTTCCATCGTGGAGCTGCTGGAGGAACCTCGAGAAGGAGACACATAATACCTGCAATGACAACACTCCTTTCTAGTTTACACTTTTTTTACATCTGGGTCATTCCAGCGTTCGGCAGCTGCAGCTGGGATCTCCCAATCCTGTTTTTCAGATGTGCTGTCAGAAGTCCCTGATGTCATGTGGTGCCGGATGGCCAAGGTGATCATGTCAAAGGCATCATTACCAACTTTGTGGCAAAATATAGGCTACCGGGTCAGTTCATGATTCTTTTATTCTGAAAAACAGTTTTCTGTTTTTCAAGTCGCGAGACTGGAGATGGCTGGCTTGTAGGTGGGTCAATTTATGAAATAATCTATTGCATTACAAACAAGAGCGTGTGTCATATTCATTCATGTTTTTTGAGAAAAATAAAAACCTATGAGAACCACATATGCTGGAGAACTAAGATACAACGAGGCCGCACAAGGAATATTGAGGAGCGCACCACTGGAGTCCTGAGGAGCAGGTTCTGTTGTTTGAATCGTACTGGTGGAGCTCTGCTGTACAGGCCAGAAACAACACGCAAAACCCTCATTTAAATACGGCGTCTTCAACACCTTTGCATCTTCAACACATTTGCGCAATCGCTTTTAGTAAATAATGTGCAAACTGTGGTTCCACCTCTCGCGCAAAATTCTGGATTGCACATGCTAATTACTTCATGCAAACTGGGATGTTGATGAATCTGTCCCTTTGCGTGTCATGTGACCTGACATTTCATGCAGACAAAGTAGTAGTCGTTTCTAGATTGCCGGTTTCGTGTATGCAAGGACATGAGTTTGCAATATTTCTTCCTCGCCTGGGTCTGACTGTAAAAGCCGTTGGGGTAAAACTGGAGTCACACCTTTACGTAAATGTTAATATCATCCTGTAAGCACCTGTTTCCTGGTTGAGGCAGGTCTCCTCCCCGAGTCTGGTTCTTTTTTAGCCCCGTGAACCAGGTTTTTTTCCTTTCCACTGTTGCCTCATGCTCACTCAGGCTGGCAGATTTGAGTGAAGTCTTTTCGATGCAGTCTGTCTGGACTGAATTGTAAGGAACTGGATCATAAATAGGAATGAATTGGATTATACATGAATCACAGTGAATCAGGCTGAACAGGAATAGAACTTGCATTCATTTGGATTATATTTAACATTGAAAACTTAGAATACCTTCTGTGTAAAGACAGCTGAGATGTCTTTATACCACTATTCCACACAGTTCTTTTGATTTACAAATATTTGTGTGCATTAAAATAAAAATCCCTGTTATTCCTGATTGGAGGGGAAACAATTAGAACCCTATGCAACATACATAAGCCAGTACTTTACCTGTTACAACACAACACAATCAGCCGAGCCATAAATAGGCCAAAATAAAGAGAAACGCCAGTGTCAGCCATTCAATCAATCAAGACAAATCTTAATCCAGGTGGAGCAGTGCTGGCACATCTTCATGCATCCCTGTGTGTCTTTGAGTTTGAGGCCACAAGCGTCAGCTTTACGTCTCTTCACGAAGCTTCATTGAAACACACACACACATTTAGCCGCATGCATCAGAGTCGCGACTTCAAAAGATGTAACAGATACAGATGCCTTCAGATGTTTAGAGTAGAAATACCTTCAGAAGGGATCAGAGACTGGAACCATTCAATGTTGAAGGGCAGGTGAAGAGAAAATACAAGTATGTACCTTTTAATGCCAATCACAAGAGGCCTAAACCAAACTAGAAGGCAAACATGCAGCAAAATATTGAGCGTCTTCTTTTAGACTTTTATTAGTGGTTGGCAGACAGCACTGTGGGGTGTTAGTGCCACCAACCCAACTGCAGGATCTAACTGGAAGGACACTGAAAAAGAAAAAGAAAAAGCTACTCTTATCTCAGATCATTTCCACCTAAGTTTTCAGTCAGTTGTGTCCTGTCATCTTCATGATTCCTGCAGTGTAAAATAACATGCTCTCCACAGCAGTCACTCTTCTCTGTGTTGTGTTTACCCATGATGAATAATGATCTGTTTAAACCAGTGTGTCCGCATCTAAGTTGTGACTCATTCTTCTGTCCTGGATCTTCATGTTTTCTTCTGAATTTTACAAAAAAAAAAAAAAAAAAATTATTTGCCTGCTGATGCAGTGTTGCAAAAGAAGTGTGCAGAGGAGAGAGCTATGGTGGCCAGTAAGGAACATACCAGGCACTCTCTAACATCAACATGATAGTGGTTTCTTTCTAGAATCTGCCACATAGGTCAGGATGGCGGCGCGGGAGAAATCAGCTGTTGTAGCTCACAAACAGTGGTGGTAGATCTCACAATGAGATCAGAGCAAAGATAAGATAGAACCGTCTTGTGACCAATAACAGGCTGCGACAGATATCAGCAGTGTCAGAAATTTAGAGTTGTCGTCTCAGAGTGACGTCTTGCCTCTACCATCTCTGTCAGTAATGAGCAACAACCTGCTAATGACTTAGCATTTAGCATTTTTAGTCTGAAATACTTTGACTGATTTCTGTTGTAGCCCAGATTCATTGTATGTTCAATCACACTGCAACGTGCTGCAAATTAATTATCTACTGATTTCTTCTTGTGCAATGTGACTTGACATTAATCTTATAAGACTAAAAAAGGTTTCCCTGCTGCAACACACCTAATTCAAATCAGCAGCCCTCAGTGACTGGATTTGGAAACCTGGACTAGAGACACAAGGAAATTTAGACTCTGGAAGAGAGTTTAGCCGGCACCTCTGACAGTGACAGTTTCCTTCTGAAAGGCACCTGATGATATCATACAGTTCTTTGATAATAGCTCTTTAGGTTCTTCCTTATTGTTTCAAAACTATGATAAGATTTCTTTGGAAAGTTCCTTCAAAATTGCTTAAAAATCAGGCGTGGAGGTCAAGTATTTGGTCAGAAAGTTAGTTTTGATTGAGCAGGAAAAAAAGAAAACAAATGACCTTTGCAGGATGGTGAAAGCACATTTTCTGTTAACCTTGGCCTTTTATGGCGCTCTTAAATCACAGACTTAAAAAGGTACTTGAGAGTCGCAGCGAAGCAGATATTCATATTGTAATGTTCGGCCTGAAGTCACTGCAGTGTTGTGAACAACAACGTAAAGAATGGAAATGTTCAGTCTTATTCAGTCCATTATGAAGGATGTTCTCTTTTTCAATTTACACTCATTTGCTTCTTTCAAAGATTAATTTGAAGAAAATGTAAACTAATGCTTCTGTCACACATGAATAAGCATTTGCATACCTGCAGATGCAGACTTTACGCTTTTACGTACCTTTTTGACAGATAAAACAGCCACAGCTAGCTGGCCATGAGCGCACTGAGAAAAAAGAAGTCTCTCTAAAGTGCACTCAAACATTAAGGACTTGCACCGAGGAAGATAAAATAGTTGTGATCTCAGATTTTCAACATTTTACAGCAAGACCAGGCACAGACGATGCTAAATAAAATAACATTCCTGTGAGGGGGTGCTAAATGTTTCTTCTTGTGGATTTAGCCGTCTGAAAGCCTCTCACATGTCTGGGTAAAAACTCTGGAAGTTGACTGGTTGATGAAAAGCAGCTTCCTTCAAAGATGCATCTTTGAACGTTGCCTGTCCTGCTCCCTCAGTGACGTGTTATGCAACACCTGCTGCCCTACATAGATAGAAGAAGTCTGGCAGTATTAGTTATTGACCAAAAATGGATCTGAGATACACATCCCACTCATGAAAGTGAAGCTGGAAGACTGCAAAGAGTGAGCCAGCAGAAATGAATTACCTCTCTTCCCTCAGAAGTTTGTTGTTGTTAATGCAATGTAGAAAGCACTTTCTCCATGCTGACTTCAGTGCCCTTAGACTTAGTAATTACCCTTTATCTTGAACAGAGGATAGCACACAGGCCTGTTAAAAGTTATTTAATTACAAATCGGAGATATGAGAGCTCTGAAAGGCACATACCTTGATAAAACTGTTGTTCTTGAACCTGATAAGACTGGATTTATTGAAATGATGAAGTTAATGATGGATTGGAACTCTGATTTTAAAAGGCTCATCCACTTTCACAGTGTGGCCTATTTTCCTTCAGTAAACACCGAAGCTTGCATCAACATGCTTTTTCCTTTTGTGAACCTCCTTCAGTGTTTGTGCATTTTTCTTTCAGCCAGCAAAAAGCTCAGCAGGAAAAAGATATGAGGCTGGCAATAAAGGAAGCCGAGATATATGAGTAGGCCTCACGATGGGATTGTTCCAAGATCTTATTTGTGCTTTTCACACCCTAAGCCTCTTGTCTCTAATCTGTGTCACTTAATGTGTAGGTGTGCATGGGTGTGAAATATGCTTTCCTTTCATGGCAAGGATTCCACATTGTTCTTGCCAACAGGAAGGAGAAAATGTTTGGCACCATTTGGCAAAAAAAAAAAAAAGAGAAAAAAAATCTAAATCCTGAAAAGAAGATTCAAAGGAGGAGAGGAAGGAGCGGTGTTGCTCTTGGCATTCAGTGGCTTTGTGCACACCGTGGCATCATCATTTCATGTTCATGAGCGATTGTGTCAGTCACAATAAAGATGCAAGAAGATGTCACGACCCTTATCTGATTCCATCGTCTCCAGGGAAGGTTGCTGGAAGCAGACAGACGTCGCTGCATTGTGTTTTCTTCTCAACCAGTGACCCGGACGTATGAGGACCGCTCCAGCGGATGCTTAACTCCAAGGGACGCATCCACATTGGCGTGATTGCACTGCGGAGTGATTGATAAGCTGACGATAAGAACATTGTTTATTATAAATCATCAGCACTGTAGTACTCACACATGAAGCGTGATAATTAAAGAAACCTGGGAAATTTGGTATTTAAAAAAAAAAAAGAAAGAGATGCTGGTGAGCAACAAGCCTCAGATGTTTCGTGGGCCAATTATTAAAACTATTAGTTCTAAGTTGCAGTTTGATCAGGGAATATTGCCCCAAGCGATCCACTTAAAAGAGGCAGCCTTGCCTTCATTATGGCCACAGTAGGACGATGTGTAATTATCATAGTTCTATAGAACTAACCTTTACTCCAAATGCTCTGCAGGTTTAGAGGAAGTGGTTCCAACCATCCAACATCAAGTACCATCTTCCTTTGACAAACAATCTTCTTCTCAGGTGAACTATTCCGTTTTCTTCATTAAAAGGTCCAGAATTAGTTACATCTTGCAGGTCTAAATGCAAAAGGAAACCCACAACCTACCTGCAAGTGATGGGAAAGGCTATGATGAAAAGAAAAATATATAAATAAGTAAAAAGGAGCAGCTCAGGGTTACTTTTTGGTTGAGCTACTGTTGTAGCATTCCAGTGCAACGTAAGTGTCTTTATATAGTTCTTTATGATTAGGCCAGTCCCGCTTACTGGCCCCATTGATGAGCTTTTCTTTTTGCCTCTCGTTTCATTTCCATCAGAGATAAAATACAGTTGTTTTCTTTCTTGTTTTTATTAAAGATTCATCCACTTGTCTCACATGTTTTGAGTTTGGGACCTCCATTAACACAAAACCGTGACACAGTTAGAATTCAGAGCACAGAAACAACCCTGCTGAAAGTCACCTTGAAACTATTGTTTCCAGCAAATGGTTTGACATGTCTATAGGCTTCTGCGCAAAAGCCACAAGTGTGATAACTACGCCTGACACAAGGTTTTCCATAGCCTTTTCACTTTTCCAATTAATTGAGTTGGATTTGGGGAGAGATGGAGGACAAAGTGGGCAGTGCCTCATTAATTCCAGTTGAAACTTTGATAATAAAGTAGAAAATAAAGTCTTCAGCCCTGAGCTGAAGTGACAGGCTTCATATCCAGGTGATAATGAAGAGCTAATCATTTGATTAAATGAATTTAATGAAATATGTGAGAAGAATTGTGACTCAAATCATGGATGTTGATTCTACCTCAAAAGGTAACAATGTTTTTGCCTTCCAGCTTACTGTTTTCAAATTTATCCCACATAATATATGAAGATATATTGATTTGCTTCTGTGAAGGGTTTGCTGCCTGAGAGTTCACACACTATTCAACGGTTCTTTTTGCTGCCAACATACCTGCTAGTGTCTGTTCTGAGATAAGTGGAGGTGCTCCTTTATAAAAATGTGAAGCACATAGCCAGTCTAAGGTAGCATTCCACTTGTTCTTTCTTATTCTGTTGTTCTGGCTTAATCCAAAGGTATAATAATAATTAAAGAAAAAAAAAAAAACATGACGTCTGCACCTTTGTAATCACATCGGTGTATAAAAACATGTTCTTATGATTGCTGCACATTTACCTCAGTTGCACACTATAATTACATGAACTGCTCATAATGGTTCAGACTTTTGTTCAGCAGGAAGAACTTCCGTTATTGACTAAATGCCATAATGAAAATCATTTGAAACAGATTCAAAAGTGTAAAAAGTTAAGCCTCCCACTGAGAACAATAACCCTCTCAGCAGTTGACTCAGTTTTGCAATCCTCAACAACATTTTAGACTTTATAACTTTAACTTTAATAGCAACTTTGAAGCCATTAGAAGCTGAACATGGAGAACTGTAACTTTCCTGGGTGACTAAATGCCAGACTAAATGCAATTCAAATGCATGGAGGAAGTTAAATCAAGGGCTCCACCCTGGAGCCAGGCCTGGTGGAGGAGCTTGTTGGCGAGTGCCTGGTGGCCAAACCATCACCCAAGGTGTCCCATGGTTGGGCTCAGCTTGCAGGAGGTGTGTAGGGTTTTGAGGTAGCTGCCAAAAGCATGGGCCTTAGCGTGCTGACAAAACTGGCTTTTAGGACATGGAACATTACCTTTCTGGTGGGGAAGGAGCCTGAGCTTGTGTACAAGGTTGAGAAATACCAACTAGATATATGTGGGCTCACCTCAATGCATGGCATGGACTCTGGAACCAGTCTTCTCAAGAGAGGCTGCACCTTATTCTGCTCTGGAATTGCCCAAGATGAGAGGCGATGGGCTAAAGTTAGCTTACTAATAGCCCTTCAGCTTGGAGCCTGTACATGGTACATGATGTGGCAAGCTTTAGATCACGAGCTGTTCCTTTCTTTTTTCCCTTCTCAAAGGCCTAAATCTAAACCAACTGGACGTCTTTTGTTTGCTTCTTGAAGGCATTTCACCTGCAGAGTAGAAAACGTTTATCTGTTCATGCTTATTGGTGGGGAGTTTTGAGCTTATAAGCTATTGAAGTTGTATGCAAATCAATGACTGTTGCTCCGGTGGGTCACTGGAGTCTCTAAAGACTCTAATGCAACTAGAGCTGAGCAAATCAAATATGTGTTAACGTCTGAATATTCTTCAGATCCCTGAATGCATTTGGGTTTTTACAAGAACATCAGTAAATAAAACGATGACATTTCTGTTGCTCAGCTCAAAGCTCACTGTTGCGCTCTTCAAGCTCCTCATGTTGACTGTTGAATAACCCAACCAATCATCCTCATTGTCCTCCGCACCGGCTTTTCAGCATTCTTTGCTTTCACAAGTTGAGAACTAAAATTCATGGCGTGAGGTGCTCTCCTCAGATGCATTCTAAAGCTATTTACACAGTCTTTGACAGTAATAAGCTTCAGTGTTCAGTGCCTAAACTAAATGAAATTCACAGAGCTAAATTAGATAATGGAATCCATAGATCAAGTTAAGGTGCTGCTTCTGCCAAGCTCCTGAGGAAAAAAAAAACAGAACTAACATTGTTTGTGTAACTAATGCTCCTTGGTGGATACATCTATTTTTCTCAATAAAATATTATCCTAAAGCATTAAAACATTGTTGATCACGATTCAGACAGCGTCCACTATAATAGCGAGACCACGGGTGAAATAAAAAGGCTGTTTATTGAGTCGATGGCGGTAATAAAAGATGGCCTGTAGCAGCACTTTCCTCCTTTACCCACTGCACCAACGAATCTGATCGGTCAACCCTGAAATACAGTGTTTGGACATTTATAACACAATCTGAGTCAGAGCTCTATGAAACTGCTGAGAGTAACTCGGTAAAAAAAGAAGGCTGCGCTGTGTGTTTGGGTAGCTACATTTAATCACAGTTATGCTTTGCAAAATAAATGTAAATCACATCTTCTGCATGCATCAGCATTCAAGGCTAAAAACTTTTTGAACTTTCCATTTATTCATTTATTTATTTATTTTAATTCCCAGAGCAGCCCACTTTTCATTAACAGCCACATACGCTCCTGAAATGCCCTTGGACAAGACAGACCTGCCCAGTCATTTCCTGAGTGAACATAAGCTAAATGGATAACCGTCTGCGCAAATCTGTAAAAGGACCACTTAAATGGTATGGATGGTCGGTGCCGAGGCAGAATAATTGAAAGTCTCGGGTGAGGAAATGGAAGGTGCAAAGATTTCCCAAACACACAGAGAGATATATTAAGTTTAATGATGATGGAGATTTGTTTCATGCAGTGAAGTGTAAATTGAGATAATAAGTGGTTTGAACTCCAAAATGAGGACTTTAAGATAGATGCTCCGGTTTATGGCTTAATTCTGCAGAAAAGATCAAGGTTTTCCCTTAAACAACATTACTGTGGGTTCCCACTCACATGCAATGTCATTAGTAACGCAATTAGCTGCACATGAAACTCTTTAATTCAAATGAAAGATATTTCAGAGCACTGTGGAGGTGGGTGTAGTGGATGTTGTGCATACGAAATCCACGACCCCAACAGAGGTCATGGTTCATATCATGTCATCGTTGTCACGTTGTTTTGGGTAACCCTAACCCTGACTCTAAACCAAATTAGGGAAAAATGTATGTTCTTAAATGACCATTAGTTAGTCTATCATCACTGACCCCCATGTTGAAATGTCCAACTATACACCCACAAATAAGCATGGATACAACAAAAATCTTTTTTGGGTTGGGCAGAACTATAACCTGCTAAGATGGCAGCAGGAGCTGATGAGACCTCACACAACTGGGTTTGAAATGACTCTTCAGGAACCCATGAGTGATGCCACAAAAGGTTTTCTTTTTACCAATTACAGTCTTTGTCATCAAACAAACATCCTACCTACTTCTAAAACAGCGAGTCTCTCTGCTGTAACAAAAATGTGATGAAGTTCACCAATCTGGGAAAAACTGTTTCTAAAAATTGTAAAAACTAAATTCAGAATAGTGTTCCAGTTTAAAATTCTCACAATCAGTTGGTCATATCATGACAAAGAATAGAAATGCATCTCTGTATGCATGCGATATGATTGAAGATAAAACAGGATGTCTATATCCTTCAGGTCCATAAGCAGCACCATGTATGGCCTTGAGAACATTTCTAGAAAACACTAAGATCACATTTAGTTCAGATTAAGGCTACACCATTGCAAAGAAGCCAAATGTAAAGCCACAGGGAATGATTTTTCTGGTTGGTCAGTCATAGACCAATCAGAAGGCTGATGGAGGGTCAGTTATTGTTATTTTAATATTATATACAATGGTTAGCTAAAAAATACACAGTTTACTTTTATTATTATTATTATTAGTTTTATATATTTATATATTATTATTTGTGATATTTTATAATATAAAATACTAGTTTTTTTCATTTCATACATAAAGGCAACTCAAAGGGCTTTACAAAGACATTGAGATCAAATAAAAATTAATTAAGTAAAACAAATAAATCTTCAATCAATCAATTGATTAATTACTAAAAAAAATTATGGAAAGATAAAATAATTTAAATGTGTAATTGGACAGGAGCAACAACCACTTCTAGATCTTTCTCTCCTGGACAGGTGGTGACACAGAGGTCAGGGTGAGAGTGGGCTAGTTAGAATATAACCAATCATACTAGGCCACCTCCAAAAGTGTCAAAACCTCTACTTCTTCCTGCTTCGTCTTCAGTCCACGTTCTGACCCGTGAGTGAGCAGAAACAACTCCAAGCAAGGAGGAAAAACTCTGAGAGGGCAGATCTGAGCTTCAAGAGTGTTTTTGGCTCCACACAGTGGCAGTTTTGTGCTCTTGCAACAGCTTCTTGGCTCTATTGACTGGCATAATTGACCTATTACAAGCCGCGCCCCCAAACATGGCAATTTCACTGTCTTTAATATTGGCCGATTTTTGGAAGAATAAGGTGAATATTTCAAATAGGTGCACACAGAAGGGCTTGCAGTATGCATTTGAAGGATATATTCAGGATGTCTTGCTCACTCTGCAACAAAATAATGATAAAATATGGATAAAATTAGAGGAAACTTACAGATCGCAGAGCAGGAGTGAACCACCACATCACCTGGTGTTCGAGACAGAGGACCACAGAATAGGAGGAGCGACACTGTTCCTGTAAAGCTGGGTAGGTGTCTGTTCACAATTACTATTATTAAGAAGCAAAAGCAGTAGGCCTGTGTAATACAACATGAAGCAGGTTTGCTAGCTTTATTTATATTTTTTATTTTGGGTTCACTCGCTGGTATCTGCTGGCAGTATAACAATAGTTCGGTTATTAACCATATTTACTTACCTTGGAGCAGACAAAGCTGTGCTAGTTAATATTTGAGGTGTTTAACTGGGTTTGAGGCTGTCCACAAAGTTTAATCCACAGGCTACACTTTTCGGGGTTTGATTTCAGTTCTAGGAAGGCGAAAAAAAAAAAAAATAACACCTCCTTCCAACCTCTCAGTGTAACGCGAGCCAACATTTATGGTTAACATTTAACCATAATTACAAAAAAATAATGTCCAAACCAGTTAAAAATGAAGAAAGTACGCTGTTTCTATTTAGGTCAAAGTTTTATTTTTCTTGAAGTTGTCGAACTTCCGGTGGGAGCTGCGTTCTGTGTTGTGCTGTGGCTGGCTGGGTTTGAGGGGCGGGGCTTGCAACAGGTCAATCAAGAGTGCTGGACAGTTTGTGCACATAGAATCAAAATTTGCATGTGTGAATCTGTTTGTCGGAGCTTGCCTTTTTAGAATAAAATGTATTTTCATACACCAGCATTCTCAATGTTTGATGGTTGCATTCAAAAAAGATGTGAGAAATTATTGTTTTTCTGCACATCGTGTTTGCTCATAGGGTTAGGGTTAGATGAAGATCAGCCTTGTATATTACCAATGTACATCTTCTCAAAGATAAGTGGTAAAATATAGATATGGCAAGATAAAGATATACTATATCTTTTTTTCATGCAAAACAGAAAAAGGAGTATTTTTCA
This sequence comes from Arrhamphus sclerolepis, assembly GCA_037176975.1. Classification (NCBI taxonomy): domain Eukaryota; kingdom Metazoa; phylum Chordata; class Actinopteri; order Beloniformes; family Hemiramphidae; genus Arrhamphus; species Arrhamphus sclerolepis. The sequence goes on from JBAMYA010000005.1 coordinate 1,967,956, forward strand.
ATCTGCTGGCAAGATCTTTTCATAAAAAAAGCTACATGCTTGAATGAGTCTGTTTTGATTGATTCTGTGTTGCATCTCCCCACATTTAGCTGTGTCACTGCGTTAGAATATATAAAACCTGCTGGTGTTGGTACGTATTACACAACAATATTTGGTTAAATCAATGCAGAGGCATAGAGCTTTCCTGTCTGTTTTCATCAGTCGAGTCAACGTGACAGGAAAAAGCTTATTTGGCAGGCCGAGACACGCCGGGGCTGGTTGCAAGGTTAATTGGCAATGGGAATAATTGGCCAGTGGGCTCAATTTGTCTGATGGGAGTAATTGCAAGCCAATCTTTCAGTCTGTTTGGAAGCATTCCATGCAATTCCTCAACGGAGGCATCTTTATCTGATGCTCTGTGCCGGTTCAACATCCTCCGCTCTGATCAGACTCAGCTGCAAATGGCTGTGAAGGCGTTAAAGAGGGAATTCTGACAGCAGCTTATTTGGCAAATTACATTTCAGATCAGGATTTTCAATGATTCCCTGTCTGAAATTACACACCATCATTTTATACTTCCCTGTTTTAATGAAGACATTTGAATGGATGGAAAACTTCTGCCTGAAATGCATACATTATCACAATTTAGGCATTACCAATATCTCTCTCTCTCTCTCTCTCTCTCCCAAACAAACACACACAGACTTTAGATAACATATCTTCTTGCTCTCTTTCTCTCACACAGTCACACATACTTGAAATCTCTCTCTTTTTCTCTCATTCAAACACACACATATACACTGAGTTTGTAGATAGATTTGTTTAACACCCACTATACTACTTATAACCATTTGTTGAACTGTTTAATCATTTTGTATGTTTGCTCCATGTTCTGTCTGTAAGTTATTGTAAACAGCCAGTATCTGTTGTGCTGTCACACAGTTCAAATTCTGGGTAGTGTGTGAACTACCTAACACTCATCAAAATGATTCAGTTAAATGTGGATATTGTTTTAACTCCCACTATTCTATGTCTAATGCTTTATAAGAAGATACTGTAAATATTTACCAATAACAACAATATATTTTAACATGTTCTGTTGTGTTGTGTCAAAGCCAATGGTATATGCAGGTCACAAACACTCACATATCCATGAACTTAAATCAGCTACTCATTGCTGTTACCTATTTTCTTTCCTGTTACCAAATGTGTTTTTCCAGTTGCTTAATTGTTTTCTCCAAATTTAAGAAAATACACTGTACTTTTACATTCATGTTGGTTCCATCAGTTGTCTGATTGC
>JBAMYA010000005.1:1972067-1988069 GCA_037176975.1 Arrhamphus sclerolepis
TAGTGACTGAAAGAATGAGATTGTGGATACAAGTGGCTGAAATGAGTTTCCTCCGTAGGGTGGCTGGACTCTTCCTTCGAGATAAGGTGAAAAGTTCAGCCATCCAGGAGGGACTCGGTGTCGGGCCGATGCTCCTTCACATTGAAAGGAGTCAGTTGAGGTGGTGAGCATCTGGTGAAGATTCACCCTGGATGCTCAAGCTGCTGCCTCGACCAGACAGGATAAGTGGAAGTTAATGGATGGATTGATGGTTTCCCAATTTTATGACGAGACTGAATAAGAAAATGGTGGGAAACCTGAAAGTGTCTAAATGTTTTCTACGTACCCTGTAAGTGCATGCATGATGAGCTTCTTGAACCACTCAAGACCTTTACAAAATGACTTCTGTATGTTTGAGGTTTGTGATCTGAAAGGAGAGTTGCGTGTCTTCTGCAGGAGAGAACAGGTTTATAAGTTTGTGTGTAACACATTCACATTTGTTTTCACCCTAAACTTTGAAATGCATTTACACACATGTATCACAAAGACAGAGTCCAGAAACTGAGGGATGACAGGGGCACATAAACACCTCTGACCGGTATGCTAACATTAACTTCTGCAGTTTAAATTAAATGTCCTTTCTCTTACACATGCCACTCTCCAGTCACACCAACAAGACTCAGTATCTCCTGTAATGCTTTTTTCTCTGCCTAGCTCATGTAAACAATGTCCCTTTGTGGAAACTTTCAGGATTTCTGGAATGAACATGAGCTGTGATTATATAAAGGAAAATACAGATGCTTGAACAAAAAAAAAAAAAAAAAAGATTTCAGACAGGAAAATGTTCTTTTCACTCTTTGTTGAATCCTGCTTCACAGAGGTATTTTTGTTCTTCAAGTTAATGGGTCTTCTGCTAAAAGCCTAATAATGGATTTTTAAGATAAGAATCTTAATAGGAAAAGGTAATTATGCTTTATAACCGCCTCTGTTGCATGGGATTAAATCCGTGCTGCACTTTTATAACTGACAAATAAGGTTTGAAACATTCATTGTCAATGTTTGTTTTTTTGTTTATTTATTTATTTATTTTCCTTAGTGCCATTCTTTGATTGCTTTACGGTTCTGTATTTCGCCAACACTTTTTCAAATGTTTCAAATCAAATGTGACCTTGAAACCTTTTAAATGCTAATCTGAAAATTACTAAAATTAAAAAAATTGAAATTAAATTTTGAAATCTGAAAACTTGAATTTTGAAAAAAGTAAATCTGCTTAAAAACAAAACAAAAGAAAACATTGACTGGGACTGACTGACTGTAATTCTAAGGAACAGGACGCCAAAAGGACGTGCAGTTCTTCACGATCGGATGGCTGCCCAAGCATTATTTACGTGGGCAAGAAGGAAGAAATTCCATTGACAATCTGATTTCTTGACAGTAAAGCACTAAAACAACATCAAAACTTAACACTTGTGTCCACTTCATACATGAAGCATGGATGGCGCCTGAATTTGCCATCATATGTATTCCCACTGTGGATGCTGCTGGGCTGCCCAGACAATCACAACAACAACAAAACCCTTTCAAAATGTTTTTCAAAAGTTTCAAAAATTATTATTTAGACTTTTCAAACACAGACCCATAAAACTTTAGGTAAAATGGAGCAATAAACCTGAGCAATGCCTGCACAGCTATAGCTTGACGAGGCTGTCGCCAGTCCCAACATAAACAATAAAATATACGCTCATGAAAGGAATCAACTCTGCAGCAATATGGGGTGACAATGTTCACTTTCAGGTTGTTAGCACGGAGCTTTTCTCAAAGACACAACACACGCCAAAACAACCAATAAATCATGAGTTAAGCCATTGTGAACTTGGCAGACATACAAATCTGTGTATTTATTAAATCCTGTACACTGTTTTTTGCCTTGTTTTTCTCTTCCCTGCATAGACTTCCTCTAGTTTCTTTCTGGGTCAAAGCCTAAGGGGGGAAGTTGTATAATCTGGCCATCTTAATCCAACTATGGGAAGGTTTTGTTAAACAAAAATTGCTTACATGTATTTTAAAACTACAGTTACAGCTGGACTGATGCGATAATTCACTTCTTTCCAGCATCATGTACATGCAGTGACTGTGACATATTAACACTCATTGTCAGACTGCCTGAATTTAATCTCCATCTGTGCACAACACATGCATGGATGAAAGAAAGTATTCCCTTTGTCCAATTATGGGAGTTTTTCTTATCCTCTTAAATGTAGCTGGAGGTGTGGTGATGTACATTAAATGATCATTTTTAGCAGTTCCGCTCTGCGTTCAAACATGAATCATGCGACGTACGTGTTCACAGACATCCCCTGAGAATCCTGCTTTCATCCAGACACACTCAAACAGACACTTTCCCCTCAAAGACACACAAACAGAACACGTCTGCATATGTGAACACAAGGGCACACGTCGTCACAGAGGAATCTGCCTGTTCACTCTTTACCAAATACAAAAGTGTGAGAAGTGGTTTTCACCTGGCATGGGTAGGATTTCACTCTTTCAGCCAGTGGAGTTTATTTGCTGCTTAAAACCTTTCCACAGAGGGAGTTTCCCCAACTCTCCGAAGCGTTCCATTCCTCTCAGCACACACTCACACACTCAAACGCACACACACGGGGGAAACCAGACCTCGACTTTCCCTGTGTCTCCATCAGAACACCAGCACACTCCACCTTCCTGTCTGTCTCACCCTCTCTCCCTCTTTCCCTGCCTTTAACACTTCTCCACTAACTCCCTCGCTTATGGGGCTAAAAGAACAACAGCTTATTTTGGTGCTGAAATCAAATTTGGTGCCGAAAAATAAAACTTTAACTGAAAAGAAATACAGAAACATGAAAACACGGTGGAGGAGCTCCAGTGAAGCGGAATCATCCAGCTGCTGCGGGAGGTTTATTTTGTTCATGTTCATGAGCGGATATATGTCGTCAGTTTGACAGTTTGGCAGTTTTCCCTTCAACGCTTGTATTTTTATGTTTCAGTGAATCTTTTTTCAATTTCAATCCTTTTTTTGAGTATCATCAAAATTGTTTTTCACTGCAAGTGTTTTAATGTCTATGTATTTCTTTTCAGTTGAAGTTTTATTTTTTCAGTGCCAAATTTGATTTCAGTTCCAAAGTAAGCTGTCATTATTTTAGCCCCATACTCGCTCACACTCACACACCCCTGTAGGTGTAATGTTACCACGCAGCCTGTTAACATTCCCTGGTCAGGCCACTGAAGCTTTCCAGATTGTTCTGCTTAGACAAACGCTGCTGCAGAGGAGCTGTGGAGGTGAGGGATGGAGCACTAATGTGAGCACACGTGCACGAGCCCACAGACCGACGCAGTCTTATGCTCAGTTAGAGTAATTCATAACTATCTGTACATGATGGCCGTGTTTCACGCTCAAATTTATGTTGATGTGCATCCAAGCACACACAGACACACACAGTTACCACACCGAACATCCTGCAGAGGGACCCTCAGCCTCCATGTCTTCTTACGCTGTTGGAAATGTCAGCATCATTAAAGCGGCGTGTTTGACTTAATTGAGAAGCAGAGTGAGAATAAACGCTTCACACTAGCTTACCCGTCACTCATTACTTCACTCCATTACCCTTCACTACCTTCTTTTACTTCTCTCTGTCCAACATCTGCATCTAGTCCTGCTTTACATTTGAACTTTTTCCTCATTCACTCCTGATTTGCAACATTTTTGTTCTTTCGTAACATAATAGTAATCCTGAAAAGTAGCCAACACACAAATCTCTACAAATAGCCTTGCATTCTCTATTTTTTCTTGCATCCTCTATTTTTTAGCTGAGGAGCTATAAGGAAACACACACCAGCACGCCGCCTCTCACCGCGGGCAACTCCAAAGCAGTAGAGAGTCCAGCCTCTCTCAAGGAGTTGGGTTCCAGAGTCCAGACTGTGTGTGGAGGTGAGCCCAACTATTTCTAGTTGGTACCGCTCCACCTCCCGCACAACCTCAGGCTCATCTCCCCCAGCGAGGTGACATTCCATGTCCCCATAGCCAGAGTTGTCCTGGGATTGGGTCGTCGGGTCCCCGCCCTCAACTGCCACCCAAATCACACCGCACCTGCCCCTTATGGCCCTTACTGCACGTGGTGAGCCCACTTGAAGAGGTGCCCACGTCGCTCATCTGGGCTGAGCCTGGTTGGGTCCCGCGGGCAAAGACCTAGCCACCAGGCGCTCGCCTGCAAGCCCCAACCCCAGGCCTGGCTCCAGGATGGGGCCCCAGGAACACCAATCTGGGCGACGTACACAACTAAAAGATTTCAACAGCATCAAAACACACAAGTAAATGCCCACTTTTCTCCTCAATCGGTAAGCTAATTTGCTTGCTAACTTAGCTAACGTTACCTGTTGGTCAAACTCTGCAATACTTCTTTTCATTATGACTCGCTGATCAGGATTAGCTGTTCCCCTGTTCGATTCATCACTGTACATGGTGCAGGCTGAACACTTCACACGCTTGTCAACAAAAGACTCACCTGGCAACCCAACTGCTGGAATTATTATTTTTTTGTGGTTGCCATCTTGAGCCACTAGATATCGACATTCTGCTCTTACCCCATATTCTGCATATTACACCTGTAAGCAATATGTGACATTGCTTTTATTTAACAGTTGCAACAATTCCATCTAAGTGAGGATTCATGTTGAAAAAACTTAATAAATGTGCAAAAGACACTTTAATGTCTCCATGTGTCTTCTGTCTTGCAAAGCAGACTAGAATAAGTCATGAGGATCCTTTGCACACTTTGAAATTGAAGCAGAAATCCTGATGAATCAAATCGTTTTGAAGCAAAAATCGATTTTGAATTGAATTGTGGCCCCAAAAATCAGAATCAAATCAAACTGTATGATAGCAAAAGATTCCCACCCAAATCGCAATATAGATTTTTTTCAATAATGATGATGAGACTGTTAAACACATTTTCAAAATTTTGATATACATTGTTATGGCAATGCTTGTTTGACGGCGATGTCACGTTTCTTGGTTATAACTTTGAACAAAAGTTTATTTCTTTCACATTTTCATATCTAAAATATTTTATAGTTGAATAGGACTAAGTTTTATGGATGTGGTCATTTCACTTTTAAAGTTTGTGGATACAGTCATCCTTTCTGGACATTCTGGGTAGTTTTTCCATGATTTGTTATTCGTATCGATATTGAAATTGTGGCCAAAATCAAGATATACAGTTTTCCTTTTCCCCAAGTTTGCTCTGACTTATTTTCATCATGATTTCAGAACCAATTTCACCACCATAAAAGAAATAATAAAAAAAAAAAATAATAATTTTCTACTCTACTTCAGAGTGGCTCAAATTCACATTAACTGTGTTTAATGTTTTGTGAGGGAAATTACAGGAGCGTCTGCATTCATGGTAGTAAAAATCTGGCTCGTGCACATGCATGCAGCTCCGTAATGACTACGCTTCATAAAATAATATCATGAGTAAGTATTGATTTTAAAAATCCTTCTACCAGAAAGCTGATGCTGATGTCATCCTTCTTTATACGAGTTTTATTTTTATTTTCAATGTGCCATAACGTCTCAACAGCGCTTCTGATTTAAATGTGCACCATAGTAACAGGAAGTCCTCCACCCTTGGCACCAACATAGTTTAAAGCAATGATTTGGTTTATAGACACACTTGAAGCATTAGGCAAGTAAAGCAGTCTACATCATATACCACACGTACACTTAATATTGAAATGCATTTCTATATGTCACACGTCTGCAGTGTTTTTTAAAAGCTCGGGTGAGACATCAGTCACAGCACTGAAATATGTGTCTTAGAGTGGACAAAGTGAGGAATGTTTGTCACTTTAATGGTGCAATAATGACTGACGAATGAAACAGTTCTCGCTGAAGATCAGTGTGTTTTCAGAGATGGGAATGATGTGATGAGCAAAACAATTAATCAGTGACTGGAGGGCTATCCCTTTGGTATAAGTGTGCGTGACTTAAAGGGTCAGAAAACACGTCAAAACACTCTTTTACAAAATGTCACCACATGAATGAGTTTTTAACAACTGATGAACAGAAAATCATACTTAATAATTATAATTAAACAACAGCTATTCACAGCTCAAAACCAACCCGACAGCTTTTTGAAACAATGCTTCATTGATTCAATTAAAAGCAGCATGTACTCTCATATGCTTTTGGTATGTGGCTCAATAAACCAATGAAAGAAATGATCGATGCTTTATTTTACATGTTATAAAATTGTCGGTGCAGATCTGTAAGAAAATTATTATTTAAGCTTAATTGGTATTACAGGAGCAATACTAGATAATTATGATCCATTAAAAGCAGGAAAACTCATTGTTCTTTCCACTGTCTGAGGAGCTCAAAAAGGACATAATGTATAAATAAGTTGAAGCTAAATGCAACTGCAGAGTGGAGCAACGTTCATCCGTGTCAGGGAGAGGTTTAGATTACAAGCCAGTGAGTTGAGGTGAAGCCGATTGTATCTAATCAGTATCTCATCATCACTCACAAGCTCAGGTTGGTTTCCCAACAAGGAGGTGACATTCCAAGTCCCAAGAGACACTTTTGGCAACTGAGGGTCAAAACACTGAGGCTGGCACCCATACAACATTGGACCTGACTCATATGGCCTCAACTGCAGGTGGCGGGCCCCATGGGTGAAGAAATGGTCACCAGTCCCTCTCCCCAGTACAGGCTGCTGGGTGAGGGACGCTGTGCACCTTGTTTTATTTTGCAGTGTACGTTTGAATTACTCTTAGTCTGGTATGCCCACCAGGACCAGTTGGCCTTGTCAGACCCTGCAGGACAATGGCTGATGGTTTGCACAAACACCTCCACCATGGTAACATGGTGATTGAAGGTGAGGCTTCCTATGAAGGGATGAACAGAAAGGTTTGATATTAATTTACATGCCAGATTACTTATAATGCAGATCTTCAGTACCAAGATATTGAAATTTATCATCTTAGAAGTGCCCCAAATGCATTATTTTGCAAGAGAATAAACCCACAAAATACAGTCAGAATCACGAACCTCAGTGAGAAGAGCAATGTGTCTGAGGAGATGTTCTTGACTTCATGAAAACTTGAGGGGCAAACTGCAAATTGTTTGTAAAATACTGCTCTTCTTCATCATTATATCCTAGATCAACTGTTTCAACAGCATTTACACATTCAATAACTGATGTGACAAAGACAACAGTCCATTGACAGATGGGGAGAAAAAAATGAAGAGAAGTTCAGTACGACTCATGACTCTTTCCAACAAAGTCAGAAGCCATCCTCCATTTTTGGTTTGCTTACATCGGTCTATGTGTACAGGGTACCATGGCAACCATGCGGATTAGGGAATGTGAGCAAAGAACACAGATCTGACCACATCATTTAGAGTTTATGATGTAAGCTGTCAGTCAGGAAGATTGAATTGTGATTTATTTTAGGAGTCAAAAAGCACATGTCATGAAACAGCTGTGGACTGGCAGTGGGACACCAGCCACTGTGAACGTCAGACATTCAGGTCAAAGAGAGCGTTTGCACCAGAAGTGGCCTGCAGCGGTCTTGAAGCATCTCAGAAGCGACCGTTTGTTCAGCTCCACCAGAGATGCGTCGAGTCTACTTCGGTGCTTGGTTGCTGCACACTGACTGAAAGACAAGCGTGAGAATGTCAGAGAGAATCTGGGTTTTCAAAATAAAGCACCACAACTGGGCACCAACTCATATAACCATCATAATATTGATCTGTGGAGTCTGTATCTAAACAATTCAGAGGGTTTTACAAGTTATTTGAGGGAAGGGACAGTTTATAAGTTAAAAAGCACATTTTATTTGACAGCAATCATCCGTTTTAAACATATTATTCTAGAAAGATCAAGACACGGAGAGATTTATCACGTAATCTTGAAACCTTCTGGTAAACAACTGCAGCCGAGCAGGCTGGAGCTGCGCGCTGAAACTCTGCCTGTGGGACTCCAGGTCACGCTGAGGACGAAGCAACGCTGCTGTAAAACAGACCATGGCGCCTTCTGCAGTCAGTGAATTTAGCCAAAGACATGGCAAGAACTTTGTCTTTAAAGTAGGAGATCACCACATGATTCTCATGAGATCTTAAAACTTTTGGGTGAACTCATAATCTAGGTTGCTGGTCCATCTGCTGGGATGAACTGGTATATTTGTCTTTGTTTTCCTGTTCTGGTTCTCTGTTTTTCTGTCCTAGCAGCACTTTTGTTTAGATTTTTTTTCCAACCAGATCCCCCCTCCTCCCAGTCTGTGTCCGTTCTCTTGCATGTTGGACCTCCTCGATAGGCCCACCCTTGACAAAATGCAGCACAGAGATTTTCTGCTGGCTGAAATTCAAAGCATGCTCACATCCAATACTCATTTGATTTAGGCCTTTTCTGTATTCTGCACTTTCTCTGAAGTTATGAGATCAATTGAAAATTATTTACTTTATGGTGCTTCAAACTTTTCTACAGTAAATACTGCATCATCTACTCTAATTCAAAAGTGTGCAAAAGGAATATTAACTGTAGCTCAGCATCAGCACGTTGCAGGAGGTTTTTATAGAGAGTGTCGATGAAGAGCGAAAGGTAATTTGCATGTATCCCCACACTGGAAAGTTCTTTGCTAATGATAATTAATTCCAGATATTTCTGGAGTGGAGAAATTAATCCCTTTCATATGCAGTTAAATTCCTGAGGCACTTTAAATGCATCTGGGGATTTATTTACTCATCTTCCACAATCCAACTGACGTGAGATAAAATTAGAAATAAATGAATTCAGAATGAAGTTGTAAATGAAGCTCAGGTATTTCTGTTGAATGAGACTCCAGATCTTGTTAATGATGACACTGTGTTGCTGACTAAAGCTTCACCAATAAGCTCTTGCACAAACTTCAGCAAAAGAACATCACATATTACCTTTTTAGAACAAGAGAGCGTGAAAAGCAATAGTTGAAAGAAACTGTTTGAAAGTTAAATAAGGGACAGAATAATACGAACTCTGTTCAGGTGACAACCTGTTTTTACTTATTTCCAATCACGGCATCAGTCCACTTTCTTTCCACCTTCTTTCTACACTCTGCTTTCAAACTAATCAGAATGTGAAAGGGATGTTTGTTTATCTTTAAGGTGATTAATGACTAAAGAATCGTCATCATTAGCATTAGACTGAACACAGGTAACACAAGTTTACAATGTAGAAGAAATGGAGTGAAAATCTGCTCAATGTCATCCCCTTGTAGAACAATTTAGTTCATTATAATGCACTTGTGGGTTGTTCGCGTTACTCTGACTTTCTGCTCAGATGATAGCGAGTCAACCTTTCATCAGAGAGCTCTGCCAAACAATGCTCCCCTAATCATTAAAGTGGCTAAGCCTGCAGATGAGCTCACTGGGTTATAACGCACCCGTCACAGTAATCATTACTGACAGGACATGCAGCTGCTAATGATCTTCTCTTAATCACACTTAATCAGGTAATAATGATTTTGAGGTGAGAAATTAAGTGCTTGCTCTCTGCTTTCGCTGCACAGAGGCCTTGTCTCACTTCACTGGTTTTGGTGTCAGGACGAGGTGGGGGTGGGGCTGCGGGGGGTCTGAAGGGGGTGGTGCCTCTGCATGCTGCTCTTCTCTAATCACAGGTTCACCTGTTGGTCTGATTGGGTCCAGCAGATGCATGTATGTGATTAAGTGATTTTTGGACAATGACAGAGATTTTTCATTTATATGCCGCCACAACAGATTTGAAATACAACAAATCAAGGTTATCAAAACGAAGACTTTCAGCTTTAATTTTAGTGGTTTCTCAAAAATATGTCCATTTATTAATTACAGCCATTTAACACAAAGCATCTCCACTTTCTGGCATTCAAATCTATTTGGGTGTCACATAGTTGAAAATATAACCCTCATTCTTAATTCTTGGATGGAAATCCTTCGACTCCCTGAAGTGTTGCTCATGGTCCATGTTGAGCCCATGGACATCACCAAATTCTGACTTTCCTCCCTGGAGATGCTTTACCAGAGCTTCTCTGCAGCCACCTTCAGTTGCTGGTTGTTTGCGGGTCTTCACTTTTTGTCTTCAGTAAATGAAAAGTATGCTCAGTTGGGTTGTCATTCAGTCAGAAATGAATGGAATACTGATAACCAGCCAGATGGAATACTCCATTTGTTTGCCTTTAAAAAGAAAGTCCTGAGTCACTTTTGCAGAATTCTAAGGGTCATTTTTCATCTGCGCGTTGTCGCATTTGTCTGTATGTGGGCAGTGTAGCCTCAGAATTCATCTTGTTGCTTCTGTCAGCAGTAGAATCAATCAATCAGCAAACACAGATCATGCCATAATACTGCCCCTGCCATGTTTGAAGCATGATTTGGTGCATTTTGGATCATTTTCTCTTCTGCATCATTCTGATGCAAGTTTATCTTCATTACATTTGTCCAAATAATCTGGTTCCACAACATAGGAGGCTTTGTTTTTCAGATGTTTTTTGGCAAATCTAATCTGGATTTGTTGGTCTTGACTGCTAGCAGTGGTATACACCTCGTAAACAAAATTTAGATTCATAAAAGGGACTTGTTTCAGACTACTTCCTTCTCCAGAAGATTCTTGGTTTCTGCTGATGTTGTGAAGGGTTTTATTTACAAATGAAATCATTTATGAAATAAATAAATGAATAAAATCAACAGTGTAGTAAAAGGGCTTCTTTCCTTGCATTTTTTCAGATCACCCATTTATATTGAGCAAAAAATTATTCCCCATCAGCTGTTTCATGCTAACTTTAAGCTAACCCTTCTGTTAGAAAGGTTGTAGCAATTAGAGGAGCAATGAGGCTTGAGGCAGAGGTAAGGTGCAGACCAACCAGGTCTTTATTAGCCACAGAAACAGTGCTATGACAGTGAACACGCTATCATGCACAATGAGGCCTTAACAGCAGCACTGATGTCAACTGACAGCCTGGGTGGACTGATAATCCTAAAACGCAGAGCTAATCAAAATATACGTTTTAATCAACAATTCTTGTACTAAAGTAAATACTATTATTTCACATATTGCATTTAAATCTGTCAATATTAGGAACACATTTCACAACTTGCTAACCCCATCCCCACCCCGTTCAGTCAATGCATATGTCCCGGAACCTTTAAATGGTGTTCAGGTCCTCCGGGGCTCTTTTAACCTGAACATCCTGGAAGGAAGACAACATGGTTGTTTCCCAATATGTGTACTTCTCTGTACTTGCGTACTTGTGGACTTGTGATACGTCATCAGTCGCAGCTGAAGTATACTGTTCCAATACAAAGTACACAAGTACCCAAGTCCGGTCCGAATGCCCAGATGTGTACTCGCTCTGCCCATTTTATCGAGGATGCATCGGTGGTGACTTGTGAAGACTTTGGGCGGCTAAATATCCCAGAATGCATTTCGCTTCAACCAGCGACGGTAATGGCAGAGGAGAAAACACACAACTGTAAGTCACAACTTAGAAATACTATTGTTGTTAAATGGACAAATACAGTTTAAATTTGGTTTTGTGCGTGAATACACTAATTCACTTTTTTAATCGGTAGTCGGTATATCAGTCTATTTGAAGATTTGTTATGTTTTCGGTGGTCCCGCTAGCTGGAGTAGTCACCAAGCCTTCCTGCTCATGTTAATAAAATGAGAGCAGCCTTCAGTTTATAGAGTTTGCCGGTAAAGCGGGGCTGGGCTGTGACGTCACCAAGTACACTGCCGTTCCAATGTAGAAAGACCGTACTCCCATACTCCCGTCCTCCGGGAGTCTGTACTTCCACAAGTCTGTACTTCTGACATAAAATCCGTACGTGTGTACTTTGGTATTGGAAAACGGCCCATGAGAGGTAAGAGAAGTGCTTAGCATGGCACATTCATGTTAGCAATATTTAATCATCAAAACATTAATTCTCACTCTGTGTGCTTCTTTTCAATTTTGTTGCAGTTCTGCAATGACAACAAAGACATCCTGAATTTGGTCCGTTACAGGATCTGCCTTCCAGTTCCAGTAAATTTATCCTTTTGAATTTGTGCAGTTTAATCTTCATCGTAATATCATATTATTGCTCAGTTACAGATAAATATAAAAGTGCATCCTATACGTGTAATGAAGACCTTCTTTGCACCATCATGACCAATGGTTGCATGGACATAAACATGAACATCACCTTTACAAGATCACAAATATTTCATCTGTTCAACACAGTGAATATGGAGAGAGAAGAAAAACAAAAAATAAAAGAATAACATGATTGGAGAGTAATTCAGACTTCGCAATCTTAACTGATATAACTGCAAACCAAGAGCATCAGTTAGTTTTTAAAAGTGCTGGGGACATTAACAATGAGCTTGAGTGTGTTTTGAAAAGCTCTGGGGGCAATTATGTTTTCATCCACTTAATGGTTCATTCCAACATGCACAACATATAATATGCATTACAATGTATTGACAGGTGTTGAAAATCATATTCAATCAATAAAAGTTGAAAGCCACACACATGGCGACATTATGAACATCCAGGGCTTAAACCCAGTATAACTACGGGGGTCTGGGTATGCTCCCCTGGGAGAAAATTTTGAAAAAACAACCCCATATATGGTGGCTTTCTGCGGCTTGTAAGGGAATTATAACAGCAAAATAAAGCCTTTACATATGAGGGAGACCAAGGCTATGATAGTTTTTAAGTTGCTGTATAATCAGTTCTGTGAAAAGGCAGCAGGCAACAACTATCCTGATGATACAGAAACTCATTGGTGTCAGAAATGTGGTGGGGGCACAGAGACAGGGTGTCTGGAGGTCCTCACCCAAGAACATTTAATAAAGTAGATTCATTTCCTGCATTCTGGTGCATTTTAGCAGGTTGTTACTCACCTGTTTCTACCTGTAAGTAAATATTTGATTCAAAGATAATTTCAGAGACAGATTCAACATCAAGTCCTCATTCGACTGGTCCAAATATGTATATGGTTGAGATACTACTCATGTTATTGCTGACATTAAATAGTTATTTGAGTTGCTGATGAATCTGCTAACATTGAATAGCCAGATGAACTTTCCATAGGAGAGAAAAACATCCTGTAGAGAAATTATAACTTATGTTTTTTGATTTCTAGATAATATCCGCATGTCCACGTGTCTGAGGAGGGAACTGATGTTAAAACAACTAAATGTCAGACAAAAAAAAAGAAGAAAAAACACAGATTTCAGCAATGTTTGAAGAAACGGTTAAAAAAAAAAAAAAGTTGTCTTTCTGTTTGAGTGCCACTGGACAGTTGTTAACGAGGAAAACCTGGAGTCGACTTTCAATTGTCTGAATATTCTCTTATTGATCAAGTGAAATGATCAATAAGAGAGGTGGATTAATAGTGAAATGACTCTGACACTGTGTGAGAAGCATTTGAATGCATCGAGGGCTAAGGCAAGCATGTGATTGGATGACGAGGGCAAGGAGGCAGGACGTGCGTCTGAACGATGGGAATGTTTTGTTATACTTTTCTTTCATCAGAGATGCGGTGTTTGAGAAAAACATTTGAGACGTGGTTGTTACCGTTTCTGTGACGTTTTTGCCGTAACAACCTGAAATTACAGGGAGACTTAGGGACTTTTTAGGCCCAACGAAATCTACGAGCAGAGCAAAACAGATCTGGGGTTTTAAATGAAAGATCCGAGGCTCAAGCCCCCGAAGCCCACCCTTCCCGCCGCCTATGTACAACCTGGCTATCGTCCTAGTCTATGCAGATGGACGTAGACGCACACACCACAATCATGCATGCATCATAACTGCAGAATGTCAGAGTCTCCAACAGTCACAATAGGTTCATATGTCTGCCACAAACTTTTTTCCTTCATTAATGATGAATTCATAAATGCTTTTAAAAGTGGTGGGGACAAAATTGCACATAATGAAAAGTGCTGGGGACATGTCTCCGGCTTATCTGCCGCCCCGATTATCAGCAAACCAACTGAGCGGTCTCCCTTTAATTTCACTGTATTTTTTTGGTGTAGAAAGTGACAAATTCATCTGGAAAGTCACTGAAGCAACAACATTAGGGGTGTCTGACACATTATTCAGCCCTCGCTTTATATCAGATCACAAGCGGCCAACACTAATGCAAGTTCTGAAGACACAAGGACACATTCAGATCCAATCACTCAGAACACTTTTGAAGGTGGTCTGGGACGCTTGTGTCTAAGTTTTCTTTGTACTCTGAACATGAAAGCGCCCTGGGATAGATTCAGGAGCCATCTAATAAAATAAAAAGAGCAGCTTAGTTGACTAAGAATCAATTTCAAGTGTAAACACACGTGTACATATCATGTTGTGGGCTGCAGGGAGTCTATTTTAATCTTTATTGTGCACAAGGAGGCGTCAGTTTGACGTGTATGACAGTAAAAGAGTACGAGACACCTGATAAGTCAGGTGCACGTGTATGTGGGAGGTTCACACGTGTCACACAGAAGGAGAAGAACACGTTATTAATGTGTACGAGACCAAATGAGAGGTGCAGTATTGGAAAAAAAACAAGCATCAATCAGACAACAATCTCACCACCAGAGAGTGAAGGTGCTGTGACCTGCTATTTGCAAAAACTAGATAAAACCAATTAATCCAGATTCATAAACTGCAAACCAAATGCCTACTTAACAAAGACATATCAGGACATGTGAGTGTTTGCCGTTCAATCTTTTGGGTAGGAACTGGAGGAGGCTAACCAGCTAACCAGAAGTTTGACATATACCAAGTTGTTGAAAGAAAAACTAGAGGTGAAAGAGGAAGTCGATCGACGTGAGAAGTGAAGTCAACAGTGGTGCCAGTGAGATCAGAGACTCCAGAAACGACATCAGAGACGTCTGTGCAGAAGAGTGTGCTTCTCAGGCTCCCAGGACTCTGAGCTTGAAGAGGGCAGCCGCCCACACGGTGGGTGAGATGAGTGGATGCGTTCATACCGGATGTGCAAACACTTGATGGCAGTGGAGATGAATAGTGAGGATAGTTCAGCACCCTGTAGACACAAACATGCAGCTCCCACCTACAGGAAACCCAGGGCATTCAGTTCCGGTCAAATATACATATACATAAAGGCTTAGGTTTTTTTTATTAAGTAAAATACATATATTTGTAAACTTGTCACTTTTTCTAAGGTCTACACTCCATAGACCTTTCTTTTAAATAAATAAATACATTATGTAAAATAAGGATAGGGAGTTTGTGTTCATACCCATCAGAAGTTTTTTGACACACATCTCACAATCGTCTGCTTGCAAAAGAAGCCTGCATCAAGGCTAAAGGCTTCTTAAATCTGGCATTAATACCTATGTAACATAAAGGTAAAAAGCTACTTTTTTTAGAGCAGTGCTCATTGGCCATTGACCTTCATATTTTAGAATCTCCCAGCACCAACACACCTGCTTCAAATGAATGAATCACCATCAGCTCGACCTGTTCCTTTGAGCCAGGCGCGTTTGAGAAAGGAAACATCTAAAATGTGCACGACAATTGTCCTCAAAGACCTGGGGCCTTGTGTACTAATGTTGCGTACAAAAAAGGTTGGGCATGCCATTTTTCACTCTCACATTTCAGTTAAAATTAAATGAACGTGAATCTCCTCCCCACGTTTCATGTACCAACATTTTTACGGGGTTTTGCCTGTTGGTGACACCCGGAGAACCAGAAAAGGACTGATGTATGGAAAGATTTTTAGTAGGGAATTGCATGTATGCACATTTTCGTACTTCTTAATTTCTCCTGTGTGTACATGAAGTTTTAATATGAAATCCACACAAGTACACTGCAAATCAACCCTTCTCGAAATGAGCCTAGTATTCCTAAATCTTGTCAAACCGTATATTAAGGCAAACATATATATATATATATATATATATATACATATATGTGTGTGTGTGTATCATGTGTGATATACACCTCCCACCCCGATCTCTCTTTCTCCCCATATACATC
>JBAMYA010000005.1:1988169-2007044 GCA_037176975.1 Arrhamphus sclerolepis
CTGGTGACATCACAGTAGTGAGATGGTCATCAAGAGGGTCACACGTATGGAAGTGTGTGTGTGTGTGTGTGTGTGTGGAGGGTAGACATCTTAAAATTAGATTTATTTTTCTTAATATAAAACTTTTTTTTCTTTTGTAAAAAAAAATGCTTGACTAGTTTCTTTTTCTATTTAGACCACAAATAAGACACATTTTTTTTTCCCCTCAGTTTTCTTAGAAATTAAATTTATTTGCACGTGAGGACTGTTGAACATTAGTTTAGAGCCACTTATACTCCTACACTGAGATGATGTCTGTAAAGGAAGATCTTGCCTCTCTAAGGAAGACAATACTGAAACACACTGCATCTTTTTACAAAAGCATGACTTTTGTAGCCAAGTAGAAGTAGAATCCAGTAGAAACGTCTGGGTGCTGAACCTTCCACTAAACTGAAAAAAAGGTGCATCATGAAATGAGAAAAAAAGACAAACTGCTGCAAATCAGACAAGAATGGGACAGCATTGTGCTCACAAACATGGACTGAGATATGTGTTCATATGCAAATCAATGCATCTCCCCCAAACTCAAACACACACCCTTTTCTTTTTTTTTTTTTGTCTCATTGAGATTGTACATTGAATAAAACACAGGCTGCTAGTTGAACTTTATCAAAAAATCTTTAAGGTCTTCCCTACTCCCACAGTTTTGCAGTGAACCGTGGCATTTACTAATTGTAAACTCAATGAAGCATTCTTAACAGATGCTGGTGGAACGGCTCCATTAGGCCTTACATTTGCCTGTCATCCTCATGTCAAATCCATGAAATGTCAAACTGTCATTATCCCACTCCTCAAACCCCATTTATCCTCCTGCCAATTTAACTCTTATTTAATGCACATTATAAGCGGAGATGGCTGGTCTTGGTTGAGTGGAGATGAAGTTTTGGTAGGACACACACGAAAAGGCAGATAGCTTTTACAATAGGGACCATAAAGTATCTGAAAAGCAAGGGTGTCAGTTAATTCTTAAAAGTGCTGGAGACAGTAACAATAATTACAGGGAGATGTTTTAGGCTGAACAACATCTATGAGGAAAGCAAAACAGTAAATGAAAGACCAAGGCTCAAGCCCCGAAGCCCACCCCTCCTGCCACCTATGCGGTCCACCTGGCTATCATTCTAGTCTACAGAGACGGACGCAGACGCACACACCACATACAGAGTTTCCAACAGACACAAAAGGTTTATATGTTACCTACCTTTTTCCCATTGTTGATGATAAGCCGATAAACATTTTTAAAAGTGGTGGGGACAAAATTGTACATCATAAAAAGTGACAAGTCCCCAGCATCCCTGGCTAATCTGCCACCCCTGCTGAAAGGATACCATAAATCAGTGTAGGTATGTGGAACATATATTACCATTCTCTCTGCCCCACATTCCTGTCTCTCCAGACTGTCAATAAAGGCCACTAGTGCCAAAAAATGAAATAAAAAATAAATAAATAAAGGCTCTAGAGAAATAAAGTGCACAAGTTGAAAGAAACCTATTGAGCCTAACAGGTAGAGGAAGATAAATATTCATGTTCATGGCATGTAAAGACAGTTGAATGTTGGTGTGTTTTAATATCCATCTTCATTAAAGTTTGAGCGTATGTGCATTATGTTCTGCAGAGGTGTGCAAAGGTCAGCCTGAGTTGGAGTTACTGAGTAGTCCAAAGTAGAAAGGTCCAAGCTCTAGATGTTCCCTGGTTCTCCTCGTTTTCTCTACGCTTGCTTTCAGGCAGCAGAAGAGTCCGTTGTCGAGATGCTTGTCTTTCACCAGCGTCCTGAGCTTGGCTGAATAACCAGCTAGAAATATTAACGTCACAGTTTCATCCTGAAAAATAACTGATAACGCTTTTTTTTAATGTTAAATGTTTGGACTTTCTTTTTTCCCCTGTTGTGGTTCTACCTTTTCCCTCACCTTTTAATGAAGCTCTTCATGATTTACAGCATTTTAACACTTGTGATTGTGACAAGGGGCACTGTCTGCCTCCCATGTGGGTGTGACAACAAGCCAGCTGCTTCTGAGGGATACTTCTACACTGGATCCTGCTTGAATATTGATCATTCACTGATGCTCGCACGCATTCGTTCTGTGCAACAATGCGCTCTGATCAAAGAGAGCTGCAGAGTTCTGTTGAAACAACCAATCAGTTAAAGCTTTCAGGGCTCTGCTCTCTTTCTGCCTGTCTCAGCACATCATCTCCTTTGGCTGGCAACACTTTAACCAAACCACATCTGATTTCCTTCCTCTTGCCAAATGCTGATTCAAGGGTCTGTTCAAAGAGAGCCTTTTGATTGCATTGTGTCTGATTTATCTCTAACGCGCCATCTGATCCGGCCAGGATGCTCCTCGTCGCATAATCAGCCTCTTGAAGTGAGTGGTCACATCGTTCCTCAAGATGTCCCATTTGATATGCATGGGTTGACTTCAGAGCACATGTGATGGCTGTCAGTCTCTAAGAAGCGACACTGAGATTTGACCTAGATTATTCACTTGTGGCGCTGCGTAGATTACAGTGATAATCACAAAGCAGATTTGTCAGATGACCTCTCCAGTCAGATAACACCTGTAGCAGATGATGATCTGATAATAATGACACACACAACAGGCAGCTTTTGCAAATCTGTGACAAAATTGTTTCTTTTTGTCATTGAGATACAGAAATTCAGCGATGGCCCATTCTTCCAAAACCATGCAAGAGAGAAGCGATGATGAGTTTTTAATAAAAAAAAAAAAAAAGTAAAACAGAGTCTCGTTGTGTTTCTATTGGATTATTCAGATATATGCAATAAAGTCTATATGCAGCTAGCATTACTGGACTATTTGGACTTTCACCTTTGCAACATTGGTAAAATTATGAAGATCTTATCTCAGAGTAATGCAGAACAACTACTTCATGCATTTGTCACTTCAAGGATGGACTACTATAATTTCTACTGTAAGGTTTTCTGCACCTGGGCTCAAAATTCTGCACAAGAGATTGTGTTTCACCAGTTTTAGTTTTATTTCATTAGCTTACTATTCTGGATACAGAATAGTTTGCACCACTAAGCCCCGCTGGCTTTATTCGTGGTTCTTGGAGATTCCAGAAGTAGAAAAAGGAAGCAAAACCTTCAGTTATCAAGCTCCTCTTAAGCTCCCAGTTAGTGAGTCGCTGAACCTCAGTCACAAACTCTCCGTAAACTTGGTTTTAACACGAGGATCGTGTTCAAGAATCCAGCCTGGGGAGGTAGTGTGGACTGCTCCGCTTTTGAAATACTCCTGGTGGCATCTGCGGTCAGAGCAGCTTTAAAACTAGAACAGGGCGTTTCTGCTCCCTGTCTTACCAGGACCGTCATGTCCTCCGTCCAACAAAGCAAAAATGTTTATTAAGATGAATAAAAGTATATCTGCTGCAGACTTCTACCAAGTCTCTATTTTCAGAGAAATCTCCACCACGGCTTCATGGAAGCAGCAATGCGCTCTATAATGGCCTGAGTCGCTGCATTTAATCAACCCACTGACACTCTAAGAAATGCTCTAAGAAACAGAGTATGAAGCGTGAGACTTCCTCAGATGAGGCCCATTCCCAGTTATCTTCTAGCGAAGCTCAGGAACACTTTAGGCACGCCTTAGCTGTCATTTCCAGCCGCTATCAGGTTACGTTTAATCTCCAAAAGTGAGGTGACTCCTGAGAGCTGGTTCATACACTCAATCTTGGGCAGCATTCGCTCGCTTCCACCCTCCTGCATGGTTTATCCCTGTTACTCCACCGTCGTCGACGCCGGTCATTCATGGACAAACATGTTCTGTTCAGGTTTCACGAACGAGGCCTATTCTCTCTATATTCACGATTACGGTTAAAGCTTCCCTTTTTCATAAAGCTCGTAGGTGTTACTCTACTCCTTAAAGGTATGCGAGACGAGCGTTTGCCTAACTGCTTCCTTTTCATTTGCTCACGTACACAGCAAATCTGTAGCTGAACATTATACATTTGAACACAGGTCCTCTGCTACCAACCTGCAGGATTCCCACGTGCACACGTGCACATACAGACCCGCCCCTACGCTGATCCATCAACCACCGACCCACACGCTGAATGACACAACCTGCAGTCCAGTTATTGACAGGTAGGGAGGGAGACGGGCAGACTACCTGCCTCTAACTTTTACTCTGGGTCGTTACGTTATTGTAGTTATTATTGCAATCAGTGTTGCTCTCTTTTGTGTCTCATAGGTGGATGGTGCTCATCTCTGGGTGTTTGTTGGTCTCTTTCTTGTCAACCCAGACCCCCAACCGATCCAGGCAGATTGCTGTCCTCTGCTATCTTGCTCTGCTGGAGTACCACCCCCCACCCCCCTTTATATCTAGGTTTTTCTTTTTTGTCCTTCTCCATTGTCACTTCTGCTTGACAGGATGGGAGATTGCACTGAAGTGAAAATTCAAAGAAGGATGTTTTTTGGAATTTTTTCTTTGAACTTTTGAATTTTGTACAACCTCATCATCCTCATCAGAAGATGTCTAGGACAGAATCCAGCATCCCCCTGACCCTGAATTAGGATTAAGTGTATAGTAGTATATATATTGAACGGATGGGTGGATAAATTTGGATTTTGAACTCAAGGGTAATAAATGGGATTATAAATTGAAATCAGTTAAATAAATGAATATGAGTGAAGTGGAATATAATTTGAACTGAATTAGATTGTAATTATTGACGGTGTGTAAAGTGCCATAAGACTTTATTATGAATTAGTTGCTGGTTGTGAACCTACGCAGCATTTTATCCACAGGCCTTTACATAAGATGTCTATAAACAATACTCATGATTTCCATCTCCACAGAAATATGTGAAATAACCACAACCACGTCATAGCTACCCATTTCATGGCGATGGCACACAAAACACTGTTTAGGGAGAACACTGAACACTATTGCAGAAAGCAATTTCATCAACCCATAGGTGAAGTATGGCGATGGGAGCATCATGATTTGGTCTTTGGTGATGACTGTGCCAAACTCAAACCAAAACAATCATATACTTATAACTGCAACAAGCATTTTTCGGGAAGTTTCACTTGATTTGGTATTTTTTGATTTGGACATCGAATAACTGAAGCGCGGAGAGCAGCCAGGAGACGGTTGAGCAGCTGGTTGAAAAGGTTATGATTTAGAGGACTTTTGCAAGAAAACAAACAAAATAAATGTTGCTAATTTGTCAGAATTATTTTTTTTATATATTAATAATTATAATAATTATTATTAGGGATAAAAAATTGAAATTATATATAAAAAATGGAATTTGATGACATATAATTTTACATCAACATGTTGGAAATACATTGATATTGTCCAACAAAAGAAAGTTTAATTTAAAGCAAAAAGGTCACAACTTTGTGGCATTTGTGATAGCATTATAAAAAGTCATGGTTGTTGAAAATAGAAAAATCTCAGCCTTCCAGAATTTTCAGTTTTACAGCAAAATTTTCTTTGTTTTTTACTGTAAAAGTCTGAATTTTATGGTTGAACTTTTATGACATTTGAGATTTTATGACATTTTCTTTTATAAAAAACAGATGTATTATTGTAAAAATTGACATTTCACCACAAAATTAGCTTTTTCTGAATGAAAAAAAAAATAATTTTTTTAAATTTTGCAAGAAAAAGTGTAATATTTGGTAAAAAAAAAAAAAAATTTAAAAAAAAAGAGAAAACATTCTAATTTATGATAAAAGTTGTGATTTTTTTGTGACATTTAAGATTTCTTGAGACTTTTTTCATAACAATTGATGTAATATTATGAAATTCACCTTTTTAAAAACAAAACGTGCCAACCCCTCTTTTTTTTTTTTTACAAAGGTCAGTTTAAAAAATTTGCGCTTACCCAAGAAAAATCTAATTTTTAATTCAAAAGCCTCAATTTTATGATAAAAGTCATGGATTTTGTGAAATTTGAGATTTTGTGACAAACTTTTGACAACTTTTTATTTATTTATTCACTAGTCCAACTTTAAGGTCCTTAAAGGGTAGGTCCTATCTGGGGTTGGTGTGGCTCCGGATAAAATAGAGTTCAACACCCGTATGTCGGATGATGTCAGCATAACTCTCCGCGGGCTGAAACGTAGAAGTGTGAGCGATGCAGTGGGCGTAAATTCACAACTGAATGGCCTCAGAAAAATAACACCGCCTTCTAGAAACCAACTCTAAACTGCTCAGCGATGGTGTGGAATGAAACAGCTATTCTCCAAACTATTAACTTAAGGTTAATATTTAATAGGTGTGGTCAACAAAGACATTTATGACTCTGTTTTTCCAGTTTAAGCTTAAACACATTGTAATTGTCTTATTTTTAATTGATTTACATGAAGCTCAGAATTTAAGCTCAAATTTATGAAGAAAACCAGAAAATCTGAAGATTTACCTTCCTTTACTTGCACCTGTTTAACATTTATCATTCATATGCTCAAAATGGGATGAAATGTATGCAGTTTGAGCTGGTTTAGACAGTTTTGGATGGTTAAAATTCACTTCTTATCCCTGTGGCTCTTGTTGTGAATAGCTGTTTGTCCACCTCTGCATCACAATTCCCCCCTGATATTCCCAAACTGAGAGAGTTGTGACCGCTGCCTGCAAGTCTATTCATTAGCTTCTGTTTGGGAAAATGGGGAGGTCAGCTGTGAAGTGATGCTTCATGTAAGCCGTCAGTGTGTTAAAAGACATGGATGTGTGTTAGAGGAGCTGAAATTTTTGTTGCTTGTGTCTGAACTGAGAGTACTACCCAGAGTTAATCCATCACAAATGTCAGCCTGATGTTTTACATCACTCCAGGCTTTTTCTTTTTTTTTTTTTTTTGGCTACTCTTGACTAACTCCCCCCTGCTGGAAACAGCAGCCCTTTTTATTATTGTTTATTTGCCTTAATTTAGCTTTATTTTGCCAGTCCAGTAAACTAATGGTTTTCCACATTCTCCCACAAGCCGAGGCCCCCTGGGGTGTTTCAAAGTAATTTGGTTCCACCTGAGGAGACACACACATACTTGCTCAAATGCACAATCAATATTAATCGACTCTGAAGCGAGGTTGAGGCATGTCTCTAAGTAGATGTTGCAGCCTGGAGATAATAGTTTAGGCAGGCTGAAATGTTTGGAGCTCCACGGTCACTGTTGATGTTATTGATGACCCCAAGAAGCTCTTTGTCTCAGCATTATTGTTTAATTCATGTTCTTGTTCCCCTCCAAGAGCTTCACCGTCATCGTTCCATCATTCTGCAACTTTCCCTCCAGTTTGTTTTCTCCAGTCACATCGATGAACTGAGATTAATTGAATAAGTGTTAGACAAAGCTAAGTGTTCAATACTGTCATGGTTAATGTTTCTAGGACTTAGTAGATGGGGAATTGATCACAAACAATTCTATGATTAAAAGTTTACTGCTCCTTAAACAACTTTTACTAGCCAGAGTTAAATCTCTAAAGGTGGCAGTGGCGATAGCTTATGTCTTGTACAGCCGACAGTGAAATTTACACGGAAAGGGCAACAAGATGGTGCCGTGGATGGCTACCCTCGTTTTGTCTTATTAGACTTGTAAATTGAATCTTTTTATGCTGGATTTTCCTCAGGTCTGCAGCTGTGAACATGGCTTTTTACTTCATCCTTCAGCCTCTGGACCCCAAAGGGGGGGTCAAATGTCAGAGACATGTCTGTGGACTTCCACTCTGTCTTCAGTACATCCCAGTTGTCCTTCAGGACAAACTCTCCCAACTGAACGAGCCTCACCTCACCTGTGGTGGATCACGGATTTCTGGTCCAGGCAGCACAAAGCTGGAGAACAACATGGTCTACTCCCAAACCTGCTCCGGTTAATTTCCATGATTTATCCTCTATTGCATCCCTGATGTCATATAGCAGCTCTCTGCTGCACCTTTCATTATCAGCAGTAGCCCAACTGTTCCAGAAACACTCACCGGTCAAGTTTATCACAGTGCTTTACGTTTTATTGCGAACTCTGCCCTCAGGACCCATCACAGTGAACTTTATGCTCTATTTCGTGGCCTTATAGGACGTTTATTTAGAAGGCCATCTTGAATAAACTGCCCTCATACCTTTGTCACCTCACTTCTCCGACCAGGAGCGGGTACAACTCCCTCTCGTCACATCAGTCCCCAGAATCGACTCAGAACTTGGCAGAACAGCTCTTTCCCACGCTGCACCGCGGTTGTAGAGCAGTCTGCAGGAATCACTACAGCTTCTGCATCTCATTTCCTTCTGCGAAGTGAAAACTCTCTAACGGAATGGTTTAGAAGCATGTAACTGCTAGTCTCAAACTGTATTTAATAAAGAAGTTTTGCACGTTTTAGTTCTGCTTATCTTGTTCTGGGGTTGATATGTAGCCCGATAGATGAGAGCCACATCTGGAGGGATGTAGGGTGTGAAAACGAGCTGTCAGACCTCCTCATCCAGGAGGCGGGACCAACTGTTGCTTCTCAAACTGCCTCTGCACGCAGCTGGTCAGAACTGCAACCAATCAGAGAAGTCCAAGTCTTCCATCAACTATCAATGCCAAAGCCCGTTCAAACGGCTGATCCAGACTACAAATCAGCTCTGTCGCCTTCCAGAGTCGTTCTTCAAGAATAGACTGAT
The DNA here is from genome assembly GCA_037176975.1 of Arrhamphus sclerolepis. Taxonomy (NCBI): domain Eukaryota; kingdom Metazoa; phylum Chordata; class Actinopteri; order Beloniformes; family Hemiramphidae; genus Arrhamphus; species Arrhamphus sclerolepis. The sequence goes on from JBAMYA010000005.1 coordinate 1,996,812, forward strand.
CCGACTGGCTTCCAAAGACTTTTGGACATAGTTAATGAGCTCCTACAGAGGCCAGTTAGACGGACCTGCTGAGTAAATTTGAATCTACTCGCAGTTCATTTTGCATCAAAACGTGTTCATCTCTGAGACAGAACCCGTCCCCTTCCTGAGCGGTACGATGGCTGGACATCTGCATGGCGTTTATACTTGTGTGTAAAAGCGATTTGAGCGGGTGAACTTGGCATGTCTGGACATCTGAAACATTTGGACCTGAGGATGAACCAGACTCTGGAGGATGTTTTGGTGTGTGTGCTTGAGGAGTGCCTCCAATTAACTCAAACGCTGTCAATTAACCAATCAGAAGCTGCCAAAGCAATGACATCATCATTTGGGCTTTTCATATAAGACTTTGAAGACTGACTTTGAAGAAAGTAATCATAAATTCTCTAAAAGATTCTCATTATTGTGGCAAATAAAAATCTGATTTAATGTCAGACAGTGAAAAGAAAAAGAAAAAACGTGCCTTTTCTACAGCGTATGTTCACCCTTGAGCCTGATTTTTTTAGCTACACAGGCTCTATGTCGTCCATTACACATGATAAATCATTAGCATCTCACACACGCACCCTATTTATTTTTATAGATTTTCTTTAGACTTTTTTTCTTTATGTCTCTTTTCATATTTAAACTTCTGGTTTCAGCTGTAATAAGACAAACCCGGTTGAACCAATGTCATAATTAGCATGTAAGGAGCGTTATGCCATTGTCTTTTTTTAGTTATTGAAACATCACCGGCATGTTTCACATCTAGTTATCTTTTTTACCCTTTCAGAAACAAAGGAGAGACGCTTTATAGATTTGAAATAATCAATGTTCATTGCAGGCGGGAAGTCTTAATCTGACAGCAACTTCAATAGTTCACATTGTAGTGCAGGCAAACAAGATGTGCTTTGATGAATGGCCGAGTGTGACCTGTCTGCTTCAATTCTTGTAAAACAGTCACTTTAAATTATTGATCTTCCTGTCAGGGTCAAGCTGGTGTCGTCTCTTTTGTCTGCGAGATGTTCAGTCTTTTCTGTGAAACGTTTGACTTCACTCAACGCAAACCAGTTAATCATGGGGAGCAAGAAAATATGAGAAACAGAAAAGATACAGTATATGCTGTTTTTTTTTTCAGAAAAAATAAAATAAAATAACTGAATGCTCTGAATTGAAGAGTTGATAACATATATCCCTGGAAGAAGAATGTTCTCTGGTGGATTATAGCTTTCTTTTTTCCCTTTCAGTGCCTTGCTAAAGGGCATGGAACATTTGAGAAGCAGGTAGGGATTTCGCTGTTTCACTATCTCGGCTCTGCATTCTCAGCCTCCAGCGGATGAGAAATTATGATCCGCTGGTTATAAGCCCACATTTCTAACCTTCAGACCTGGGATTTCCAGGATTTCTGAACTGGCATGATATTTACGCTCAGCGTGACACGCAGCGCCCGGCGATGCTGCCAGCTCACACCGTAACAAATTACAAAGAGAGACATTTAGGCTTTAAATAGCTTCAAATCTACATTAGGGACACCTTAAAATGGAAAAGTTGATAGTATACCATATTTTCTAATTAATTAATGACTTTATTTATGTTTCCTGGAAAGGATTTATTTGCCTTCTTGTGTTTTTATGTTGCTGTAAAGCACTTTTGAGTTATCTTGTGTATGAAATCTGCTCTATCTTGCCTTTTCTCTTTATTTAGCTAGTACCATCATCTTAATCAATAATTTTTAAATTAATGAATAAAAAGAAAAGGAAAGAAGGGTTACTTACTCTTCCATATCACGTATTTCTGCCTCAACAAGTAGATATTTCTACTTCAAACAAATATTTTAATGTTATTAACTCATTACTTCCAGTTTTCATGCATGTGACAAAAACTTGGCAGTTATTGCATATGAGCAACTGTTATTTAGCCTCATAGAAGGAAATCATATTATACATGCTATAATTATACAATTTTGATCTGCATTTGAAATAAAAACATTTATTATTATTACTTTTTTATCTGAATGACGTTTTTAACTTATTCCGAATAAACGCTTGCATCTCTGTGCGCCTGGAGGCTGCATCCTGATGACGAATTCCCATTTAGAGCGTTGCAACACGTCAATGGCTGAAGCTGCTGATTGATGGGACTGATCCATTGAAAAAGCCCTCAGCGCACCCAGCATGCAGACAGGTGAGGGCGAAAACCTGTCACTCAGCACTTCAGCTTCCATTACTTATTGGATCCTGCTGCATTTGGCCGGCACAACAGAGAGGGGGGACGAACACAATTAATGAAGCTATCTCTTCAGGATTAAGCTGCACAGTGCACGCAGCTCTCAGCACAGATGCCTGTACCTTAAATGGATTCCGGCTGTATAATATTCCAGCATCGTCAAAACCTCAGCTCGTGTTATCTCAGTGGTGGAATGCCTGGAGGATAAACAGTTTCTTTTGCCCTTCAAGTAATGCTTTTTTTTTTTTTTACCAGCGTTTCTTTCAAGATGACTCAGTCAGCACAAGACGTGCAGTTTCTCGCTAGTCGGAAGGCCTGGGATGGGAATTATCCAGTATTTTAACAATCAAAGGAATGTGTAAGTTAGCTGAGATGTACACTTCAGTTCATGCTGTTGGAGTGAGATAAGACAAGGCTAATTTAATTTTTTTTTTTTTTACCCTGTTGACAGCAGCTGGCAAGTTTTATTTCCTTTGTACGGTTTGGCCATTTTTCAAGCGTCAGAAGTAAATTCCACTTGGCTAGAGTTACCAACTTTTATGTTTTTTCACACTGATCTTAACTGAATGCGATATCCAAAACGCCTCCTGACGAAACATCCGTCCGCCATCTTCTCATCTGTGATCCCACCTCCTCTCCCTCTCCATTCACAGGTGAACATGACAGCGACAACATTTCTGACTGTTAATGATGTCACATCTTCAAGTTTACCAAATCTCATTCAACAGAAGTCCCTCAAACTCTCAACCCATTAAGACTGCATGCAGCATGTCAGTATGGATGTGACCATATCATGTTGCACGAGATGCATCAACGTTTCCGACATACCGCCTTGGTTTTACTGTTAAAGAAAGTACAGGGTGTTCAGGAGCCGAAGCATGACTGAAATCCTCTTTCACTGCAAGTCTTCATGTGTTTTGATCTCTTCTGCTTGCAACACAGCAATCTTGTTAAGCCCTTGTTAACGCCTCCTCTCTGAAAAGGAGAGACTGGATCGGATCCAACACCTGTAAATAATCAGAACAATCCATGCACAGCAGATGGGTTAAGCCTTCGATTTCATCTGTAATTGCCTGCAGGTTGACAGTTGCCAATCCACTGGGTATTGTAAATAATAATCTCTGTAAGCATGTTTGCATGGATTCTGTTTCCTGTCGGAGAGGCTTCGAGGGTGCTCCGCGCACCTGTCTTTGAAGACACGTCACGGAGCTCAGCAGCCACAGTTCACCCCTGCTGACTGACAAGAAAGGAAATCATTTCACATTTGATTTAGTATTTATGAGTGCATCTTTTATTTATTTATTTATTTTGATCAACGCATCCCTTTTTCGTGCTGCTGCTGGCTTGCATGGCGGAGATCTTCAAATGGCATCTCTGCTTGACACTAGAGGTCTTCTTTGCCGGATGAAACTCACAAAAAGCTGAGTGCAGTCACCGATTATGGAACCCAATTACAATCTGGAGAGAAATGTGATCCCATTTCCGATATCACATGCACCTCTCCGCTGTAGCATTCATCAAGGCTGAAGAAATTACCCCCCAATTGTGGTTAAATGTGATGGAAATGGGAAATCTCAGAGAAGCTGTTGCGTTCTTCGGCTCGGAGCCAATACAAAGAGTTGGATCTAAATAGAAATGATTCTTTAGAAGAAAACACGGATTATGTGTTTGAAAGAGCAGGTAATTGACAGCCATGTTGTTAAATATCCTTCGTAGACATCTATGCATTTGCTTTGTTCACTTGTAGATTGTATTTCTAATGGGAAATATGTTCAGCTCTGGAGATGCTGAGCCGACTCAGACAATACTCACTGAAGCAAACACAATCTTTTCCTCCCCATTTGTTGTGACTGTTGATGTGGGTGCCAGCGGGAGCTCCCCTGGATTACTGAATCTCACCGTCTTCTCTTTGAGCTGACCCAGCGGGACCCCGGGAAAATGGTTTGATCCAAAACCTGGACCTCTCATCACCGCTGGTCAGTGTGCATTACCGACTGACCTCCAAGTTGAATCTCTGTGGTGCAGTTGAGCAGCAAAGGTGCTACAGAGAGCAGAGACGAGCCTGAATTACAGTCAGAACCAAACATATCATCTTCAGCGCTGGCTCTTGTGATTCTGTTACACATGGAGGTATTTTGGTCTGCTTAGGAATGATCCCTTGAATGGATTTAAAATACATAATTACAGTATTTATCTGAGCAGAACTTTGGGTAAAACATTTAGAAAGATTACAGAGGGACACCATCTAGACTCATTGTGGAGTGTTCACTTAAATCTATGCAATTTTTGACAAGAGAGGTGAACTAAATGTCTGTTTATCACGACAAAACAAAAATCATTTACAAAAGTAACTACATGAGTTTGAGAGCGGAGTTTGGGGAGTTTCAAACAAATGAGCTCTGTAAATGAGATAAAAAGAAAAAGAAAGAAAAAAAAATCAAAATGATCCATCACTGTCACTATCATACATTCATGCATGAAGTTTTTACTGAATTTGAAGGTTTTGAAAAAGGTCTGGCATCAAGGGATTAAATACTTAAATGGTTGATTTTTGTTAATGGTCTTACTGGTGGAAAGTGGTCAACGATTCGTGATCATGTTTGGTCCTGTGGATCAGGCAGGCTGATGTGATTCTGGTGGTTTCCATGTGTGTGGATCTTAACTTCTTTCAGGCCTCGTGTTGTAGATGTGCTGATGGATCGGGACCATTGTTCTGCTGCATCACCCAGTTTCAGCTTGACCTCGACTTTGGCGGTTTAAGGACACGTTCACGGTTGACCTGATGCGTGAGAGGCGTCCAGGTCCTGTGGCTACAAACCAGGGCCATATGAACACCCCTCCACCACCATGCCTGAGAGCGGATGTGAGGTGTTTGCACTGACCTGCTGTGCTTGTTTTCTACCACAATACTGTGTGGCCACACGTATACTCTGCTATAGTTATAGTTCCAGAGGTCTTGTAGTTTGTTGTAACTTCACAAAACCTGCTCCATTTGGACAGAGTCGGTAGAAGTAGAAATTCATTCTTGGTCCTAATGAGGTTTGAGGAGTGGTGGAATGAAGCCACATTCTTGTTTGGATCTATGTCCTTCAGACAAACATACAGTCAGTAGGGATAAACTAAATCCAATTATTAACAATTTATTTCTCTTAAGGTCTTTCATTTCATTTTCACTTTTGGCTAATTTCATGTCAATGTCCTTCATTGTTTCAACTCACCCTTATAGTCTCTCGTCAGAGAAACCTTGTCTCATCCTGATGCACTTTTGAGATTCCAGAAGTTACCTTTGAACCAAACAAGCCGTATTTATGCTCTTTTTCTAACTTTTAACATGATAACTGAGGCTTTTAGCCTGAGATTTACAGCAGCTCTTTTTAACACTTTCCCTCAGCGTAGCACAGCCTGACCTTTGGGGTGAACTCGCCGTGAGAGCCAGTAGTGGGAAGACTGGTAACATTTGATTTCCACTTGTAGATATTCCCTCTAACTGTAGAATGGTGGACACCAGCTCATTTGGAAATAACCTTCTAACCTTATACAGAATGATGGGGAGTAAAAAGTTTCATACGCTGCTTTTTTTTAATTTTTATATTTTTTGTATTTGTATTAAGTAAATGATAATATGGTGTAACATGACATGTTGTATTCGCTTAATTTAAAGGCCTGATAAGCACAAAAGAAGGTTAGAATTCATTTTTCAGTTTTTGTTATTATGCACAGAGCGTCAGAACTGAAAGGTTAACTTTATTTCATCCAGGACTATATATGATGATGTGTTTTCACCTTCAGAGCCTTGATTGAAATTCTGCCCTGCTGTGATGATCCCACGTGTTCATGTCAGCTCTCAGCTGGTCTCTGAATGTCCAGCGACAGGTTCCTCCATCTCCAACAATCAACCGGCCAGGATGTTGCTCTGCTGGACATAAATGAGCCGCCAGCACAGCTTTTGTGCATCAGGATTTGACCAGGTGGATCTTTAACGTCACTTTAGTTTAGTTGTCCTGCAAAAAATTATGCTAAAAAAGTGAAGTACTTGAGTCACACCACTTTGCATGTTTAAAGCATAATTATTGTGTAATATTATTGAAAGATTAATCAAAGAATGACAAGTGAGCAAATGAGTGCACTGTTATATCTGCCTGTTGATACACTGTTCAACCCTTCCACTCTCAAATGTGTTCAGTGAGCGATAATCTGAGTGGAAAAGCTTCTGTGTGTCTTCAATAGATCGTTTTCAATTTTGACATTTAAGCTCCCTTCTTTACATATTTATGTGAAATGAACATGGTGTACAGGGGACACGACTTCAGATAGTCTTCCTTCCTCTTATGTGGATTCCATCAGAGCTGCCCTCCATTTGACAGAAGGCACAAGCACAGTAAATCCCTCAGAAGTCCCCTGCAGCTCATCTGCAGCAGGAACATTCACCATCCTCTGGTAGACGGCCATGACGCTACAGTCTTTTATTATTTTATTAAATATTAACTGATACCTATTCACCATATTCAGATCTCTTTTTTTAGATTTCCCAGGTAAAGATGAACTCTGCGAATTTGAGTATTTCAATGTAAATATTTCCCTCGAAGCAGTATGCGAGGGAAAGGAATCTTATACATTTGATATTTTCAAATTTGCAGTGCTTTCTTATAACATTGTCACTTTTTCACTTACCTGAGAGTATTTTCCATCAGGCAACAGGAACGCCCAGTTTTCAAACCCGATGCTCAACCAAAAGTACAGGTAGGTGCGGTTCTTTGAACGTCCACGACGGGCTGGCTCCACATTAGAGTTATTTTCCACTGATCTCCATGTTAAAATGTCCAAATTCACATCAGATAACTCAATTCATGAAATATGGCTAAATTTCAAATCAATGACAGGAGATAATTTTTTTTCTGTCGCTTATCAGGTAAAAATATATAAAACTACAGATCTGTGCAGCATTAGAGGTGTTTTCTATTATGACTGCGGCGTTTCCCAATACGTGTACTTCTCTGTACTTGTGTACTTGTTGACTTGTGATACGTCGTCAGTCGCAGCCGAAGTACTGTTCCAATACAAAGTACACAAGTATCCAAGTCCGGTCCGAATGCCCAGATGTGTACTCGCCCCGCCCATTTTATGGAGGATGCATCGATGGTGACTGGTGAAGACTTTGGGTGGCAAAATATCCCAGAATGCATTTTGCTTCAACCTCCGTCCACAACTGCTAGAACACAACCACAATGTTTTTTTCCCGCCCTCTGCTTTTTTATAGTCAGTTGTTTACAAAAGGTTTTAATATATATATTATATATTTTTTATTATATATTTCATATTATATGTGTTTATGCTTTTTAATAGCTTTAAGAGTTTTTTGTAATTCTGTAAAAAAAAAAAAAAACAATGGATCAACGCTCCTCTGAAATCGGCGGTTTTCTGAATGGAGCCCGGTGGGCCCGGAGCTCCCCGCTCCGCTCTGCCGGAGGAAGCTGCTGTGCTGACGCGCTCTTTGGGCTCCAGCCTCAGCGGCTCCGCGGCAGGCGACCTGCCGTGTCGCAGACTTTGCCCCTGACGCGCAGTTTTCTATTCAAAAAAAAAAAAAAAACTCCTGTAAAGCGGAGCTGGGCTGTGACGTCACCAAGTACGCTGCCGTTCCAATGTAGAAAGACCGTGCTCCCGTCCTCCGGGAGTCCGTACTTCTGCAAGTCCGTACTTCTGACGTAAGTCTTTACTTGTGTACTTTGGTATTGGAAAACGGTAATGGTGTCAAACAGCTAGCTGTCATCATGTTAGCTACTTTTGGTGAACGTGATGAACTCAGCTGTGACATAAGCCTTACCAGAACATTGCTAGTAGAGATGTTGTGGTTTGTGCCATCAGACTGCTGTAACCAGCTCTGCGTTTACCTGGATGGGTCTGAGGACAAGGGTGATCAAATCATCCATTTTAGCATAGTTTAGTACATGCTAACCTATGATGCTAAGAAACAGTACTTTACATTCATTCTTTTCTATACTTATATTGCCACTGCAATTACATCTGAAATGAGGAGTACTCTAAGATTACGTCGGAGCACCCGCTAAAGCTAACAATCCTCTTTTCAGTCATCAGTAGTCCTGATTTCAGACGTTGTTACTAAAATAATAACTGAGATGACGTTGAATGGATGTATGGATTCGATTACAATACATGTAAAGTAACCTTTGTCAGGATTGTGGGTTAGCATGAGCTATGCTCAGCTAAAATAGCAATAAGATTCCAGGCTTTTGCATCCATTTGCTGCATTAAGCAGAGGTTGGGGAGCGTCATATCTTGTCAAGACAGAGATGTACACAGCTCACATATTTGGGCTTCAAAATTGCTGAGACGTTGAGAAACCTACAGGTGATGGGTTTGTCCAGTTCTCTTCATACACTCTGTTATTAACCCATTAGGACCCGATGGGAGTGTTGCTTCTCATGGTCAGAGTGCGCCACAGATTGAATGGGTTATACACACATTTTAACATAATGCTTTCTTGAGTTTGGCTGAGGTAAAATATGCTAGAAATAAGTTGGTTTCACAGTTGTATACCACATAACAGCAGGGTTAGGGTTATGACAGCTCTTCATTTTTTGGGTTATGTGAGATTTTTGTTGTTGTGTGTTACACAGAAGCCGCTCTTTGGACATATATTTTTGAGTAAATTCTCCATTGTCATTCCCACAACATTGTGAGCTGGGATACCTGTTATTTTTCATTTCTTTCTTATCGGCCCAAACAAATACCTCAAAATCTGAGACGCGTGTCAGACCCCTGTGTGGTGCAGCTGTTGTGGTTAACAATGCCAAAGGTGTGTAAACCATAAATAAATGTAATAAATGACATAGTATTTGCATGTTTGAAAACCAGATGGTGGAATAATACCTGCTTTCTGTAAACAAGGTAATGATCTCTACAAATATGTTACAGAATCTGCAACGACGGCTTAATTTATGTTAATTAATCCTTCAATTATTCCACCAGTTATTGAATACTTTAACACATTAACTGTGCTAAAATAAAAGGAAAATACACATCCCAATATTTCATTCTAGGTGTTCAACAACAAGACAAAACCTAAGATTCTCAGCAATGATATAAAATATCCTGAAATTTAGCCACTGAAGACGCAAGAATAATGGGATTTTTTTTTCTTAATATAAGACAATTAATCCATCATTAGAATTGCTCCTGATTAATTCCCTGCAGTTGTGCTCATTGATTAATTACACATCATTTATGTAATACATGACGCATCACGCACCATTATCTTTGCTTCGCTTGCATATGTAGAACTCAGTCTATGGTGTGCAACACAATCTGCAGAGAAAATCTCACATATTCAGCACTTACTACTGTGAAATATGAAGAGAAGTGCATGCAGCAGGACATTCTCAGGCTCCTGCTAGGAAATGACATGTGTCCCCTTTAAAGGAGGCTCTGGGTTTGAAAGGGTTAATCACCTAAATTATGCTGATAAGGTGTCAGTTTAAATATATAAGATGACTACTGAGTTCGATGTTAAGGTTGCACTTGAAGCCTTCTTTTCTCAAACTGTCTTTAGAGTGGTATCCAAGTACATGTTTCCTCTTTGTCACTGGACCTCTTGAGAGGAGATGAACTTAATCCACAGTACCTGGCTGAAGTGACCTACATCCAGCTATTCTTAGGAATGTTTGGACATGTAAATCGAATTGGTAATTCTGGTTTTCAGATTGGATTTGTGTCAGTTAATTACAATTATCCTAGATCAGGTATATACCCAGTACGTGGTCATGTGACGTGTGAGAACGGACACACCAGAGTTTGTCATTTTTTTACTTATATGGATGAACTTTTCTCCTCCTTGATCTTGTCTCATATAACGTGACAAGCCTTTGCCATCCCCCACAGAACTTAAAGCAACACAATGGAACTTGAAACTCCTAAAAAAGTTCAACCTAAAAGACAAATTGGACTTCCCCCAAAGCCTGAGTGTGTCTGCAT
>JBAMYA010000005.1:2009385-2020174 GCA_037176975.1 Arrhamphus sclerolepis
TCAGAGCTTTGTATGTAAGAAGTAATATTTTAAATTCAATTCTAAATTTAACAGGGAGCCAATGTAATGAAGCTAGAGTTGGTTGTTTTTTTTCTTTCCATTTGACGTTGGATTCACTGGCATCCTTTTATTTATAAGGCATTACTAAGACTATTTCCTCCCTACTTGATTTCCCTTACTTCCCAGAAGCCTACGGGGCTGTATCATCTGCGCTCACAGGACTTTTATTGACAGTCCCTAGAGTCCGCATTAATGTTTGGTAAAAAAGCCTTTCATTTCGCAGCACCATTCTGCTTGGAATCTGTTTCAGGATGAACTTCATTTGAAAAACCTGGTCTTGTTTTATTCCGTCAAGGGTTTTATAAGTGATTCAGTAGAAACAAAGTCTATATGCCATTGTTTAAATTGATTTTAGGAGAGTGGTTTTTATTTAATGATGTTACTGATATTGTACTGTGTTTTTGAAACTAACTAACTGTATTGTTGTCAGGGCACTCTTGTGAAATAGATCTTTGATCTCAAGGAGTTTTATCCTGGTTAAATAAAAGCTGAAGAAGGATCCGGGCAGTGAATACCCGCGCAGGCTTTAGATGAAAGCTCAGAATGCATCTAGGGGAAGTAACGGTGGAACAGAAAACTCACAATAGAAGGTTATTGCTTCCCTGTTGTGTAACAGAATTCAGTTTTAAGATGTTTTAATAGTTAAAAATTTCTTCAAATTTTAGATTTGTGGTTAATTGCATCCCCTGAAGTGCGTACTCCCGAATCAAACATGAACTACCAAATACAAAGACCAAAATTGGCATCCTTGCTGCTGAGGAACAGCTGGGGGTCACGGGTGGCTGTTACATCTTGGCTGTCAGTGGGTTAAAGTGAAAGTACACCCCGGACAGCTCGCCTGTCTATCCCAGGGTCAGGCAGACGACTACAGAGATGAGCATCCATGCAAGCTCACCAAACGTTATCTCACATAACACTGATGAATGTGTCCTTGCTCCTCAGTCAGACCTGCATGTCAATCTGAAAGTGTCGCTAAAGTACAGTTACAATTAAGAGCATGGCTCTTTTTAGAGATAATAATGATCACAAGTGAACAGGATTTTCAGCTTGAAACTTTTCTTAGTTTGCCCTGTGGCAATGAGCCCTTTAAAGTTAATGGTAATGAGGCAGATTTGCGGAGAGACGGGAGAAAAGAGAGTTTTAAGTCACTGTAGTTTCTACCTTCTCAAAGTTAGAATGGATCTGTTCAATCTCTGCATCGACAACATCATAAGTGTGTTTCCGTCTGATGTGTTTTCAAGCCACAGAAGCAAAAACAACCCATTAACCCAATGAGCGATCCATCCATTCATCCATCAATTACCACTTATCTGAGTTCAGGCTGACGGGGCCTAAGCAGGGAGGCCCAAACACCCTCTAGCCCTTCCAGGGGGAATACCCAGGCATTTTCCAACTCACAGTCTCTCTAAGACGGGTTGGAGACCCGCTGAAGTCAGTTTCTTAGTTTTTTTTAAATGTAATTCTAAATTCTAGACTATGGTGCTCTTGTAGATTGAAATAAAACATGTTTAATTTTTTTGTCACTCAGAATATGCGTCACAACGGCCGATGTGCGACACCCGCAGGTGCACAATAACCAACCCCAGGTAGGCCAATCATGGATAAACCCAAGAGGAGAAAAGTTTCTGAAGAAAACAAGTAGGTACGTTTTATTTATAGAGCACTTTTCATAGATACAATCACAAAGTGCTTTACAGCATGGATAAAATGCAATGCAATACAGGGATAAACAAATGTGAACACAACAAGAAGTAGCTTCACAGAGGCCCCAAAGACACCCACATCAAATTTGAGGAAATTTCAAAACAGAAGATTTTATGCGATGTTGGCAGATTCATTTGTTTAGTGGCGTTGCATCACGGTATCAGAGCTCCACTGATGATGGCTTTTTACAGTCGCTGAATCAGTCAACATACTCAGCGTTGACTGAACCCACTCTGAAGAGTTTGTTGACTCCTGGTTAGTTTTTTTTTTGTTTTTGGCTCAGAGTTTGTTGAAGCTCCTTTCTGAAATGGTCTTCTCCAGCACAAACTACAGACGACAGCTTACAGTCCTGTGTGAAGATGAAGGTGACATCTCACAGCCCTGATGTGCAGACGCTGTGTGCTGAGCTTCAGGAGCAAAGATCACATTAACCAAGTAAAATTAATCTTTTAATTGGCTATTTTGGAAACATATATTTTTACATTGTTTTACATGTACATGTATTTTACATACAGAGTGTTTTGTTGTTTTTAAATTCAGTTCGACAGCTGACTCCAGTACACGTGCTGAAAGGATGACGGCACACAAGCAGAGCATTCTTGGTTCACTGCAGGTGGATAGTTTAAGTTCATCCTTTTATTTCATAAATACAAGGACTTAAGTAGACTAGAGTATTGTATTTGAAATGGAACACGGTATATTTTTGTAATATTTAGCATAAAGGTAAAAAGCAGTACAGTATATGCAGTTTTATCTTCACTTTAGACGTCAAAGGGGCTTTGTGGCTCCTGGTGTTTTACTTTTCTGTTGGAAACAAGTCCAAATGTCTGTGGGTGTTTAAGGTTGCCGACCCCTGCTCTAAGACAATCCAGCCGCCATGTGGAGGAGACTCATTTAGCTGTTTGTCTGGTTCTTTCAGTCAATACCCACAGTCTGTGACCACTGGTGAGGTCACAAACATAAATCGACCAGTAAACAGAGGCTCAGCTTTCTCTTCACGTTAGCAATCACATTAGCCACTAGCAACTGGGTTTGCTTGTTTTGATTATGTCATAAAACCACTGCAATATTATTACTGACATTATATGAGAAATTAGTATTTATCATCACTTGGGAAAGTAAAATAATCACAGCTACAGACTACCAGTAAGACGTTACTGCCCAGTACTTCCCCAAACAGGAGGGCTCCTGCTGTGATTTGAACTGGGAAGCCTGTGGCTCTGAGGAAACAGTGCTAGTGAATTTATGCTCAAAACAGCGCTTTGTAAGTTAAAAACAGGGTCAAGCTCCAGGAAGAAAAATGAAGAAACATGGCACTATTTGATAAAACATCTCTAAGAGCTTAGCTAGTAAGATGCTTGTTTAATTTCACTTTAACATTACAGGCTTTTAGATGAAGGTCATTCAGAGTGATGAGAAACACAATGAGTTCAAACGGTAAATAATCTTCCAACGTCTTGAAGTCCAATAGAGCAGGCAGCTGAGAAAACAGTACGTACGAGTGGTCAAAGGTCAGAGGTGCTAACTGATTATGGAGGGAACAAAATACCTTTATGCTTCAAGAATAATTACAATAATCACTCTTGCTAGCATGTGTTCACACACACTCACACTCTCACACACACACACAGCTTAATCCTTTTGAAGAGTAATGTATGAAAATTGCTTCTAGATGATAGCATGCAGCACCCTCGCTATCCCCTTATCTCTCGCTGTGTTTTGTTTATCTGTCTTCTCACGATTGCTCTCCATTTATCAGCTGCTTTGGCATTCCATTCGGAGCATCCCCGTGGCTCGTCTCTTGGACCACGATGGACACAGGTGGTCGGAGAAGGTGTCCGCGCAGCTCGGACCTGAGCGTAGTCCTGGAGCTCTGGCAGAGGCCTTGAAGGCTTATCATTGCTGCACAGAAGTGCTCTTTCATGCTTTTGATCTCCTATAAATTAGTTTCTCTGGCTTTTCTGTTAAAGCAATTTTCCCTCCCTGCCCCTGTCGTGGAAAATCCCAGTGGCGATGGGCTCATGATCAGAAAGTTATGGGACATTCATTTTGCACCACTCTCATGTGTGCAGCTGTTAAGCAGGTTCGCCGTCTTAAGGAGTTTATGAGACAAAACCACTTCATGATACAATTAACGTAATATCAAAGCACACAACACTTAAACAGCACGGCCACTGAGAGGCTACTAATGATCATTAATCATTCAATTTGATCAGAGCATTTCAACTGCAATTTTAATCAGTTTTTTGAGCATGAAAAGGGCCTTGTTTTGAAACTTAATTGAAATCTTTCAATGTACTACAGATTAATTGCAACAAAACATATAACAAAGACATTATCATTGGCTAGCATGAGCTAAGCCTAGCTAACATTGCTGTCTTGTGGTAACTGAGGGTAGATGGAAATGCTCTACCATTTGCCCATTTTTGGATCCATCAAAGGTAGGATTTCAAACCCGATTTTGAGAAAAACGTCTGCATGAGGTCCCAGAGGGTTTGTCCAGTTCTTTTAATAGAGTCTATGGATTATATCTTCTCTGTCCTCTGAGATTTTCTGCTGAAAAAGTTTGCATTAAACTACTGATGCTGTAATTCTAGACATGTTATGTTGAAGAAATGTGTCTACCGCCCCATTAATTGACGTGTTGGCTGGGAGTTTCCATCCATGTTGTACACCGAGACAGTCCACCGGTGTCATCTGCAGCTGCCCGCGACATCGTCTGCTCAGCACCAGCTTCAAAAACAACGGGCCATGCATGTACATTTATTTATTTATCTATGACTCCACAATAATTCATCCTGCAATGACATAATTTCTCTTTGAAGAATAATGAAGTAGTACTCAATTTTATTTAGTTCAGTTCAGTTAATTAAGCAAAGTAGTCTAATAGCCACATTTTGCCTCAATGTCAGAACAGAAAACAACAAATACTGTTGTTAAACATTCAATTACATTTGGGGCACGTGCACATGGCGCACGCTTCACTCCTCTGTTGGTTTTTCTGTTCACACACACGCACGTTCAGACAAATTAGATGACAAACACATAGACGGCACAAAAAGCTGCCATGTGTTCTAAAATGCAAGTGATTAACTACCTAAGAGACAGCCATTAAATAGAAATACCCAATATGTAGCAAATAAATCAGGCATGATGCATTTCTAATAAGGGGCCTATTAAAAATGCTGTAACCTTCATTTGTCTTCCTCAGATAATACTTCATCAGTTGCTGTTGATAAATAAATAATATTGATCATGATGCAACAATTTTCTTTGACTGAAAGCATAAGTCATGTATACAAATTGGCTTTGGCAGAATTTAATATTTGTATTCACAGCACACCAACCGGATGCAACAGCGTGCAGATTTGACAGAAGATGGAACACATGTTACTGCACGTGGTCCACGTAAGAAGAAAAGTCAGATGAACAAACTATTTTTATACTTTTGATAACAAGGCTATTGTATCTTCACCCTGTTGTCTCAGTCTCAGAATGTCCCGGATCAAAAATAGCATTCCCATTGTCTTTCTTCTGTAGTCTTTCTCCCTTTAGCACCAAAACTTCACAAGAAGGTTCAGCTGGTCTTTCTGTGTGGAATTTGAAAGGTTCTCCCTGCGTCTACGAAGGTTTACCCCGGGTACTCCGGTTTCCTCCTTCCCAAAAGACATGCTGTTTAGGCTCATTACGCTAATTGGTAGCACAAAATTCTGCTTAGACGTCAACTGCATAAACATTTTAACAGTAAGGTTTTACCACTGTGCAGCAAGGACCAAGTACGTCTGTCTCTGCTTCTTATTAAATGCTTTTATTTCTGAGATTGCTCCACTGTGTCTTTTGGTAGCTCCTGTGTCTTTTGGTGGTAAAAGGATGTTGCAGACTATGACTCAAGTAAGACTATTCTTTTTTCTTCTTTAGGAGCCAGCAGCAGAGTGAATTTAACTGGTTTCTTTGCAACATTAGGGTGACCAAATGTTCTCTTTTACCCGGACATGTCCTCTTTTTACGTCCTGTCTGGGGGGGTGTTTATAAATTGCATGGTGTAATTCCCAAGAGGCTGTCTTGTGGGCGGCTCTGCAACGCGCATGCATGCACACACACGTACATGCGCAGAGGGAGCAGAGCAAACAGAGCAGCAGCATTGCGCACAAAATACCGAAGCAAAAGTGTAGCTTCACAGATGAACTGGAAAAAAAAACGTTTCCCATGTATCATCCCGGTCTGGACAAGTAGGAGGCTTCGTGCACTGTGTGCACAGCTGGCACATATGCGCTGCACTGGCGTTATTCCGATGTTAGCATGGGAAAAGTCACGGGTTGTCTTTTGTTTATTTATTTTTCTATAAAAGAATGTGATCATTCAGTAGCAGTTGTCAGGTAGTCTAGTGGTTAAGTTGGTGGACCCTTATGCAGTAGGTTGTGGGTTCAGTTCCCAGTGCTGTAGCATGTTGTGTGTCTTGCCCTTGCTTTCTCTCTATCCAATAAAAGATATTAGAAAATCTTGTAAAAACATGCTGATATGACATATGAAGCATAACCTGCTAACTACTGCAGACCAAATGGTGAATAATCTACTGTTGTAAATCTGATTCTGATGGAGTCAGTGCCTCACCAGCCATGAACCTCATCACATGGCACTGGTTATGTGGCATTATTTATGTTTACATATTAGAAAAGTTTCATTTCAGACAGAAAAGGGATGTTTTAAATAAAAGTATGAAGCTACTTTGTCATCTTTGAGAATCTTTGTGTATTTTTGCAGTATCTCCAAGAGGCCGGGTAGGTGGTCCCCCTAGGGTAGGTACTAGTGGAAAAAGGCCAAAGAGGAGGGATACTGGATGTCTGGACAAACCTGTGAGGAAAGCTGGCTCTGTGATTGGCATGGAGCTCGAGACACTGACTGCAGTAGCAGACAAAAGGACCCTGAGCAGAATGCTGTCTATTATGAACAATGACCATCACCCCCTGCACACCAAGCAGAAGAGCATGTTCAGTAACAGACTCCGAAGTCTGACATGCTCTACAGACGGACTGAAAAAATCCTTTGTACCACGGTTCAAACAACTGTACAATGACTCAGAGAAAGATGGGAGATTGACCCATGTGGTTGAGTCTGTACTGTGCTCTACCCTTGCCCCCCCTCACCCCACTTTGGACGGGACTGACCATATTAGCCCCTATTTATGACACCTTATCTATTTTATTTATTTTTCTTAGCTATTTCTGATATTTAATGGTGACTTATTTTGTTATTTCTTCATATACTGACACTTTTTGCACTGTGGTCTGACAGTGTCACTTGTCACTATGGTCTACTGTGGTGGTGGGGTGTAGTTCTGCTCGGCTGCAGAGGAGAGTTGAAGCCGCGGCACCTGAGAAGGCTTGATTGGCACACCTGTGCTGCATGTGCCAATCAATCTCCCTCTATTTAAACAGCAGCAGCTTGGCTCTGGGAGAGGAGGACTGCCAGACCAGCAGTCTGCACCATGTGTGCTTCTGCACTGAAAAGTGGAAGTAAATAAAAAGTCTAGTTGTGAAGCTGCAGTCTCGCTGTGTTCATTGCCACCAGGGTACCAGAATCCTTAACATCTGTGTAGCATCCCTCTGCACCTTTTTCTATCCACACCTCACAACTCTGTGATGAAGCAGAATTTATATATATATATATATTCTGTAGAGTGTTTATGTGTGATTTTTGATCCTGCTATGTGTGTGTGTATCTTGTTCTGGATGCTACTGGACACTCCAATTTCCCACGGGATGATTAATGTACTCCTCCTTGAACCACCACCTTATCATGGTGGATGGTTTGAGTATCTGAATGATCCTAGGAGCTATGTTGTGGGGGGCTTAATGCTCCTGGTAGGGTCTCCCAAGGCAAACAGGTCCTAGGTGACAGATCAGACTAAGAGCGGTTCACAAACCCCCTTAGAAGAAACGCAACAGGAAAGTCGTGTACGGATTGGTGTTACCGGGGCCCCACCCTGGAACCAGGCCCAGAGGACCCAAGAACACGCTGGGGTGACTATGTAGTTCGGCTGGCCTGGGAACACCTTGGGATCCTCCCAGAGGAGCTAGAGGAGGTGTCTGGGTAGAGGGAAGTCTGGGCGTCCCTGCTCAGGCTGCTCACCCCGCGACCCGGTTCAAGATGAGCGGAAAAGGATGGATGGATGATTAAAGTACCATCTTATCTTAGAACAAGAGATGCAATGACTACAAGCAATCTTTACTATTGTACTTTTTCATGCTGTTATGTAAAAACGTCCTTCCTGTACCTTTTGAGTGTTGAGTAAGTTAAAATTTAGAAAGTCCCCAAAAAATAAAAACAAATCATGATACATTGTTAACAAACTGTATTACTACCTTGCAAGTTAATCTGAGTATGTTGCATACCTGCTGAATAGAAAAGGTCTCAGTTCTGGTATTGGTCCAAAATCTGGAACACAGCCCCACTCCAGAGCGTCTTCCTTGATTATGGCCTGAATATAATGATGAATAAACTGTGGAAAAATCTCTTAAATCACTCGTACGCACCACTTAAGAGCAAATCTGTTCGTATGAATGGTTCTTGCATGAGGCCCATTGACTTGATGAAGTTGAAGTATTGACAAATGCTATTTGTAAGTAATTTGCTTTGTACTGACAAGTGCGCCAATACCTTACAAATCAGATGAAGAAATGCATCAATTGCCTGTTGAAGAAAAATATGGGTCAACTACATTTTCTGCACTCATCCTTAAATCATGAACACAAGATCAGAAAAATTTTAAGTTTATTATAAAATCTGAATCTGTTATAATGTGGGCCTCATCTGAAAAGTAGACATCTTAAAGACCGATTTCAATGTCATCACGTATATTGTGTGGACCCCACACATTCCAACAAGGTAATCTAAGAAAAAGGGAGAGTGATATGTCTATGGATATTATTAGAAAAGGACTTGGTATAATAGTTTGTGAAACACGTGAAACTTTTCATTACAGGTCACACTCACCATCTTCTACAACAGAGTAAAGTGAAAAAATACATCCGAGTGATTAAAATAGGAGTAAATGTCATTGTATCTGTATGGAAAAAAACTTAACAGACAGGAACAATTAAATTTCAGGAAGAGCCTTGACCAAGATAAATGACAATTCAGGAGGTCAGGATGTGAGATAATCTGATGATCTTTGGTAAGCCCTCAATAACAGTAAACCACAACTGCAATGGCTGTGATTAATACTTGATGAAAGGGAAGAGAGACTCTGTTTTTCACGGACTGAAGATGAGCAACAACTGCCCTGAGACCTCATTTATAAAACCTGTTATGCAAGAAAAAGTTGGGTGAAATTTGTGGTCGCAGCGTTCCGAAAACATCGGGATCTATAAAGAATTTCTGTGCGTTAAAAAGTGCCCAGTTTTCTGCAACTTTTTCATCACGTGTGTAAATGTCCGTAACATCCGTTGGTAACACGAAATATCACATGGATATAAAGCCAATATGACTCTAATCCATTACCAGTTTATTAGAATTAATCAACCTATTGGGACATAAATAAATAGGTTGTATGCTGCCACTCTATTGTCACCATTCGGTTCAAAATACCTTCTTCCAGGCCTCTAAACTGAATGTGATCTCATAATCATTGTTTTTTTCCCATTTTGCCATTTCATCATTCATCATCAGGGACTCCATTAAAAGACTGAATACTTATTGTTGATTAATGTGAACCTTATTAGGACAAATATGAGCCGATCTTGGGAGGAGCACAAGGCTCATACACGCGTATGATAACGCACGTCCGTATTAATAACGAGAAGAGTGCTTAGCCGCATGATGTTATAAATCAGAATTCTTTTTTTGCCTACAAAAATTCTAACTTTTTTTGTGCACAAAATCTTTCAGAATGGAATCTACGCAGAGTTTTATAAATGAGGCCCCAGGATGCATGTGATGAGGTATTAGTCTTGGATGAATAATGAATAAAAGTGAGACTGATTGTCTTGGACTGGTGACAAACAAGAGTCCATGTCAAGACAGTGATTTTCCTGGGCTGAAGATAAGCAACAATAGTCCAAGATCTTTCAACTGATCTAAAGTTCGGCTTTATTCCTGGATATATTAAGCCAAATTCAAATGTTAGCCTATGCGCCAAGTCTCCGATGTTCACATGCTGCCTGACGGCTCATGAAATGTTAAAAATAAAAAATGTTGTCCCGTTCTACTACGTTTTTAGAATCGATGTTTACGTACTTAATTATTTGGTCCTGCAGATGGGCCCATCGTGCTTAATGGGTTAAGCCAAATTCAAACGTTAGCCTATGTCCAGAGTCTCCAACATTGCTGACTGACGTCGCCGCACCACTGACCAACCTGATAGGCCTACGATCTCAATACAAACGCTGCTCACCAAAAAGGCAAAACCACAAAAAGCAAGTGGAATAGAGTAGTCGTTTCATTGATAAATGGTAATAGAATGACACCCACAATTGTACTGTAAAGTTTTGGAAATAGTCTCACCTGTTTCTTTGAAGTGTTGCATTGTTACGGGTGTTCTGATCTCTCTTTTTTTTTTTTTTGGTTGTTTTTGTTTTTGAAGGTTTTATTGGTGTAGACAACACTGGATAAATATTGGAGAAGTGATGGGGTAATGGATAAATACTGGAGATGGGATGGGGTACTAGATAATCACTGGAGAAGAAGTGCTGGGGTACTGGATAATTACTGGAGAAGTGATGGGGGGCCTGGACAATTACTGTAGAAATGATGGGGTACTGGATAAAAGGCACAGTGGGTAAAAGGCACTTGGAGGTAGAATCAAGAACAGAATCAGTCCAGGTCCAGGTAAGAGAGGGATTATTCAAGGTAGAGAGTGGATTCTGCTGAGCATGGTTGTATCCTATTCAACCTTCACACAGTGGTGTTTCTTGTTAAATAAGTCTATAATTCACTGGAGATCAAAAGTTCAGGGGCCCGTTTCACAAAGGAGGTTCAACAAACTCCGAGTCAAAAAACTAACTCAGAGTCAACAAACTCTGAGATC
>JBAMYA010000005.1:2020274-2038946 GCA_037176975.1 Arrhamphus sclerolepis
TTAATTATTGATTATTTAATGATTTTATTTGCCTCTTGTGATTTTATGTAGATGTAAAGCACTTTGAATTACCCTGTTTATGAATTGTGCTCTAGAAATAAACTTGCCTTTATAAACTTTACCTTGCCTAATGAAGTGAGTTTGGAGGTGTGGTATAAAGATGGTTTAGTTGACAAGGCAAACTTTTATAATGTTCCTGCTCACAGGAAACATCTCCTGCCGACACCAACCTTGGTACCAACTTTGCCTCACAAAAAGGACATTTTTGAAAAACATGCGATCAAGAGCAGCTGACCTGCTGGGAAGGGGCCAAAGGTAATCCCAAAATGTTTAAACATCCATTATTTTACATACTGTTTAGTTTAGACACAGTTTAGTACTGAGCCTACTCTTTCTAGAATTGGGGCCCCCAGCCAAGAGGACTCCAAAGGCACAACGTGGAATCCTCAGTGAGGTAAAGAAGTAGCCATGAGTTCCAGCCAAAGGCTTTAAAGCATCAGTGAAGCTGGCAAACATCTCTGTTCATGAGTCTGCCATATGTAAATCCTTCAACAAGCAGGGGGCAGGGTGCCTCTGTGGCAGACCATCATGGAGGAAACTGCTGCTCTCCAAAATAAACATCACTGCGAGCACCTTGGCAGTCCACCACACTGCTGAGAAAAAGCTTTGTAGCCTGATGGAACAAAGGCTGAATTTGTTCAGGAAGAATTCTCACAACCTTCTGCAAGGCGCAGAAAGGGAACACCTTACCAGAGTTGAAACATCAGTAGGTGGGAGAGGTGGTTAGGTGAGAGCATCATGATTTGGGCTTGCTTTGGTGCGACACAGTCTGCACCAATGGCCATGATCAAGGAGGAGATGAATTCCCAAGTTGCCTACAGGATGTGAAGAGGTCTGCCTGCCAGCTGAGGCTTACTAGACGCTGGGCGATGCTGCAGGACAATGACCCTGAACACTGAAGTAAATCCACCTCAGAACAAGAAAATCCCCTTTTTGCAGCGGCCGAATAAGAGCCCAGAAAGAGTTCAGACCTTAAACCCATATAGATGCAGTGGAATGACCTCATGAGAGATATTAACGCCATAATTCAAAAATTTATCCCAAACGATATGCTGCTCTAATCCAGAACTAGTGAAAGTACTTGCTTTAAGTCATTACTGCGAAATGAAGTTGGAGCATCTATTAACTCCAGGGGTTCACCTACTTTTTCAACCAGCTCTGAATGTTCGAAGGGTGTGTAAATACACGAGAAAGTATAATTGTCTGTGTTATCAGCACACACGGCATTTAAATTAAGACTTAGATTAAGATAAAATCACATTCTACAACAAATTAAGGCAGTGAACTGAAAGGGGTTGACATATTTTGTCCTGCCAGTGTATTCATCCTGGAGTGTATTTTTCATTTTAAATGCAAATTTTAAATGCAACTGTTTATAAGTGAGATGAGGAGAGCAGGAAGAAGAACGCTGAGCAGCTGCTTTATGTCAAAAAGTCAGTGTCTTAGAAGAAAGAGTTGCTAATTTTTGATAATTTATGACTTGTAATTTTGTGTCAAAATGTTGCCAAAAACTTTGTTTCAAAGAAATTTTAATTTCAAGTTTAACAAAAAGTCACAATTTTACGATATTTGTGACTGTATAACAAAAAGTCTTCATTTTTGAAAAGAAAAAGTCTTCAATTTTCAAACTTTTTTAGGACAAAATTTGCTTTCGTACAAGTCAACATTAAGTCATCTTTTTTATTTAGTTCTTTTAGTACAAAAATAAATGTTATGATAAAGGTACTTATTTATGTATAATATTAGATTTTCATTCACTTTTTTATAGAAAAAAAGGGGTCAACTTGCAAAATTTGCCATTTTACACCAAGTTTGACTTTTTACAATTATCCAAGAACAAATAGAAATATTAGTACACGAGCCTAAAGATTATGATAAAAGCCGTTCATTTTATTGAATTTGAAATTTAAAAAAAAGTTTATTTTACCACCAAGTCCAGGAACTATCGGGAACGAGGCTGGCTGAGAAAATAAAGAATAACTGTCCCTTTAATGGTAACCATGGTGATGTTTTGGCCTGATGAAACAGACATTGACACTCCTGGTATACGTATGCGATTCTTGTCCATCCATTATATGTACTTGCTTTTTGCTATTCATAACCAGGAGAGTCTCCTGGAGCCTGTCCCAGCTACCTTGAAAAGTCTGGGACATGCTGGACAGGCCACCAGTCCATTCCAGCTCCACCGTCGTGTTTATAGTACTGATTAAATACCGACACCTTAAAACGCTAGTCTTTTTTTGACTGTAAAAGCAGAAGCAGGAAATGACTCAACATTCCTCTCAGACGTGTGCAAATGACTCACACTGTTCAACCTTCCATGTAACTGATGTTAGTGGGGAATGTCTACATGACAGACTCCAGCTCTGCAGATTTCTCTACAAATACAAAGCCTAAAAGATAAAATAAAGATAAAGTAAAATAAAAATGGACAAAAAGTGTTTAAAACTATTTTGTTGTCCTCAAAGGAATAATATTTTCTGAAATCCCCTGAGATTAAAAAAGGCACTTTTATGGCTGAACTCATAATATGCCATTAGATTTATGTTCTACTGCATTTCCGTTGCACCAACCTAGTGCACATCTCTGTTCCAGTGCTACTGGGTTTGATAAAAGCATGAAAACATCTCAGCTTCAGTCATAGTTTCTGCAGAGCAACAAGGGGGGAAATCAAAAGACGGCCAAGACTAAAGAGGAAGGCAAATAAAGGAACCGAATGGAGCACATCAAGGGGAGTCAATGCATGTGGAAAAGGTATGAATTAAGGATTGGAGTGCATCAGTCTGTGTACCTTGAGGCCAAAGTCTGAGGGGAAAGGCCTATAATGGCATGCGCTAGTGTGAGCTAGGCTGGATGGTTGCATACTCGACAAGGTCCCCCGGGCCAGAGTGAGCAGAGCTTCGTGGGCTGGGAGACGAGGCCAAAGCTGCAGTATCCAGCTCCGCATACTGGACATCGCAGTCCTTGTGGCCAGAGTTCTGGAGACAAGAGAGGCGAAACGTGTGTGAGGAGTGAGGCAGCCAAATAATGACTGAGTGAGAAAGACAGATAACCTGACAGAGAGAGACTGACAGAGAGAGACTGACAGAGAGAGACTGACAGAGAGAGATCGAGACAAAAATGAAAAATGTTAAGTGAAGGTTGGGCTGGGACATTTAGAGTTGGTGAGCAGGCAAAGAAAAAAAAAAGGGGTGCGCATGTAAACATACACAGAAAAATGCTTGAACATGATCAAATGTGACAAGGCAACAAAAAGATGGAGGTGTTACTCTGCAAATAAGAACACACAAATCAGAACCAAGCATCAAATAAAATATGAGAAACGGAGGAGTGTGTTTACTGTACACATTTTGACATTCATGCATTATTTTGATTTACAGGATTGCTCAATTCAAAATGTTTATTCATGCAGTCACACAGTTACAGATGTGTCTTTTGCTCAAATGTGCATTTCTCAGAAATTATGAACTGTTCAAAGTTGATGTGAATGAAAACTGGATTTAAAAAAACAAACAAAAAAACAACAACAAATACTGCAACTAAATGAGGTGAACATGCACTGGCTGTGTGTGACTCAAATGTTTGGATTATGTTGAACGGATGTCCATAACAACAAGGGCTGTGATTTATGGCCTGATTACTGAATGGAATTCACAGATCATGGTTGTATCCATGGATACTGTGCAAATCGACATTTGTATCAAGAAAAGCAGTTGTAGAGGTGTGGTGGTTCGGTTTCTTCAGCATACGGGGAAAATTGTGTGGACACATGGACACAGACCTTCATTCAGCCATCATCTGACCACTCAGCAGAAAAAGAAAAAAAATCCAATGTCCAACTGGTTAATGGACTCAAACAACAGACCAAGCACATGATCGAGTAATCAATAAGAGACAATGAAAGCTTTCAGTGCTCTTTATCTAATTCCCCCCGAAATTCCTCCTCCTATTGCCTCTAATAAAAAAGACGCTCAGAAACAAACATATGAAAAATGCTGAAGAGTAACAACAACTCTGTGACATCCGTTCATCCATCAGCTTCTGCATGTCCAAGCTCAGGTCACTGTGGCAGCAGCCTGAGCAAAGAGCCCACTTTTCAGTTTTGACGTAAACATTTGTTGATCCACGGTGTTACTAGCAATTTTGCAGCTATCTTGGTTGTTTTGAATAGCAGAGCTTGGATGTCCCTGTATGAGTCATCGCTGAAAGCAACGCTACGTACGATTGTGCTCTTTAGCACCCCTCTCTGGCAGAGAGGCGCAGTTGTCTTTCACCGCTGTTGTGAATATTGTTGCTATCTAAGTTGGCCACGTTACATCATCTCCTGGCTCCGACGAAATAAACCAAGAATCAGTTAACAGACAAAGATTTAGTAATACGCCCTAACATAACATTATATAAATATAACTAACTAATCCAGTAGCAGCAAAGCTAGGACGCCATGTGACTTGCAGCCCTTTGCTTATTTCAGCTCACACTAGCGAGTTTATGCCGATCCAAGACCGATCTGTGTACGGGATCTTCAAGATCACTCTTTTCTTCCGTCTTCTGAGAAAACTCTCTACCTTTTCTTTGCCGCCTCTGAAATGACGTCCGTTAATAGTGATAACATATGTTAGACAGCTTCATCTTATAGTTAGCATCTGGCTAACTCCACATAGTAACGTGACAAGGTGGCATAGTTGTGCACTTTGATTGACAGCTGGAAGGTGTGTCTTCCTGAGTCGAGTCACGAATGCTAACAAAGTCCTAATGCAAGACTACGTAGATGCACCCAAGCTTGGGGAGAGGTGCGATTTGTCTTGTTATAATTTGAGCTACTCCTAAAATAATTTTGCAAGTTTTGAGGTCCATTGTCTTGCTTAAAAGTCCATTTCGGCTCTGTTGGTTTGACATGTTTGACATGTGCTGTACTGGTGGAAACAGCTGAGAAAAGAAGGGATAATCTTCCCAATGTGACTGGGTATGGTTGGCTAGGCTATCAGCAACCTAGATTTAAAGGTGAATGATGACAGGAATCAAAAGCTGATGGACAAAGTTACCATTTTGCAGACTATTTTTGGAGGTTATCTCTGTATCCTCCATCTGGGATAAGTCAAAAAAGAAACTCAGTTTGCACTGTTGTGTGCAGGACAGTTTTTGGCATGCCACAGAAGATTGTGAACCCTCATCTGCTCTGTTGACATGGCAACAGCAGACACTGAAACAGTGCCAGTGCTAACTTTGCCAACAGGATGTTTTACAAGGTTGTGCATATCATGGACTATAAGCAGCTGCCTCACCAGTCCTAATCAGACCTCAAGTTTTTGGGTAACACGTCGAGGGGAAGACAGTCATCTGCCAAGTCTGTCCAAAACGTTGCATGTACACCATACTATTTAGCCTTTAGTTTTGACAAAACAAGTAGTCTGGAAAATAATAAGACAGGTACTGGAGCTCCTTATCTGTCACAGTGGAATGATTTTTGCTGGGTTTGTTTGTGCTGATGGACATGAAAATAACTACAGAAAGTGTCTTCACATTTAGTGAGCTACTCAAAAGACACTGTTGTATCACATTTGTCAGACAACAAAGTCTGAATTTAGAGGTTTGGAAGGGCTCAGTTCTGGCACCAAAAACACACGATTGTTAACTAGAGGACTCAAGTTTGAATCTCCTCCCAATTACAGCCATTCCACAGTTTTCCATGGAACCAGAAAAATATTTGGCATATTCCAAAAGCCAGCTGGAATTTTGGACCAGGCCTCTGGACCTTCCTTATCCAGGCAAATGCCATCTGCTCCCCTGGAACATGCAAAGGATGTTGTCCGCTTCCATTATCCCTCAGAGGGGAAGGCTAGTTGGAAGGAAACGAGGTCTGGACGCACACAGATCCAGCAGTATTGATGAACGGCAATGCTTTTATTCCTGTGCGGAAAATGAGTGTTGTGTGTATATTATATCACTATTGTTAGGCGTGAACTGTAATATGTCATTTTCTGTTGAGGGCTGAAAGTAATATTAAAATGAAGATTATCAAACAGTACTTGAATGTTATCATGACAAAAAAAAAGCTACAACAGTTAGAAAATTGGCTTTTGTTCAGTTTAATCTGATGCTAAACAGCCATGTGGGATTTAAATGATAATGGATGCTACACTGCCATATTTGGGACAACTGGTAAGTCAGAGGAAAATATGTTGTTCACATTACTTACATAATTTCTTTTTTTTTTTTTGGACCCACACATGTCAATTTCCTAGTCGTAAATCTTTTTTTTTTAGTATGATCTCAGCTTTTTCAAGGAACATTTAAGTTCTTTAGTGTTGGTGGCAGTTAGAAGACCTGGCAAAGATTCTCAATCATGATAATTCTTAAAGGTAATCCTCCAAATCAGTCTTTATCAATCAAAAAAAAAAAAAAAGTCCAGATTCCTTCTATTAAAATCCGTAAGAGGTGGCTTTATAACACCAGACTTTCCTCTGAGAGACTGGACTTTAAAGCAACACCATGTCAGATTGTGCTCTTTAGCATCCTCTCTGGTTGGGAAGCACAATTGTCTGTTACAATCGTTGTGAATAAAATTGCATCATTTCCTAGCTTCTATTATGAAATAAACTATGAAACAGTGAGCAAAGAACTTTAAAAATGGATTCTATGCTTTCTATCTCAGACTTTGGATTTGTATTCGCAATACACTAGGAACAATATGCTCTTAATTGTTGCAACATCCATATAGTAAAGGTACTACTTATATGTTGTTGTATAAATCAGGTACATGGTCATGGTAATATTATTTTGTGTGGTGAAGTACAGAAGAATATTGCAGAGCTGTAGTTTAATAAAAGGAGACAGCTTTCCTTCCTGGAACACGTAAATATTAACATGTAAAGCTTTACGCTGTACATCCACCGTTTAGCATGTTTGCTTTGGGTTTTCATTGATGACAGTTTCATTAGCAGGTTAGCTCTGTATGTTACCACACTAATGTTCTGCTCTGCACCATTTCCAATTTAATTTGTTCATCGTGCCTGATGCCCTTCCACATGACAAGTGATTGAAAAATAAGAAATAACTAACGTACAGTTCTTTTAGTCTTCCTGCTTTTGCACCTGATGATGAAATCCTTAAAAAAAAAAGAAAAAAGAAAAGGCGGAAAAGAGAGAGAGAGAGAGAGATGTTGGTTATCGTCTCTCTGCCTAAAGTGCATCTTAGACGGGTGGCGAAGGGTTGCGGATGAAAAATTCAATGGGATGACACCTATTGCACCCATCAGTTTACCTTATTTCCATCTGAGAAAGAATTGCACAGAAATGATTGATGCTTTTACAGAATTTTATGTTAATAATTTAAATCTACTTTGCAATCTTCCTGTTGCATATTTCCTCACTGGTCACAGTCTGCACTCAGTGGATATTTAAATATCTGGAATATCTGTCATGACCAGAGTGCAATCAGGGGGAAAATTACAGCCACATCGCATTCAAAATTGGCAGACAGTGTTTTGCCCCAAGAGAATCGTCATTAGTAACACTCAGCACTCAGCAGTCAATGCATGCCTCTCACAAATAGTGTTTTGAAAACCTCAGTGATACCCTATTCATCTTAAGTACAGCCCTAAACTTCAGTTTGAGTGGAATGCCATCAGAGATAAGAAATAAATCTGAAGGAAATCTGCCCATGGTGTCCATAGATTATCTGAATTAAACATCTGGTCCCTTTGAGCATACAATTGAAGATGATATTTTTAATATCCCAGAATAACTTCTCAGAAAATCAATTCACCAAGGGGAGAGGCAAAAAAAAAGTAAATGAGATAGCCCTTAAAGTTTGTTGAGATGGATGAGTCATTTATAAAATACATTATCACTGCAGAAGCAGTTTTAAGAAGCCTCCCTGACAGGCTAATAAATGAGACGCAACAAATATGTGAAACTTAGTTTTTGATTTGCTTCAGTGACATTCAAAGTCCAGGAAAAAGAAAAAGAAAAATACATGCATCAATGTCATATAGAAGCATCCTTTACTAAACACAAGAAGAGTTAAGTCAGTTAAAGGATGCAAGAGGATAAAACACAAGACTGATAAAAGACCGTAGGAAAAAAAAGAACAATCTTGAAACAGAATTTTAAATGAACTTGTTAACCTGAGGCTGTTTACAAAGCTGTAATATACTTGAAATAAATAAATGGTTCAAGGTTCAACACTAAAGACTCAGTTTAATTATGCAACCAGTGTTGTAAACCAGAATTACAGCCCATTTATGCTACTTAGAAAAGAGACAGCATGCTATATATTAATGAATAAATAAATACATAATCAAGTCGTGAGAATAAAACAATTTTCACGCTGATGAATTAAGGCACAGCCTGAAGAGAGGAACTGCTCCAAAATGCAAAGCCGCTACAGTGAATAGGCTGTGGATGGACATCTTGTTTGGTCGTCACTGATTCAACTGATGCTCATGAGATGGATACTGATGGTGTTCTTGGCGCTTTTAATCACCCACTGATCTGTCAAGCTAATAAGAACTTGACTCGAGGGTGAGGGTAGCATTTAGTATTCTACAGGTTCTGGAAGAAGTACAGACTGTTTCCTTTTACCCAGGGTCGATATGTGCAGCAAAAATAACCATATACTTGGAATGTTAAGTCCTAGGAACCTGCGCCATCACAGCTCCAATGTAAAATCTTCTTAATATTCCTGCCCTTGTCATGGTGCTCAGCCCAACGATTCCCACAGAAGACTGGTGATGTGAGAATCCCTGCAGATCCAGGTTGTGGATTCAGGATTCCTGCGTTCCAAACTCACCTGAATCCACAAACGCGTCCGGGTCCACTGACCACTCAGAGATACAATGATTAGAAAAAGTGCAGAGTCAGAATAGTTGTTTTGCAGGTTTGCCCTCTGCGCTTTTGCAAACACCTTCAGCTCAACTATTTAACCGACTGTCAGCTTTCAGCATCTGCTGCTCAGTCTGTTAGCATAAAAGCTGCTGGAAGGTTCATCCCTCTCTTACAGAAGGCCACACCAAGTCCAAGGGCTTTGATATAAGTTTACACTTGCGATCAACTTCAGAAGTATTTAGACACAATGGCATTCCTGTTCACTGGCAGGATGTCTACATTTGTACAGAGTGGTGCATAGTTGTTAAAAAAAACAAAAACATAAATTAACAACTCTTTGAAAGGACTCGGAATGACTCCCTTGGATTCAAGGAGTCCTCGAGGCTAAGTGGTCACTGATCCAGAAGGCTCAATCACTTAAAAAGAAGCCAGATTTGACATCACGTCAAGTGCAGGCTGAAAATAAAAACTCACATATGTGATAGCTTCACTGCAGCAGTCCTCTCTGCTCAAAAGTAAGTTGTAGTACGTCATAGTTTGACTCCGGATCTTCGTTTTCAGATCAAATTAATACGGAGAACAGTTTCTCTGAGCTCAATTACTCAAACACAACAAACAAAAAACCTCTGCTCTCTTTAGCAGGTGTTGTTCACGAAGTTCCACCCTCATTTTGAACAAATTACAACATTGATTTATTAAGTTAATTGCCTACATTGAAGTGAACGTGTCTGACAATGATGCAGGAAGGAAACCAACAGGAATAAAAACTTTTCTTTTTTTCAGTCCTATTCTTTCCTTTCAGTACTTGTAATATTTGTGGATGTCTTATGACAAGATTGCAAAATTAGAAGTTGCATCAAAATTAATGAAACCTGCTCATTAAAGATCAACTTTTCATTACACTATTCTTACAGTTTTATATTATATTCACGCTGAGCTCCGGAGCGACCTACAACAAACAAAAAAATGCTCTTCCTGACACATGCACAATTGTTTAACGTGGGACCAAGATATTTTTTTGCAAATCAGTTTTTGTACATGAATGCAAGATAGAAAGACCCTTGTTTGAATATCCAACAGTCTTACATTAACACTTTTTGATGAAAGGCTTTGTTAAAACTAAATATTATTCATGTATTTGCAAATGTAACTGTCCACTGAGACTTCTTTTCTGTTCTACTAAAGAAGCTAGAGAGATAAGAAAGAACCCATTTAGGATGGTTAACATGTAAACACAGCTAGCTAACCATGCTAAGCATGGGATTTTGTTTTTCTCCAGCCATCCTGTAACTAACTAAAAGGTGACTCGCTGTTCGACCACATCAGATGCAGCATAGTCATTGGTTTGACAGTGCTCCCAGGAAGAAATCAATGTCTCTTTTAACAATTGTTTATTTTACACACTAATGCTGTTGCATGTGTGAGTGTGCAGACAGGAATGGATGTGAGACTCGTGACAGCAGATGACTCAGATTGAGGCATTCTTTGCTGTGAATAAAACAAACAAACACATGTTTTACATTAAATTACATTTAACAGATGCTTTTATCCAAAACAACTTACAATAGAGGAATACAATCATGCCACAGTAACATAATAAATTAAAAAGTATGTGCGTTTGCTAAATAAATTTGTCAAAAAAGTTTAGTTTACTTGCTCAGTATTTAGGCACATAGCTGAAAAGGAAGCAAGCGTTCTTGAGTTTCTTTCACTGTGGCTAACCAACCCACCAAGCATCCTTTTAGTCTTAAAACACTGATTCTGACAGTTGGTGCGCAGTCCTCTAATCTCAGTGTCGGCCCTTCACAGACTTCATCTTTTAGTCCAGTCACTATCTATACATCCCAAACAGCATTTTCAAATTGGCTCTTGAATCTACGAAGCCTAACTCTGATTCTCAGAGCTGGTGCGTAGACCTCCAACATCTGCGGTGCAGCATTTTAAAATGGCTTTGCGCACAATTGATGAAATTCTTCCTATTTTACTGCAGCTTAAGTGGGCAGAGAAGGTGCAGGTCTGTAATGCAGACAGAATAGCTAGCAGCTTGCTAGTTGTCAAATGCACAGCAACATGGCATGGTTGGTTCCCCCTGAATGTGATGCATTGTGGTAGACAGCTTTAAAACATTATGGTGTTTAGGAGGGCACGGCAGAGCCTTTGCTCACATAAGAAAATAAATAAATAAAAAATCTGTTGCATCATGGAGCACTAGAAAACCTGAAAACAAAGACAAAATATCATCAAACAATCAAACTTAATAATTTAAAACAACAAACTACTGTCTCGTACACAGTTTAACGGATACAAATTGTGTAGAAGCATGTATTTTTGTGCTATAGGGAGCAGGTCCAAAAAACATGTCGACCAGTGTAATGATCTACCACACTCACACATTTTAGTATTTAACTAAAGAGAATGTTGTTTATAATTTTTAAGACATATTTCACCTAACTGATAATGATATTTTGCCATGTCTGGTGTCTGTGCATAAGAAAATTAGACTTTCCCATCAATAGCAAGAGCAGATGTTTGTTACAAGCAACGACACCCCTTAACCATCATTAGCTTTGTCGGTAAAATCAGCAGCACTAATTCAAAGAAAAATAATTCCAGCTTCATCACATGGTTGCTTCAGGAGGTGGCCATATCAAGCAGAGAAGGAGCTCATGCATCATGCATGCACATACGTTGTCTATAAATTGAGATTCCAGCTGACGTAATTATATTTCTGTGCTCTCAAGCATCTATGCCACTGATGTAGGTGCACAAGCCTCTGCAGAGGAATCAGACACAACATGGCAGACACTTCAAAGCCAGCATTTAACTTTGATGGGTGGTGATGTACTTTAGACAATCATACTGGAATTCATCTGCACACGGCTTCCAGGAAAACCCACAAGTAATTACAGTGGATTAGATGGGGTGGAGGAGAGGTGAGGCAGAGGCCAGAGGGAGTACTGAGTGTTAGGGTCAGAACAAAAGATAGTCCAAGAGAGGATGTTGGCCGACTACGTTTACACAGAAGTTGAGAGGTGCTGATGTATGTGATGAAGTGAGGACGTTTGACAATGCACCCTGAGGATTTACTGGTCAGCTTCCGCTTTCAACACAGAGAAACATCAAAAGAAACATCCTCAGTGACTTTAAACATCAAAAACTGGAAATCAATTCTCAAAGACCTCCAACCACAACGGTAGTAAAGGGTCACCCATACACCGGAAATTTCAACTGTTCAAACCCCACGATAACCTCTTCGTCGAGAGGTGCCTGTAAATCCGCGACATCGGTACTCACCGGCTTATCAGTGAAGGGGGTGGACTCAGAGGGCGCCATGTCGTAATAAGGAGGCTGAAGAGGAAGCTTTTGCATCTCGTCCTCCTTGTCGAGATGAACCACCTGGAAGAAACAGGAGCTCTAGTTTGAATGCAACTCAAGGTCCCACATACATTTCTTCAAGGTAAAAAAAAACAAAAACAGAACATTATGTTGACGCTTTATGAATTTCATTTGCTCGCTTTTTGGGAGTTTTTTGCTAATGAGCAGTAAACAACAGTATTAAACTACGTCTCAACAGTGAGTTTAACTCCCGAGTTATTTTTTTTTAATTAACCACTTCCATATCACGCAGCTGAATGACGCCAACCTCTGAAATAACTAAGTAAAAGTGCTTCACCTACTGTAAAGCTGGAGGAGAACTGCAGTGATATTATTTCATATCTGAAGGTGAAATTTGATTAGTAAACAGATATGTCACAGATTAATTAAAGCTTGGCAAACCCAGTCTTTCAATATGTAGATGGGGCTCGTGGAAACTAATTTATATTCATCCTAAATAAAAGCTCATTTTCTGATTCTTATTTGAAAAGCAAGCAATTAAAATAGGGATGATTTTCAACAACATCTTGGGAATATGATCATATTCAATCTGTGCAACTGAAACTGGACAGAATCTACGAACACAGGAGAGACAGAAGCTTGAATCATGTTGAAACATTATTAGATGAATGTTTGGAGTTCTGTCTGTCTGTCTGTCTGTCTGTCTGTCTGTCAAAGGTACATGAATTTCTCTTTTAGCTACATGTGTTTATGATGATAAAATGATGACATAAGGATGTATAAAGACAACTAGATGAGGAAGATGATAGATATAGATGGAAGAGCTGGAATTGATGGAAACTATCCTACAATAGTTTCAGTCCAGATGAGCATTCTTACATTAAAAACTTAAATTATATTAAAATGAACCCATTTTGTGGGCTCCTAAATTATTACACACATCTGTCTGTTTTTAAACACAACAAGGCCATCTTTACCATTGTACAAAGCTGTTGCTGGTAAAAGCAAAACATCTTCACCATTTTCCTTTGAAAATATTTAAGTCGAGGAGGATGTTCTCACCACAACTGTGTGTTATTTATTTATGAATAAGTTAAAACAAAAATGAAGAGGATCAGAATCAAAACTTGATGTGAACTTCCAAACCATCAGCAGTCTTATATATCATGCACAAATTCTTTCTTGGAGTGGACCTGAATAAATGCATGTACACTCACACACACACTGAAAAATAATGTAACTTTCAAAAATATAAAAAACCACACACACACACACACACACACACACACACAACCACTTACTTTACTTTCGTTTTAATTTTTAAATTAAATTTCACCACAAATAACATGTGAAAACTGCAACATTAACAATTAAGGAATGTGCTATGGTTATAAATAAAGACAACAAGAAAAAGTAAATGTAACAAGAAAAGCTAAAGAAATAGTGTTTTAAATAGTTATATGAAAAACTATAAATGCTTTGAAACAAGCATTAAAAATTCTCACAGAAATGAGCAAAAGCTCAAAAACTCCATAAAACAACCGTAATGTACTGTATATCTTAATACATTAGAATTACATCAATAGCGTAAATGGTATAAGATTTATGGTAATTTGAAAAACGCATGTCATTTCCTGTCGTGGGTGACAGGTCCGGTTTAGATGGGTTAACTTATTAATCACTTAAATCAGTGACTGGAGTGAAATTCAGCAAAACCACGTCAGTACGTGGTGTTTCCGGTGGTGCAACCCGGCTGACTTAGCGAGTCTGTAACTCACTCGGTTCAGCAACCAGAAAGCTAAACAGAATCCATCACTCTCTTGCTTCACCTGAGTCCGTCTCGGACTCGGTTCCACTGTCTTTCCAGTTGAGTCCGTAGCTCACTCGGTTCAGCTAAATTACCTGACTTTGCGGTGATTCCGCTACGCCGCTGTCCCCTCTCAGTCACGCCATTTCATGAGTGCTAGCGGCTAGAGGACTCATTTAAGTTGTGTTAGCGGAGGCGCTGGATTCACCACCGATTGCGCCACCATCAAAATATGTCAAGGGGGTCTCAGAAATCAATGGTGGCAATAGACAAAAGCAGAGTGGTACTACGCCACCGTTGTTATATGGTGGGGAGAACCCTGAGATATAGGCCTATATATTAGTTGTAACCATTTTCATCATTGTATCGGGACTCAAAGAAAAATTGTATCTATGATTCTCAGTAGAATCAAAGCTTTCATCTTTTGGTACAGCAGAAGCAATATATCAACAGAAGGTCTATAATTTTCCCTTTCAAGAGGTTGTCTGTCTTCAACTTTCAGTGTAATACTAATGGATCTTTCAAAGCCGACCATATTCTGCCAAGTTTGAGACCTGACAGCGAAGTGCCTTTTAAGAGATTTTAAAGGTGCTACGCTCGCAACAGGCATTTCATGACGTGAAGGGGTTAAGTGAAATTCTTCTTGCCACAACCTCCATTAAATAATTATCTGAATTATAACGTGACAAGAAATAAAAAGTCAGTGAAAGAAATCAAAAGTAAGCCAGAACATAAAATAGCATTTCAACAATGTGTTTCCACTTCACACTGCTGTGCTATTCAATTTAAAGGATCAAAAGGCTGCCAAATGCTGTTTGATCTACGTTTTTCTTCCACTCAACACTAGCTGCTGAATATGCAGTCAATACACATTTTATTGCCATGAACTTTTCCATATCAAAAGTGTAGAATGCCTGAGCTGTCAAACAGAGAGCCGAGCTCAAGATGCCGCGTGCAGTCAGGTGGAGGTAACATTTGTTCGCCCTTCTGGATAGTTGTTGACTGTTTGTCTCTGAGAGCAACATGATACAAGTCTCTGTAATGCAGCAGACATTTTAACTGCCTTTTTGACAATGACAAAAGCACGA
Source organism: Arrhamphus sclerolepis (assembly GCA_037176975.1). Lineage (NCBI taxonomy): Eukaryota > Metazoa > Chordata > Actinopteri > Beloniformes > Hemiramphidae > Arrhamphus > Arrhamphus sclerolepis. Next base: position 2,035,391 of record JBAMYA010000005.1, read on the forward strand.
TGCAAACTGACTTCCTCAACCCCGCGGTGTCCCCGAGCACCCAATCCTGAGACGGAGCTGCTAAATCCAGCAAGCTTGCGTTTTACTTTAAGTCGTACGTCTGTAGAAAGCTCTCTTGTAAATCTGAAAATAAGGACCCATTATACACCGAATCCATTCAAGAAAAGTAAAAAAAAAAAAAAGACTGACGGGTGAAGTGAGTGACATGTTTATCTCGTTACAGTGCAGTGATCTGCAGGAAAAACTCGGCTCTACGGAATCACAGATTTTGCTTTGACATGCGCCACCCGCCTGAACATTGTTGTCAGCCGACTCTCACTCAAACACTGTCATTCTGTCAGGACCCCTCGGTGCAACACAACAGTACACTGGGTTCATGTAGGGAAAGAGTGTTTCTGAGAATGAGAACACATTGTTGTTGTTGTGTTGCGTCACATTTATTTTGATGGAAACGGCGATTAGTCGGCAACAGCCTCCAACAGGACAAAGCCGGACCACAAAAAATGCTCAGGAACAGACTAAGGAACTGGACAAAGGAAGCAAGGTATCGATCCATCCCCCAAAACTCCACTGATTGCAGTTCTATTGATCCTTTGTTGTATTGTCTTGGTGCCAAACATACACATGAAAACTCTCCAAAATTTCTCAGGTGTGAGTATCTCAGTGGGAGAACAACTGGAACTTTTTAGGAGGATGGTTTTACATCTGTGCATATTATCTACTGCAGGGGTGTCAAACTCCAGGCCCGCAGGACAAATCTGGCCCACTGCTTCCTTTTATCTGGTCCGTGAGAACGTGCAAAGACAGTCATATACTTCTAACTAGAAGTATGTGCAGGGTCAGGGGGTCTGCTGGAGCCTATCCCAGCTCTCTCTGGGCGAAAGGCAGGCGCCCACCCTGGACAGGTCTTCTAACTAGAACATTTCTGAGGAAATTTCGATGCGACTGCTCGTTTGATTCAGTGCTGACGTCAGAAAGTTGAATAACAGGAGGAGCGCAGCTGCTTTACGTTAAAAAATAATAATTTAGCAAACAATTTCAAAAGGCTTTACAACCAAAACTTGCTCATTTTTGTCAAAATCTGCGATTTAAGGAGAAAAAGTTATTAAAATTGCACAAAATTAAACAAAATTGCCAATTTATGACTGTTGTAATTTTACATGAAAATGCTGCAAAAAGTTGATCATTCCCTAAATTTTAATTTTAAGTTGAAAAGCAATGACATTTGTGATTGTACGATAAATCGTCTTGGTTGTTGAAAAAAGTATTGATCTTTTATAATTTCATAACAAAAAAGAGCACATTTTTTTCAAATCTGTCATTTTATAAGGAAACAAATTGTGATTTTAGTAGAAAAGTCTCACTTTTCTGATAAAGGTCACAACTTTTTTAAAATTTGGTATTTTATGACAAAAATTGACTTTTTTATTTTACAACTGAGTCCAGGAACTAGTGGGAACATAGCTGGTTGAGAAAGGAAAGAATAATGGACCCTTTGACGGTAACCATGGTGATGGTGTGGCCCGGGATGAAATCGAGTTTGTCACCTTTGATCTAGTGTATATGCATTAAGTGTAATAAAGACAAAGTCTTGCAAGGCTAAAAGCTTCGGTGAGCAGTAATTACAGCTGTGTCATTACGACGTGCCTGGTGGCTCTGCAGATCCTGATCATCTCAGGAACATTTAAGAGAACTGCTCATCACGGGGACATGTGAGGATGACATGTGGCTTTAGGACAAAATGTGGCCCAACTGAGCACAGGAAGGCAACACTTAAGCCAGTCTTTCCTGATTTGTGATTTAAATTGGGGACTCAGATGATCCCTTAATTTCTTTTGGATCGTGTGGAACCTGATATTTAATTGGGAGTGTTTATAAGTGAAAGTCAAAAATCCAGCCGCTGCTACACGAAGAGCTCTGGAATAAATTATAATCATGAATGCTGACTGAATATTGAATTTTTCTGTTTCATTTGGACTTCTTGAGACATACAGTTTGTGCAGCAAATTTGAGTAACGGCTCTACTTCTTGTTTACGCGCCAGGGATTATTGTTTATTCATGCAGCCTCTACCCATGATGTCATAAACCTGCTGCAGTTTGTTTTCCCTTCTCTGCCTTTTATGTTTCCAGATGTGGGGTTATTGAGTGTGTTGGTTCTCTTCAGGTAACTGCATCCACTGAACTGAAAACATTAAGTTCTGCAATTTGTTGGACGCAGCTTCACGCTGTTATTAATGGCCAGTGAAGCATCAGATATTGTTCAGGTCCTGTGCCGGGATGACAGATTTCACGCACGTTGAATCCTCTCTGTTGTTTTCACCATCCAGATGTCCAGCGGTCTGACTTCGCGGTTTAAAGTCTCTTAAAGTTGATTAAAGTCTGAGCAAATGAAATTCAGAGATTTGCGTGGAAACGTGATTAATGTGTTGACAATATTTTCCTAAAACAACAAGACAGGAATGTTGTACTGCACTGTGGAGTTAGACTCTTAAACGGTTTTTCATTGATTTTATCTCCTGCATTTGCAGGGTGGCTCTGAAATCAGGCCTCGATGATGAAGTGCAGCAGGTTGTTGTTTTTTTTTTCTTTTTCTTTTTAACAAAAGCAAAAACTGACGCTCTGCCTATAAATAGATATCACTACAATACCGTTCACCAACGACTCCCCTGGATGCCAGAATTTGCAGAACTTAAGGCTGCCAACAGAATAATGAGCAAGAGAAATTTGATTCACTTTGTAAAGTCCAATGTTGGAAAAAAGAAAAAAATATAGTACCACCCAAGATGAACGGGCTGCACGGGAATTAATAAGATTCCTGCTCAGATAATTGAAGAGCCAAATCAAGATACTTGTTTTTGTGGGTTTTACCAGACTTTGTTCCTGGAGCGACAACACATGAAGTATGTGAGGAGCGAAATGCAGCCTCAGAAGGTCACAGGCCACTGACTTTTTGAAAGAAGTTGTGTGAGGAAGGGCATTCGATGTAAAAACTATTCCAAACTAAACATGCAAATCATGAAACCCACACAAGACTGGGTTATCTGTTGAACTACAGAGCGCAGATGGAAACTGGGCTGCTGTTTATGGGTGGAGAAAAGTGTCCAGTGTGATGTGCGATAAAAGAGTATCATTGAGAAAGAAAGGAAGGATGTACAGATGAACCTGAGGAAAAGACAGGGGGCAGAGTCGGAGGTAGCAGAGGTTAAAATGGGAGTGACGAGGATGGATGGGATCCAGAATGAGGACATCAGATGGACAGGACATGTTAGATGGTTTGGAGAGAAAGTCAGACAGGCCAGACTGAGATGGTTTGCACATGTGGAGGAGGGATGGTGAATATGTCTGCAGAAGGATGATGAGGCTGGAACTGCCAGGCTGGAGCTCTAGAGGAAGACCAAGGAGGAGATTTATGGATGTGGAGAAGGTGGACATGAAGAGAAGAAGGTGTAGAGGGTTACGGTTAGACTGAGACAAATAATTTGCTGTAAAAGATGATGGTGGATATAGGAATATTAAAAATGAGTAGGGAGACTGAAAGACCAATGAGGAGATTTA
>JBAMYA010000005.1:2043334-2070387 GCA_037176975.1 Arrhamphus sclerolepis
TTGTGCAGCTGCACTGTGAAAGCTGTTGTGAACTGTGGCCAACCTGCTTTGGGAGGGTTTGCCCCCCCCCCCCCCCCCCCCCAGACCTCCGCGCAGTGTTTCAGAAGCAACCTAGCACCAACCATCTGCTCTGATCCGCAAAAGAGCAACACCAATTTCATTTCAGCAATTTGCACAAAGCATCACGAGAAAACCTCGTGTTACACCATGCAGGCCTCGGGTTTAACAAGTCAGAGCATCCGAGATGAGATCTGAGAGAAGGACGGGTAGAGGTACAGTTTGTCAGAGTGGAGGTGAGTGTTACCTGAAACTAAAACTAAATCCACAAATCCGACTGAGCAGACAGAACTGGGAAGTATTCTTCTTCTGAAAGGCGCCTCACTGGACATCATGTGCTGAGAATGGAGCAGCTGACAGCTGTGTGGCAGTTTAGTTAATAAACTTATAAAATGTTAACTTCATACATTGTTTTTATCTACCCAAGTAATATTTTTACTGGTATCTAACCAAATGGCAATGGTAAAATACAATGAAACTCCGAGGGAAAGTGTGACATTCCACGTGAAAATCAAACACGTCACGCTACATCGCTACATCTTCTTACCATCTTCATCATCTTCTTACCTCCAAAAGATGACATTTATGGATCTTTCATGTTCATCAGCTGAGTGAGGAAATCCGTGATCTTTTTTTTAGGCTAGCACAACAAAGCTGCTAACAAGAGAACTGTAAAACCACGTAATTATTAATTATTTGAAATAAGCACCATCTAGTCAATAACAGCAAGATATTAGGAAGTAATGTGGTCATGGAAGGTGAGCGTTGAAGGAGGAGGTGGATCAGTTTTCATTTTAAATTGCTTCATGCGTAAGAGTCGTTCCTTTCTCAGCCTCATACAGAAAATCAGTTTTTCACTGTTATTGCAAGACGTATTTTCTGCGACACAACGGCTCTTTGTTTTCAGACATGTTGCTGGCAATGCACACCATGTAAAATTAGGCTAATATTTCCCAGCTGGCAGCACATTCATGAATTATCCAAAAACAATAACGACAATCTTGGTTGTTAAAACTTAATTCGGTTGATTTTCCAGAGTGAACAAAGCGTACTGGAGGCAGGTGTGATATAGATTGTGGGACAAGTTGTTATTTGAACATGCAGATTGTATTTCCAGCAGGAGGGACGACTGGAACGTGGTGTCCAGGCAACCAGTCAGACCTCAGCGCCGGGCCAGCATCGCTGCCGTGGAGCAAGCGACGTCTCTGCAGAGTGAGTGAGCTGTTTGTTTGCTCAGATTAATGTTCTGAGAAAAAGATTTCAGTAGATCTTCCTCACAAAGCCTCTTGATATTGGCAGTAAGCTTCTGTGTGATTACTCGCTCAGACGATGAAAACATGCTTTAAGGTAACAAAAAAAAAAAAGGATTGGGGGGAAAAAAACATCCTTTAATGAGTCCTGTGTCTCATCATTCACGTTTACATACAATTAAATGAATTTACATACTCCATGTGGCCAGAAGCCTTCTTGCAGTCAGTTTTATGAAACATAAAAACTGCAGAAACTTCTTGGAGAACAAACAAAATCATGATATTTTCATATTCCAACTTCTGTACAGGTTTGATGCTAATTCATAAAGTGACACACGGTTTGTTAATTAAAGAGGGCACTTTAATGAACTGAAAGTTTTTTACAAAAAAACCTAAAAAGGTTAGTATTTAATTGTTGTGATGTCTGTGATTGTTAGGGAAGGCCCACATGCTGTATTAAGATGCTCCTTGCAGCAAAAATTAGGTTTGGTTTGGTCAGGTGTTTCATTTATTAAAAAATATATGATTGTGACCCTTCATGTACGATATCACAACTATAGTGCCCCAGTGAAAACCCAGAATTTAGCAGATCACTTTTTGCTGCCAAAGAGAAACACAGCGAAAGGCAGCAGGTATGTTGAAGTTCTCAGGAGAAGCTGCACTCGTGCATGACAGTTAATAACTGCAGAGTTCATGCAAGACGGCTCTCCGTGTCATAGGTCAAAGATTGTGGATGACTTTCTCAAGAAAAAGAAGATTAAGACGTTTGACTGGCCTGGAAATAGCCCTGATCTTAACCCGATAGAAAACTTGTGGAGTTTTTGAAGGATAAGGTCACAGATAGACGGCGCCGCTGCGAGAAAGCTCTTGAAAAGGCTATCAAAGGCGTCTGGCTCAGTGGGCAGCGGGTACTTTAAAAGTCTTGTGGACAGCATGCCCAAACGCTTTCACGCTGTGATTCAGCCAAAAGGAGGCCGTGCTAAGTATTCGAAGTACAATCATTGCTTTTTTTGAGTCATTTCCATCTGATTTAAATGAATCTCCTGAAAATATCATTTGATTTACTTTAAATTTTGCTCTAACATGAACAACTGCTACAACATTAAACATTTATAGGCATTTGTGATGTCGCTGGCTTATTTTCATGCGCGGTCTTAAACGTTTGCACTGAAATATGTACTATATAATGCATAGTAAATTATGTGCTAGAAGCTACATCAGCAATATCAAGTAAACATCTTGAGTAAATATCTCAAAAGTAATTGCTCAACATTACATGTACACCATGTAATGTGAGTGCAAATAAAAACAGCTTCATCACAAAGACTGTATAAAAACACCTAGACCATCCCCATGTGACATCACCCAATGGTTTTCTTAAGAGTCCATTTGAAGCCTGTTTTTCAGGCCTCCGGGTCGCACCCTACTGGTTGGAGATGAACTGATTAATTCCAAAAATGGGAAAATGGGTTCCCAGCAAAGGCTTGGAATGTTCACCTGATCTAAGTAATGAAGGTAGCTGTTTTAGCTAGGCTTAGCTCATGCTTACTGGCATTACCTTCCATTCATTCTGATTAAACCTGTCCACCCATCCTCATTTCTGGTGCAGTCACTTAAAAATGAGTATTGTTGAAACCAGCCGGGACTCTCAACAAGCCGACCCTGGCTAACTGGCCCTGACCTGAGGGTACCAGGGGCTCCGTTTGAGGTCCAGGCCAGTCTGTAGGTGGCTCACAGCAGCTTTCAATGTTGTTAGAAATAGTTAGAAAACCTGCATGTCCTCTTACAAATGAACGTCCACATATTTGAGTCCAGGACATTTTTATATCAATACATTGTATTATATAGACTGGACTGTTGAACACCGCTGGCATCAAGGTACTTCAGGGAAAGCTGTTGTGTTAGAGCTACTGTACATGTGGGGGTAAAAAAAATGGAAAAAATGTCACTGAACAAACATTTCATAGCAGCCCTAAAGTCCATTTGATACAAACTGAAATCCTTTTTCAGGAAAGCGGAAGGGGTGAAGCTTGGCCACATTGGTGCTTTATTATCCTTACAGCCATATGGATGTAATCCCTGGTCTTCTGAATGGGTTATTGCACTTTTGAAATTTATTTGGACTTTAAGTTCACTCTTGTGTCAAAGTGGTGATATTTTTAGACATAAACCTGCAAAGTGCAGCCAGAGAGGATTGGAATACATAAAAAAAAGAAAGAAAGGAGAGGGAGATCTTACTTGGATGTCGTCAGATGTCAAATGTCCTTTCATGTCACTGTTCTTCTTTTTGGGTGGGGGAGGGGCTGGCTTGTGGGCAGGTGGGAGGTCAGTCCTGTTAAAAGAGTGAAAAGACAACATGACACTCAGCACAGTAAGGGATTGCCACTCTTTATGTCCCTCACCTTCTACAGCACTCTATAATGAGAAGTCCTGCCTGCACTTGCCTTTTCCACTCTTTCCTTGGATTTTGATAGATCTCGTGTTGGTGGCTTTGTTGCAGCGGCAGCCATCCCTGCCCTTTCAAAGGCTCTCGCTGGAGAGACACTGTGCTAATGAGAGTGGGCTGTAATTGGACACTGAGGTGAGGAGATGGGAATGGAAGGGGTATAGGGGGCAAGGAGAAGGGCATGTGTGAGTCAAATCCTGAGGGTGGAGTGAGCCTCATCCAGAGCGCCACGTGGACAAACACCCTGCCTACTGTGCAGCGACTGTTTGTTTGACACGTCGTCTCGGGCTGTGATACAGGGAGCTCTGCAGGCACCTACTGCTCTCCAGCTTTCCCTGAATCCCTGGTGCTAATATCCCTAATCCCGAGGCACCCAACCCCGCCCCTTTGATGGCACACCTGGGAGACAAGCACTTCATCAACTGAACACCTGTGCTCTTCTATAAGCTCCCATTCTGACCACTACAGCCCCGTTTCCAAACAAATTTGAGATGCTGTGTGAAATAAAGATAAATACAGAATGCAACCATTTGCACATCTAATAATCCCGTCATTTATTCACAACAGAATAAATCAAGAGAACAAATCAAATGTTGAAAGTGAGACATTTCATGAAAATTGATGAACTTGATGGCAGCAATGTCTCAAAAAAGTTGGAAGATGAGCAACAAAAGACTGAAGAAGTTAGTGGTGCTAAACAGAAAGACCTGGACAAGTGTCTTTTAATCAATTGGTTTCACTGGCAAAAGGTCAGTGACATTACTGGGAATGAAAAAAACAACGTTGGGAGTAAAAAGGGGCAGAGGTTCAGCAAACAACAAAACAACTGTCTTCGGAATAACAGAAGAGAGTTACTAAGATTTGATCCGTCACCAGAGAATTTGGCCAGAAGTGATCTCCTGGCCGTCAGGTGGCGCTCGGTCATGATTCTTTACTGTAAATCACTGCTCGGGAACACAATCCACAAACACAGATTAAAGCTCTGCCATCCAAGAAGTAGCCAGATGTGAACGTGATCCAGAGCTGCAGCTATCTTCTCCAGGCCAAAGCTCATTTCAAATGGATTGAGGCAAAGTGGAAAAATGTCCTGTGATCAGATGAATCCAAATTCATTTTGGACACCATGGACGCTGCTTCCTCCAGACTAACAAGGACAGGGACCATCTGACTTGTTATCAGTGTGTACATTTCCAGTAACACGGTGATGCATTTCTGCTTGCAGATCTGGAAAGGAATATCACCCTTGAAAGGTATGAACAGGTTTTACAACAACATGAGCTCCTATCCAGAATACAGGCCTTGAGTCTTTCAGCAAGATGCTGCTAAACCTGCATACTGCAGCCATTACAAAGGCACGTGGCTTCATAGTAGTAAATTAAAAGTGAATTTTTCAGGGAGAGTAAAAACCACTCTGGCACAAAGTCACTGATATGGCAATAAAAAGGGAAAGAAAAAAAGTGAGAGCAGGAAATATTGCAGTAACTGAAGGCTTCATGATGAAATACTTAATCTGTGCATTTGAATAATTATTTCAGACAGGAAAGTTGCAGAGAAAGCCCCTTGATGAAAGATGCTGCCAGTCAGATGTCATGTGCCGTGCTCTGACATGATATCAGGACTGATCAAAGATAATGAAGTGGCGCACAGACACTGAGCTGTGTACCTACATGCATTATCTCCAGCTTCTTCCGCTTCCCATTCGCACTGGTTCACGTCCTTATTAAATAACATGACCTTTCTGCAAGGCCATGCTGGCGTTTTAATGTGCAGAAAATTTGTGCATGAGTGCACCTCTTAACTCTTCCTTTCACGCTCATTATTTCCGGTCCGTATCACCTTGTCTGCAGACAGGGCTGCCGTGCCACTGCCAGATTCATGTGGCACCTAGCTCAGCCCGCCTGCAGCACTGAGGCACAGCAAATTCACGGGAAAGGCAGCGTGCAGCACATAAAGCCTTCTGCAACACAGCGCCTACCGTTTTCTCTGAGGTAGATAATTATGAGGCTTGCCCAGGTGCGCTCATTAGAAACTATTTTAATCCATAGCTTGTGACTGAGTGGATTCTGATACAGGTGAGAATTTAAAAGAAAAAAAAGAAAGCTGTCACAACCGACAAGATCATTTAATTTCAGTGTTCTATCTGCTCCCTGCAAACAAAGAGTCTAAACTAAGACTTTTATTCAGCGTGCTGAAACATGACTAATGAAATGTACTTCTTCATTTTTGTCCAAAGACAAGTGGCGTCAACCAACATGACAAAATATTTACGGTGTTTTGAGACAAAATTGGTGTGGCATCATCATGACTTGACAGATTAATTTCATGGAGGATGACATCATGCAACATCAAAGCAAGATGCAGCATTTCCATTCTGCAGTTTTTTAACTCACTTTGGACCTCTGATGATTGCACCTTCCTGTGAGTTTGCCCATTTTAAATAGGTTCTGTGTTGGAGGTCCATATGGACAGTGGCTTATTAAATCTGACTAAACTTGAAAATATTCCCTCATCCCGTGAATACCAGCCCACGGCAACCACCCTCTCCCCATAGTACCCCCCGTTCTTGATTGAATCCAGCGACATTTGTCATCACGTTGCACACAAGCAGCAGCCTCGGGACACTGTCAGTGCAAAGGCTGTTGCTGCTGTTTGACGCAATACCGGGAAAAGGGAGCAACAAGTAGCTGGAGTGTTTGATGAGGTGCTATGTGTGTGCAGAGCATACAAACAGACAGCACAGCTAGCGCTCAAGCAAGCAAATGCCAGGAGACAGTTTATGAGACTAAAGTTGTGTCTCAGCCCCATCCATCATGGGTGCATATATGCTATATCACTGATTTATTGTATCCATCAACTGCACAGTCAAAACTCAAGCAATTTGGTGATTTTTTTTTATTTTAAAAATTATTTATTCAAGAATTGGGTCTTATTGCCTCAAAAGTAATGGAATAAGACAAGTATTAAAGAAGCCAGCAGGTTAGAAAGTTTTTCAAAGACATATTAATAAAAGGCAGACACATTTAGGTGCCATAGGTGCCAATAGCCTGCGGTTTCTTTGTATTACTGCAATGGTGACTAAAATGACCACAATTACCTCATCACATGGAAGACTACAATTTAGTACAATTTTATTTTCCAAAGAGTTTTTGCGGTTCCTACTGTGTCCAGTAAATGTGTGTGCAAAGTTTGAATGGCCGAACTTTGAATACGTCTTTAAAAAAAGATTAATATTGGAAGTAAAGCAGTTGACTTGAACTGCTTGTGTGTGTTTGTGTGTGTATAGTTTTGGTGTATAACCCAAGGTAAGTTATTTTATTTTATTTTTTTGTCTTGTTTCCAAATCTAACCAAACAATAGCTAAAAAAGGATGAAGAACGCCTTTAAAATATGACTCCATTGGTTATGCTGATCAATCAAAACAAGCTCTTTTGGTTTAAATTCACACATGTGGTGATTTGTGTCACCCCTTATGGACCCGCCAAACATACCCCACATTGGCAGATGTGGTTTTACTGTGGGTCAGTATGGGCAGAGCAAACCCACCATTACCCCACGTCAATAACGACCTTGTGTTAGTCGGCTCACAGACGCGTGGTCCTTTTAGGCCGCTATGTGTGTTTTCTGTGGTCAGTTCTCAGTGGGGCCGGCCCATAAAGAACCCACAAAGATCATGTGTGGGTTACCAATTAAAGGCCCAGAACAACCCTGAAAGAAGACTGGCTGTTTCTCAATACCAGGCATGACAAATTCAGGCAAACATTGTGGGTTATGCTTGGTAAGAACAACTGAGAGCAATGCATTTGGGAGAATGCATTTTAGTCTTTCTGCTGTGATGTCACAGCTCAGCTAATGGGCCCGAACATTTCCAAAAACCATAGACATTTTTAAATATGGTCTGTCTTACTAAAATCAACCACCTGTTTGTTTGATCTACATTCTCACATGAAAACATCTTAAAACTACATCCTGGTAAATAACAGAACTATTTTGTTGTTGTAACCCACAATTGTTTCTAGTATTGTTCACATCAGTTTGTTGATGAGAAATGCATTCTGGGATATGTAGTTGTCTCAGGTCTCCACTGGTCATCCACTTTCAATCCACACCATGGCTGTGCTACTGGTACCCAGTCTGGGTTCATATGTACTCCACATTTTACATGGGTGTCAGGGCCTGGCCCGCCTAGCCTTTGCATTCCACTGTGCAAAGATTCTCTCTCATGGAAAGGGTCTGTTACCCCCATTTCACAAGTTTCATTTCACAAGTGGACACAAATTTATTAGTCAAAAGCAAAAAAATAAAGCTGTTGTGAGAGCACAAAATTGGGTGGAGCCAAGCGCTCTCCAAGTTCTTGTGTGCTCCCTCAGTTTTTCCAGCTCTTCACTTGTTTTCACAGTTTTCTACTTCTGAGGGTCAGAACCAATGACTGCTCAATGGCACCATGTCGCAAAGAGGTGGGACAAAGCCAAAGGCAGAACCAATGGCATCTGATTGGTCAGCTTTATTGCTCAATATATAATTTATTTATCCTCTTTTCCTCCCTGGTACAGCTGTCATGGATATAACGTCTGATTAAAGAGATCAAAACCTATTTTTTCCTCAATGAGGATTTACTCTTATTTGGAGCCAGCACCTAGTGGTCAGTGGAGGAACTACAACAAAACGTATTTCCTTGTTGGGCTTCAACTCAGAAGTGGGATTGCTGCCGCCTGGTCAGAACCTTGACTGGAGAACTCAGTGGTTCTCCAGTCAAGGTTCTCAGTGGTAAGTTCTTTGGAGCAGAGGTCCTTCTATGATTGGTCATATTCCGATTAGACCACACACACCCTGACTTCTCTGTAGCTGCCTCTCCAAGAAGGTTCTGGAAGTGGCTGTTGGAAGACTTCCACTCACTCTTTCCATATTTAAAAAATAAAATCAAGTCACTGGTTATTTGAATCAGATGAAAAGAAAAAAAAAGGCTTAATTTATCAAACTTTAAATTTAGGTAACAAATCAAAATAACGAAATAAAAAAATGGCCTTGAGAGAATTTGATTTTAATATTTAATGGTGGGTTTATGTTAAATGACATTAAATTAGCTTGTCAAATTGCAAGTGATGTCGTGAAACCATTGGGGACTTATTCAGCACCAGTATGACATGCAAACATTTCCTGCGCTGCAGTAGATGATTATCCTGCAGTGGTCTGAAATGAGAAAATTCTGTATTTGGCATGATCTGAGGAGAAAAAGCCATTTGTCAGACCAGACGTAGAGCTACAGAGGGTTATATTTGGATTGTTTCTTTTTTTTCATTCAGATTTCCAGATTATTTCTCAGTAAACGTGTAACTCCATGACAGACGGGACCATCATATGGCCAGAAGTTAATGACTGGCTATCTGTCGCCAATGGGTCTCCATGCAGGATGGAAGAAAGGAGCTCCATCAGTCTCCGCCTCCAGTCAACGTTCTGACCAACGCGCAAGGAGGAAACACTTGGGAGTGAAGAGCCGAAAAACACTGAGCAAGGATGCATAAGTTCAGAGAGCCCTTTGGCTCTCCCCAGTGGTAGTTTTGGGCTCTCCTTGTATTGTAGTTTTTACTTTTGGCTTAAATTTGTGTTCTCCTCTTGTAAAACTAAGGGTTGTACAATTTCTAAGTGAATCTATTTATTGGAACTCTCTCTTCTCGACTAAAACGTACTTCACGAGATACACAAGAAGTATCAGGATAGCAGGCCAGGCCATTCAGGGTTGTAATAGCATCAGTTGTTTTCCAAGCTGACTTAAAAAACAACAAAAAAAGACCAAACAAAAAAAAACAAAACAGCATGTTTGCTGGGAACTTTTGGAGAATTGAATCTAAAATGCAGTGAGGCAGTAATGTCTGCATGCAAAAATAAATCATTTTATGAAGTTCACCAGAATGCTGGTAGGTTTTGTGTTGCGGTTTTTTTTTGCTGCAAGACTGGGCTGCCATGGATGAATATCTATGTTCTCCATAGTAACACCGTACAGCAATGGGCGTCCACTAAAAATATTCAAAACTTTTGACTAATCTGCTATTTTTAAGAGTTTAGAAATTCCAAGTGATGTTGTGTGTGCACTAATAGTCACCTAATTTGAATATAAAAATGCTGAATTGTGCATAAAGGGTTTCTGTTTTTATACGGATGGTAGACTATTCTGTTGCACAGATTTGTGTTAATTGTAGTTATCATATTTAATCCAGCGCTTCAGTTTATGCTCATTGTTGACGTAGATACAACGATGCCCTACTCGCCTTCATTGTCTCATGTGTATCTCAGCACAGACTTCCTGCTGGCAGCAAGGGGGCACTGGCTCTGCAAGACGCAAACATAAATGAAAGCCGACAAGCACCACAAGCCTGTGGGGAGCAGAAAGCAGTGGGCAGGGAACCATAAGCTGCATTCAAGTCTGCACTGTTTCCTACTCAGAGATCCACCTTGAAGACCTTGCTCCTCCTCGCTCGGTTGGCTACGAAAGGCTCAGGGCAGCTTAAGGGGAGATTTAAGAGGGATAGCGAAGAGAAAACATAACTAATCCTTAAACTGAGAAGAGTAATCTGTGAGGGAAGATTTACAGCAAAGAAAATGACTTCTACAATGCTCTCACAAAAAGAAAAAAAGGAATTCCTATTTGCAATGTTTGTACCAGTGAGAGGCAGTTTTTGTACTCATGCGATCAGTTGTAATGTCCCTTGATATGACATTTTAAAACCCCTCTTCCTCCCCCCCGTGTAGTGAAAGAAAGCGAAGTGTCGCATCCCCAGAAGCATTTGGATTAAAGAGCCACCGCCTGACCGCCACGCTGCCTGTAAAAACCAGCGTGAAGTGTTGGAGCTGATCCTTGGTGCTCTCATTGATTTCTGTTGATCACAATCTTATTTGGCAATTTAAATGCTAATGATACTTTTAATTGCAAGATGGGATAAATGTGATTTGATCTTTAGGAGGCAATTACTTTCATGCTTTGTCTAGCTCCGATCTTTTTCTAAAGCCGGACAACAATTACTCTGCAGGGCTCGGCTTTCTTTTGTCTCTTATGAGAGGAGAGAGAAGAATAAACAAGAATGAAGCAAAGTATTTTGTTTTTGTTCTTTGACAAGTTTATCAAAAACTACTTCTTTTGCTTGAGGAAAGTTTTGACTTTACAATTATACACTGTCAATTTTCAAACCTTAGGCATTGTTATAGTATACACACACTGCTATACAAAATACATGGGCATGTAGATGAATGCGGTTGACAGATGTACTGCATTTATAACATTCTGTACAGAAAAAACCAAGCACCAGTTTTACTTATTGACAACAATAGTAAAAGACTTGAATTCACTAGTACTATAACAGTCCATGATATAAAACTCAGATGGGCCTTTTCCACCAAAATGGTTCCAGTGCTGGTTCAGAGCCAGAGCCTGACATATAATTCAAACTGCTAACTGTGAACGAAAACAAAAAGTTCACCAATTCAGAGCCAGGAAACTGGTGCTACTCTGGCTTCTATACTCAGCTGGCCTCAATGCAAGAACTGGTTACGTCAGGGGCGATGAGTGGGAATATCACAGGGAACCAAAACATTACAGCAGCCATTGTTAAGTCACATCTGCTGGCAAAACTGATGAAAAAGAATTAACAAAGAAAATCAGGCGACATTGGTCTGCAGACCAAGCAGTACAGGACAGTTTGGTACACAATTATTCATTTTTCCACGGTGGAAAATTGTGACCAGTACCAAAATAAGCATACCTTAGAACAAGTGCTACATTGTCCTTAAGGAGTAGAATATACATGCCATTTATAGCACGAGCGTGAGTACACCATGGTTGCCACGAATATCCTGCATTTGTTTGACAAATTGCCATGCACATCCATGATAAGATGAGCTACATGGACGTGAGATATAATAATTTCTTAAATGCTAGAGGCACTCGTGTGGCAGCTAACTGAAAGTGACAGGTCAGGTCAGGGAGATCTGCTGTAGTTATGGACTCGCCGTGGAGGAGTTGTGTAGAACGGAGAGGGGCAATCCAACGCAACAAGTCATCAAGCATCGTGGAGGACAAGTGAATATACGGTCTTGTCATCAGTTTTCCCTGGTATGGATGTAATGGCTGAACATACCATCTCCAGCTGTGAAAAACAAGCAAAGCAACTTCCTTTTCCAAAAGCCTTGTTCATTTGTCTGCAGTCTGTATCGCACGTACTGAAGCGACACAAACTGATAAAAAAGCTTGGTCAAACTGTATATCTGAGGCCTGAGGTGCAGCTAGAAGCTAGAAGCTAGGAGCTAGAAGCTAGAAGCTACACTGCATTCGGCTGACTTGTCGTCACAAGATCTTTATCTTTCTTAATCAAAGCTCAACTTCCTGCCAAGAACAAATACAATGGGCTGGATGCCCTCTGTTATTTTGATTTGATTTACTATTATTTATCCCTGTGGGGAAATTCTTTCTCTGCATTTGACCATTCTGGGCTGCTGGAACCAGAGCGGTGGGCACCTGGGGAGCAGGTGGGGGTTTCAGGTCCCTTGCTCATGGGCACCTCATCCATGGATGTGGACGTGGTGAGGCGCTTGTTCGGGGGCTCCCCACGCCCACATCATTGGTGCCGGCCAGGGACTGAGCCGGTGGCCCTCTGGTTGCCAGCCCAGTTCTCCGGCCGGGACGCCACAGAACCCCTATTATGCTTTTGTAACTTAGGTGTGTTCATCTTCCTTATTTTTATTGACCTTGGGCTGCATGGGTACTATGTCGTGCTGCTACGTAGCAGAGGTAGCCACAGAGGTAGCCCAACACACCTGACAGTGGAAATGCAAACTAGATCAGAGCTTATTGTTCCAAACTGACACAAACTGAACGGCTCTGCTCTGTGGGAAGGTGTCTTCTCGCTCTGTGCTCAGTGGTCAAAGTACAAAACAAATCTGAAAGCACAACAAGATACCCACCAAAAGTACATGATAAAGGAAAAAACAAAAAACAATAGTTATAAAAAGCTACTAAAACATCTAGTCTGCTTAATTTAAAGAATCAACTTAAGCTGGAAGTGAAGTGTAAACAGCAGTGGAAGAACTTTTAAAGGCTTTAGAATTTGGTGGTTATGATGTTTGCGCCCTCATGAAGAAACGTTGTTGGGCTTCCAGTATGAACCTCTGGCATTTATTTATCCCTCTGAAAACAACCAGTACAAATCCTGTTCATAAATACCAAATCAGCATTTGGGAACTTTGGAAACTTCACAAAAGTTTTAGGAACACAGAGTGGCTTCAATAAGACATTATTTTTGAGGGAAAACAAAACAAAACTATCATCTGTGTCCTTTGTGGATAATGGTCCTCTTTAGAAAATCAGAGTTCACCAAAAGGTGGTTCCAACTACACTGGAAGAGACCTAAACTTGTAATGAGATGCCTCTGTGTTTCTTGTAATGTCAAAGTTGAACTGGCTCTGAATTGGCTCTGGCTCCAGCCCAGAAGCAGCGACTGGGTCAAGTTGGTCAAAAAGGGGCGAGAGAGACAAAAGAGACAAATCCCACTTTGGTTACAGCTTAAAGCAAGAAGGTGTCCAACAGTAAATGACCATTCATGACATTAAAAAGGTCTCCACACAGCAAAGATGAAAAGCACTGATGACCAGTTTACAAATCAAGAAGGTACACAAGAACAAATGGTGCCTCTGGAACTCTCTTTAGCCCAAGTCATCTCTTCAAATGTGCTACTAAAGCATACACATGTTTTCATCTGCTGCCAATCACTGGTTGCACACGTCTTTCACATTGACAGTGATCCTGCATCAAAGTTTAACATCCACTTTCGATTCTGCATGTGATTTTCCTCAGATATTGTTGTAAACAAGGACACAAAGTCGGCGTCATAGTGATTTATATCGGCGACTGTGTGAACACCAGCTGTACGCCAGGAACGGGGAATTCATTTCTTCACAGTGCCACAATTGGCGGTGCTTTTCAGCATTTTGGGGGTCATACATCACGTTGAGGCAAAACGCAGAGCGATGAACACATTATTCCAAGAACATCGCCGTTGACAATGCCCATCTATTCTGATAATCAGTCGACTATTGTGCCAGTAGAGCCTCTAAAAGGGGGCCGGTGATTTATGAGGATTGACCAATTTTGAGTCGTATCGTGTTTCTCTGCGAGGGCAAACAGAGGCGTGACTGACGGTGCAGTCAGGCATGTTATCAAATGCCCAAGCTTGATTAACAGCTCATCAACATGCAGAATTAAACAGTCTGGCTAAATGCTTCCCCTTTACGCTGTCATTAAACACTCATAAGAAGTTTGAATCCTTTGCAGTGATTCTCCAGACACATTCTCTTATTGCAACTTATATGCATTCATATAATCAGATATTTCATGTAAAAAAAACAAAACAAAAAAACATCATCTTCATAAGACACTGAACATGTTTGGTGACAAACCACAGAAAACAGACAGAGAGCTTTGATTTCACTACATTTCACAACATTAAGCATGCCAAACCTGAACACAGTAACAATACTTGCAGGACTGACAGAGAAAACGCCTTCATGCATTATTTTGCAAGAATCATGCACACAAAAGAAGGGAAAAGAGCAGAAGCTGGAGGAGAGAGGATGGACAGTGTGGTCTGGTAACAGATAATATTACAGAAAGTTTAGCTTATGTAAAACCTCTATGGGCTACTTTGATAATGAATTTGATATGTTTTTCAGTAAATCTCATCTGGTCTGGCGAGTCTGTTCTGTTCAAGCTGCGTGGATCTGATGAAATGGAGCTGGATGCTTCATCTTAATAATTCTGATGAGCTTTAGTTATTCTTGGCACTGTTTTCATCCAGCTTCATCTCCATTTATAACCGCTAATGAAACTGCATTGTCATCATTTAAAAGGAGCAGGTTGCATTTTGTTTGTTTCTTTCTTTCTTTTTTGTTGTGTATCAGATTAGGCTGTGTGAACTTTAAAGACTACGTGGTGAAATGCAACTGTATCAAAATGAAATTCCTTGTGTTGTGAAAATTTGAGTCCAGAGTTTCTTCCATATTTCCCATGAATGTTTCGCTCACAATGGTGTGCTCAAGTATGTCACTTGCAGGCCACCATTACATGCAGGCAACAGGATAGAGGATCCGGGAGGACAGGGGTCAGCGGGGGACAGACTGGGGTCAGGTGCCTCTACTTTCCTTGTGGGGGACTCTGGCTTCTCTGGAGCCTGTGTCACACAACTATCAGCAACAGCAGCAACAGCAATGCTGAGGGAGTGGAGGGGGAAACAGAGAGCAGTTACTTTGGCATCAGAGTGAGAAAGAAAGATAGATTAGTAAGGAGGGAGAAAGAGACAGAAAGCAAAGGGAGCAGCAAGAGTCTCTGTGATTCATTTGTTTTGAGAGGCACTGCTGAGAGGTAGAAGTGCTGATGTTTCTGGGTCTCTGTGGGCTCAGAGCTGGTCCACAGACATGCGGCAGGTGGCAGGATGCCTCATCACTGTTTGGGGGCTTCTAATGTACTTGCTGCAATCTCATTATCTGACTTGATAAAAGCTCATGTGCACCCTCAGCTGGATTCTGCACCCCCACCCCCGCCCCTGTTGTTTGGGTAATATTCCCAGCTCTTCCACACAGGAACATCGTTCCCATCAGAATAAGGTTTGCATCGTAATATGGGATATACCCAAGAGCCGCATGGAAACCCTGGTAACCACCCAGCTATGTTCTGTGGCTGTGTGTTTTACACAAAGGCAATTATCAGGACGCTTCTTGAATGCTTCTCTGCGTCTTCAATGGAAACAGGTTTCTGACTAATGATCCCAGAGTGATGATGGAGGGTTTGCACACAATTTAAGCACATTTTAACAGCTCTTTTGCTTCATGCTCTCTCAGCTGCACCCAGTGGTCTGTTTGTCCTTTTGTCAGTGTGTGTGTGTGTGTGTGTGTGTGTGTGTGTGTGTGTCTGTGTGAAGCAGCTGGCAGTGTTGGATGAAAGTGTCTGCGAAATGAATCTAATGTAAATAAATGCAATGTTAAAAATTGCCATGGCCCCTGCTTCATAGGCAAAACAAAATGAGCTTGTTGGCTGGAGGAGGGGTTGCAGAAGTGAACAAAACCAGAGTTGCATGATCCATAAGTCTGTCTCCAAAAACAATTTACGTTAGATTAATTTATGCAATATCCAAATTCTTAACATACACACAAAAAATATATCAGACTCATGGCATTGCTTTTGCAGGATTCTGGGAGCAGTAGATCAATATCTGGACTATCATTTGTTATGCTAAACTCCACGGGGTTTGAAGTGTATCTATTTCTAAACTCAGCTGTGAAATTCATTTACATAACTCTACAATTGTACTTCCAAGAAAAATTGAACCCGCGGACCTGCAGCATTTACAATAAACCTTGAAAATTGACCTTACGTCATGATATCACCATGCAGTTCAGGCAAATCTTTTCCAAAAATAGACTTCAGTTTATGCTCCTGCAATCAGTCCTGATTAAAACAATAATATTTTAATGGAAAGGGAGCTCAGTGAAGCCTACATTACAATCAGGAAAGCTCTTAATAGCAATAATTATTGATTCTATGTGCGCCAGGAAATGAAGATAATATTAGCCTCTTTCTTTTAAATATAATGTAAAGGATGTAAAGATTATTGGCTCCTAGAATAAATGGAAATGAGGCAGTAGCATGTTTACGGCATGTTGTTTTCTCTCCAGACACTAAAAGTGTGCTGTCCTCCTCAAAAGCTTTTTTTTTTTCCTCCACTCTTTCTTATTGACAAGACTGCACAGCTAATCTTGCAACCTGTCCAGCCCCCTGCAATATTGTGTGGCACAGGCTTGGTACTCACAGGTCATTATCTGTCTCAGTGTGAGTCTTCTGCTGCCGCCGATGGACCATGAAAACAGTAACAGCCACGCCAATGATGAGTCCAATGGCAACGACACCTCCAAGGATCCCGATAACACCACCTGGGGGACCCTGCGGCAATGGCTTCTCTGCAGACAACAGATGAAATAACAGTGTCAAGGTAGGTGCTCTTTCAGTAATTGATGCTGCCAGGTTGTACTTAGAGGGGAAGAAAAGGGACCAAAAGAAACCAGAAGTCAGGACAAAGACACACTTGATTAAGAATTCTGAATTTTGTTTCTTTTCCTGCTTGCGTCCATGGAAGGAAACTTAGTTTTGGGCCTGAAAACTTAACTTATTAAAAATACTTCCTCATGAAAGCAGAAATTCGTCTAAAAAGGAAAAAAAAAGATAACAATAGACTATTGTGAAATGGAAATCTTTTCAAACCATTAGACGCAATTCTTTCCAGGCTTCAGCCTCGCTGTCGTTAAACACGTCCAAATACTATTTTCAGGAGCTTATACTAGCATGAGGCCATTGTCCTGCCTGTCCTGGCTCTGCCTGAATACCACACTGTAACTCAGCAGCTGCTGCATTTCCAACATGTGCTCCATCAAGTGTTCAAAAAAAAAACCCTATATTGGCTTGGATTCGACAGTGAACCCAAATGCACTCTTAAGAGCATGGCAAAGTTATTATATTTTTGAAATCCTTGCCAGCATTGGGTAACAAATGCATTTTATATTGTCAGCATAGCACAAGAAAGTGTGTAGAAATGTAGGAAAGTACATCCTCTTCCAACTCAAATGTTTTAAGCATCAGAACAAAAAAAACCAATAAAACAGGTCTTAAATTTAAGAAAATACATCTCATTTGAAGAACTTCACGTAACATATTAGACTGAACTATGGTTTATTTAACAATAAAGAAATAAACTACGTACGGTCGTCACTGCTGGTACAGGAATTAATCGCATGCATTTGATGAATGGATTTTCACCAAGAGTGAGCGCCTCCCTTAAAGCAGAAACCCAGGACCAGCAGGTCTGCTGGTCCTGAAACATTCCGGTGCGTGCTAGCACAATGCCAAAGAGGGGAAGACATCAGCACTGATCCTCGAGAAGCAATTGTTGCTGCTCTTCAGCCTAGGCTGTAAGTCAGTTTCCAAACTATTTGGAGTCCATCATTCAACAAAGAGCAACATTATTCACAAGCAGAAAACACGTAAGACAGTTGCATTTAGATAAATTTATTCATTAAACCACATTATTCCTATAATTACTCCTATAAATCAAATTAGATTATACTTAATGAAAATTAAGCCTAGGTGGGTTTTAGCATTGCCAATTAGGGAGGAAACTGGACACGGGGAGAACCCTCAGACTCAACACAGAAAGACCCAGCTGAACCAAGAGCCGACTGATCTTGCTGTGAAATGTCAGTGCTAACCACAGCACTACTGTGCTGCCCGTCATAAATTTTACAGAAGAAGAACAGGAGCTGCAGCTGCAGAAAGAATCAACAACACCATGATAGGTCCTGAAGAAGGACAAGGGAGAGAGACTGCTGAAAAACCATGCTAATGCTATCAAATGGTTCAGAACAATCCTTATTTCCCTCTAGCAGCTTAAGCTAAAGCAGCATAAATAAGAGATGCTCAAAGAGACTACAACGTTAAAGACTTTATTATAAAGGAAGATCTTATGTAAATGGTTTAATTCACAACAACCAATAGGAGAGAAGCAATCTAGGTAAGAGATTCCAAGGTTATTGCGATTGTCTCTAATTAACGATGAATAATTTGTTTTCCTAGCTGTTTTATAAATGACCAGACTGTAGCAGGGCACCACTTTCTTTCCAGCGTTCAGCATTTCTGCTTAAGATTCCAAATCTCTGCATTATACCAGGACACAAACCTTCTAGGATTAACTACTTTACTTTTCAGTGGGGCAACAGAATCCAGGGTTACGTGCAGGAGCTCAGTCGAGCCAATAGAAAGGCCATTAATGCATGAAGGAGCAAGAGCCTCAAGGCTGTCCACAGCAGCATCAATAGGTCGCAAGTGCCCAAGCAGAGCAGGGATTTTTCTCCTTGAATTTAATAACAGCACTGTCAGACAGGTGTCTATTGAAACGTATTATTTTTAATTGCACACTATAAAATTGTGACAAGTGAACTGGAATGAGATTAAAGAATGGTCAGAAAGTATTGGGTTTTGGAAAAGCCTGTGATCAGCATATGATCAGCCCATGATTGCAGCAGTGAGTGGATCCCTTAACATGTTGACTGAATCCAGCCGAGTTTACCAGAATTGTAAAACTGCTCTCATAATTAGCATAATTCACATATCCTGCCATGTGGTGGCAGCAGCTGTCCTTGATGCTCTTCACTATCGGATTTTTGTAGAGAAAAAGAAGGCTCAGGGGTCATTTTATGAGCCTGAACCAGCAGCGCTGATGTCAGGCGCTACAACATTCAGGTCAACATTTTCATCTGGAAGTGCATATGTTCACACTGGTAACCTGTAAGCACCCTACAAGCTCTCCCACCCCACAAATACTGGTTTCCACCTGCAAAGACCTACCTTCTGTACCTTCTGACATCCGTAATATCGACTCTTTACCTCAGTTCAAATCCAGACTCAAAACTCATCTGTTTCAGTCAGCATACGGTCCATAACTGCCCTTTTTTTATTTTCCTGTGATTTTAATGCTGTGTTCTTGTTGTTGTTTTATTTATTTTATTGTGTTTTATCTTGTAAAGTGTCCTGGAGTGACCTGAAAGGCGCTTCAAATAACATGTATTATTATTATTATTATTATTATTAAAGACCAAGTGAGCTGTGCTTTGTTTTTGTTTTTTTTGCCTGTTGGAGGTCCCAAACTGTGCCCAGTTGCCAGGAAAATAAATAAACAAATAAATAAATAAACACATTTTGGGTCAATTTGAATATTGCTACTTTTTTTTTTTTTAAACACATGAACCATACATACAATATACATTGAGACAAAAAAAAAAGGAGGCTGACAAAAGGTTCAGAACAGAAATGCAATGTGTCATTACAAGTCCACTACTAAATGTCATCCAAGCTGTTGTCATTAAAGTCAAAAAGAGGAGAGTTCCTGGCCTCTGCTTCCATAGAACTGGATCGTTACTTGGATGGATGAAGCACGGAGGAATGACGTGGTTTAAAGATGCCACGTGGTGTTACACATTTGAGGTTGAAGTTACAAAAGGGGCTACTTTATTTTTCACTACTGTTACTCACTTTGGTGAAGAAAAGCTGCTCTACAACTGTCACTTAAACTCAGGCCCCCCCCACAATCATTGTCATTAAACCCATTAACCCAATTCAGAAATGTGGACGTCATTTTTGACTCTGAGCTGAGGTTTGTTCCTCACATAAAGCAGGTTGTAAAAACTGGATTTTATCATCTTAAGACCATAGCCAGAGTCGCCTGTTTCTCTCTCTGGTCAACACGGAGATGCTAATGCAGGCTTTTATTTCTAGTCGTATGGATTATTGCAACGCCCTGCTTTCAGGTCTTCCCAGAAAAAGTGTAACACACCTTCAGTTGGTCCAGAATTCTGCTGCACGTGTGCTGACAAAGACCAGGAAGCGGGCCCATACTACACCAGTTTTCAGATCGCTGCATTGGCTCCCCATATGTTTTAGGACTGATTTTAAGGTTCTTTTAGTTGTTTTTAAATGTCTTTATGGTCTTGGGCCCTCTTATCTTACAGAACTGCTTTTACCATACCAACCCTCGCGGACCCCGAGGTCCTCTGGTACTGGCCTTTTATCATTTCCAAAAGTTCATACAAAACCCATGGTGAGGCGGCCTTCCAGTTCTAAGCCCCACGGCCTGTTTTAACCTTTGAATTGTATAATTTTTAGACTTGTAAAGCACTTTGGAAACTTTCCTTTTTGTATGAAAAGTGCTTTATAAATAAAGTTTGATTGTTTGATTGAAAAATAATGGAAACGCCTGCAGCCAGTTTCACAAAGCAGGTTATGTGGAACTCCGAGAATGTGGAACCTGAACTCAGGGAAATTTGAGTTTTTCGTTTAACAAAGCTAGGTTACTTAACAAAGCTAGGTTACTTAACAAAGCTAGGTTAATTAACAAAGCTAGGTTAATTAACAAAGCTAGGTTACTTAACCCTGAGCCAGAGGGTTTAGTTGAGCTGGTTTTGAGAAACTGAAGTAACTCATACTCGGAGTCTGTTGCTGCGGCAACTGCCTCTCTGAACTAAACCTGGTCGGGGCTTTTTTTTTCTCTTTCCATTTGCCACAAAGTGATCGGATAATCAACATGATTTAAAAGTGACTTTATAATGACTTTACTAGTATCCTGCTCCCACTTCTATGAGTAAAGAAATGTCCCTCTAGGATTTACCAGTCTGACGACACATATTGATGCATCTATAGATGCAAGTATTAGGACCACTGAAGAAAAAAAAAATTAAATCTGAGAATTTGGACTTTAATCTCAGAATTCTGAGAAAAAGGATTTCTGAGAAAAAAAGTCAGAATTCTGACTTTTTTACTCAGAATTGTACTTTTTTTTTCTGCAGTGACCCTAATACTCTTCCGTACATTTCGAACTCTAACTTTCCTTCGTCGCTGCAGTCTTCTCACTGCAGAAAGTCACGTGACTGCAATAGATCCTCTAATTCACTGAAGAAGAGTAGGAGGATCTCTTCCATTGACTGGTGTTGCCATGACGAATCACAGTATCAGAGTTCCACTGATGATGGAGTTGACTGAACCAACTCTGAACACCTGATCTGGAACCAGAAACTTCAAGTTTGTTGAAGCTACTTTGTGAAACGGATCCCCAGATGTTGAAAGAACAATAAACACATTTTGATGCCAATTAAGTTCAATATACTGAAAAAAATGGGACTTTATTACTCACGTTTTTGCACAAAGGCCTGTTGATTTTATTGTCTTACATGTGATGAACAACAAATCCCACTTTCTGTGATAATAACAGATAAAAAAGAGAGCAACCGTTGTCACATAGATAAAAAGCTTAAGTGCAGGAAAATCACTACTATTGTGTACCAACTGATATCAGGTTGAACTAAAAACAGAACCATCTCTTTTCAGAAGCATAATGGAGTTTTTTCTTGTTTCTTTTTTTTCTTTCTTGCAGCTCTGATGTCAGTTTTCTTCAACAAAAGCAGCATAAAGTTGTGCATTTTAAGACAGACAGAGGACCAATCAGTGGTCTGGGAGCCGGTCGTTATGGGACACGTTCCAAAAGGAAAGCCCATCTCCTGCCCTAATGATGGTTCCATTATTAGCTGTCTGTCCCTTCCTGCAGAGATGGGACAAGGCCTCCCTCCCAGGGGGCCTCCTCCTCTCAACAAATCCTTCCTGCTTGATTCACTACCCATAATGACTGATATACAGGGGACTTCTTCACACGCGTGAGGCCACACAATAAGAGCATGTCAGCCCACCTTGTACAAGGCGCTCGCTGCCTCAGAGTCAGTGATTATAGGTCGTGTCCATCAGATTGTCATGCCACAGTAAGCTGTGGCTGATCTTGTTTGGAGCCACCTCGTTTCTAAAAGTCGCATCATGTCAAAACCTCAAAGCAAAAGCGAGGAAACAGCTTTTCATGTAGCCACACGCACGCCTTTATTTTGATGCATTTCAACAGCGGGCTACGAAGTGGCTTTCAAGACCAAATGGGATGTTGCTGTATGGAGGGAAGGGGTAAACCAGGTTTTCCTGCTGTCTCATTGTGCAACATACTGAGCTGATTTCCATGGCACTAATGCAAATCCAGGCACAACAGTCAGCTGCACTATAACACGACATGTACACAGACGAGTGGACTCGATCGAATGTGGATTCCCTGTTGTGGAGCTGTAGGCATGGGATTTACGCTGTCACCTCCTCAAGTTGACGGAGCCATCTGGTGCACAATCTGAGCTCTTTGGCTGCTTCTCCTGCATCACAGAATCATCAGAAAATTCAGGCTCGCATTTTCTGTACATGGACGCTACTTAAACGCATCACCTCTTATCACTGATATTTGTTTTAGTTGCCGTTTGTAAAAAATGTAACTGGTTCAGGTGTGAACGGCAGTCTTGCAGGCGGTGAAACAAGCCGAGCCGCGCTAATTTCAATGACCAAGGGGAGAGTTTCTCCCCACAGAAGCTTTTCTACTTTACCCACAATATACAATAACTGCACCTGATGAGCAGGGACGACCTTCCTGTTACTACGGGAGATTTGTTAAAAGACAGAGATTACTGGGAATTAGGAGCCCCAATGGTCCAACAAGAAAGGTCAATTTTCTCAAATAGGTTTCACCTCTAAACACATCACGTCTCTGCACATGAACTGCTGATGAATTAAATAAAAATTAAAAAGAAAAAAAGCACCTTAATGGTATAAACACAATTTCCAGAAGAAACAAGTTATGTACAGAACTTACTGAAGAGTAAAATGTATATTTAGTAGAAGTTTCTTGCATGTAATAGCCATCTCTGCACACAACAGGAGGTTGTACAAGAAGTAGACTTTATTTAAATAAATAAATGAGTTAAGAAAAAGAACACCAAGCATAGATTTCCAACACTAGCAGACATGCACAATTTGCTACTTACGTAACATTCACCCCAATTGCTCCAACACCAGCATCAGCATTATTCTCACCTTCAGCCTTTTCAATGAGCAGAGAAGGATAATTAATTGTGCATTTGTGCTCTCTGCTATTTTTAATGTGACCTTTTAAACTGAAGTATCAGGCAGATGAGGCATATGGATTATCCTGTTAAAACACACCTGTGAGGAAGCTCTCACACACCTTTCCAGGGTCCTAACCCAACGCGACAATATGCAACACCACGAAAACCGCTCAGAGAAGTCCATGACTGTAAAACTGGACATTAGAGGAGTTTGATTCAATTAACTTGATCATGGCTTGATGTGTGTCAGTGGTCCAACCCTGGTGAGAAAATAAAACAAAGTCAAAATTGTGTCTAGATATCTTTAATATAAAGGGTTAACATTTTAAACCTACTGTGACCCCGTGTCATTGTAATCAAAGTAAAGAATCTACAAAAAAAAGAAAAAAAAAATCAAAAGAAACGCCCATTAAATATGAAATCAAACAAACCTTTGACCTTTGATTTTACAAATGAATAACCTGAATAGAATCTGACCAGACTCTATTGAGTAAAGTCTGTTGTTCATATACTGTATGTCTTGTCCCTGGTACTGAAAGATTGCTATTGATTTTCAATAAGTGCAAAGCACCCATCCATGCAGCTGCTTTCTCTGCTGTCAGTCCACCACTGTGGCACATTTAAGATGACAGACTTGACCTTGGCTTTCCATGGCCGTGGCTCCCTCTGATGTAGTGCCAGCCTTCATTGTCACATCTACTCCCCAATGTTCGCTCAGCTGCAGCAGACGTATGTGCTGTTGTTTGTTTGGGGTCTTTTTCTCTCTCTGCACAGTACTGAAGCTGAGTGCTCAGTCACCGGCCTTCATAAAGTCCACCATGAAGTCAACTTCGTCAGCGGTGCAGACTCCAGACACGCAGCCAACCCACAGGTGGCGCTCTTCTTTTTGAGAAATTGTGCACGAGATGCATAATAATTCAGAAGTTTCTGTGAAATCACGAGCAGAAGACAGGACAAAAGCATGCGGGTGCTAGAGTTACCAGTCTCCCCTAGAACATATTAGTCACACATACCAGAGCTGGAAGAGTTCAGGTAGGAGGTCAAGAGGTTGCTCATTTACCAGCTCCAAATCCAATCTGTCACAGAATGCAGCAATGCAGGATTTAAATGGAAGCAGGTTTATTTTAGGGGATCGCCGCCACGTACCTGCTGGGGCCCAGTGTGCATCATCAAACACTTGGCGCAGTGATGTCAATTAGAAGATTAATGATGTCTTTAAATGTAAAGTCACCCTTTGCAATATGATGAAAGACAGTAAGGATGCAGTGTATTGAAACTATGTGGTGTCACACTGATGGTATTAAGAGGACATTTGTGAAGTGGTGTTTTGTAAAAATGTTCCAGGCATAAGTCTGATCATATTCCAAGTATGGATGTGGCTCCTGGCGCTCTCTCTCCATCCCATCAGAAATTGTAATTGCTATCTCCTCCACAGGGGCCAAAATACTTTCCAGCTATACTGGCAAGTTTTGAAGTGGACAGATTGAGAGTCTGGCTTCTAACCCGTGCCAGCTTCACACCACCCATGCCAGTCTGAGACAGCCACCTGTTCCAAGGACCGTACTGACTGCTTTTCTACCTCGCCAGTCAACCAGCACAGTGAAACAGTCAAAATTGCTTTTATCTCTCTATTCACGAGTTGTGCAGCTACCTTATGTGGAAGCAAATGCCCAGGCTGTTAGTAATTTATCAGGAGGTTTTTTGTTTTTTTTTACTAAACTTTTTCCACTTTGGGTAAATTCTGCAGGCCCAATAAAGAGGAAGAAATGTGGTTTAATGGAGTTCATAAATCTGCGTTTCATGCTGCCAACTCCAAGTGGTACATGCTGCTTTGTCTCCCTCTCCTTCCTCCCACTGAGTTGGTAATCTCGTTAAACTTCAGTGTTTCCAGGTCCCTCTCTTCTGGGAGCTGCTGGGGTTCCTGATGTCATCGTTTTTTTGTTTTTTTTTCACAGTTGTGTACCCTCTGGAGGCCAGCATCCTCGTTCACCTGAATTCACGGTGATAGCGTGTTCCCTCACAGCTTCACAGACCCGCGGTGTCAGGCCGGAGCTGACGGAGGCAGGGTGATTGTGATGGGGTGGGATTCCTGCTCGACACTACTCCACGGAGGGCAGCACTTCATTAAATACAAATTGTTAACACATGGGACGTGTTTACCAAGATGAAAACAAGCTCATTACGAGCATATAGTAACTGTTGTGCACCTGCTGGGCTCCCTTTACAAACCTCTGGGCTATATGAGTTAATGGTAGTTTTTATCTATCTATTCATCTATTTACTTATTTATTTATTTATTTATTTAGCATGTGCTGCTCAGCAGTTACAAACCAATATTTTGTTGTACCAACCTTTACATTTGATTATGGTTATCCAATGTCACATTTGCATCTGCCGAGAGCACCATAGAAAAACCTTCACCAGTACATCCCAGACAATTACAACTGGGTTAAGGTCTGGATGCAATTATTCTGTTTAAATTGTCCTCACTAATGAGTGTTTTTTGTTCAAGTTGTGCAGCTGTTTATTTCCTATACCATGAGCTCTTTACATTGTGTTTGTGGAAATGTTCTTTCAAACCACATTTCTCCCTGAGAGATGATGGCCATAACTGATCATCCATGAAGCGAATAATATGTTGGACTGTTCTTGACCCAGTCTGAGCAGTTTTTAAATCTGCTTTGTTGTTTTATTTGAAACTAATAATTTAATAGTTTCTGAAGAATCTTTCAGACATCCACAAAGTATGTGTCCCGCCATGTCTGTATAAGGGATGAGGGATGTTTGAGTACTTTTAGGAGGCCTTTCGTCTACCTCTCGTGGTCTCCCATCCCCAAATATCTGCTAAAACCACCTGAAGTAAGTTCACTCTTCAGTCCCAGTCGTCTCTTGTGACAACTGTGTATCGATTTATAGCATGATATCAAACATTAACATTGAAACGGTGCAAAAGGAGCTTTGGAGGACATCAGTAATGAGAGTGAACGTTCTTCTTCAGCCACTTTGCCTGAGTTACAGCTGTGATACCACCAAGCTGTGACTTACAAACATTTTTCTTTTCACTGTCATATGTCTAATCTCTCCTCTTCTAAGAGAGTTTAAAGTTGCGCCTTTGTTTGCACCAAAGACAGACTGCCACCCAAAAGTGTGCAGAAGTGTTCCACCACTTCTACTACAATGACAAGATGGCGCCATCGAATGTGGGAAGCGTACAGCGTTCAACCCTGAGCTTGCATTGTGCTCTTATACACCCAAAATAATGAAACTGAGCAATTACACAACTTGAAAGTAACTTAACTTCCATACCACTTTGGGGAACCAGCTGAGCTAAAAATAGCAAAAGTTCCTTTGTGCTGCTTTCATTGACTTGTTGCCAATGGAAACGCATTAATCTCTGCATCACTTTTTCAGTCAGGGGTCATTTGTTTTGTTTAATCCAGTAAACCTGTGAATATGCTGCTTAAGATAAGATAAAACTTTATTGATTCCACAGCGGGGAAATTCTCTTGTTAAAGCAGCTCGTAATACAATATAAAGTGTTTAAATATATTAAGTCAAAAACAGATTGTACATTATACAAAAAATAAAAATACAGGCTATGTATATAATATTTTTGTATATGGATCATATATTGTGTCTGAAATAAAGTAAATGACTGACTGAATATCGGGGGGGGGGGGGGGGGGGGTGGGTGGTTTTGAGCTCTAACAGGGCTCTTCCCCCATTTTCTTCTTTGGACTGAA
>JBAMYA010000005.1:2076544-2089749 GCA_037176975.1 Arrhamphus sclerolepis
GGGCACTAATAAAAGACCAGATCCAGATGATCTGAGGGGTCTGGTAGGTTTATATGGTGTCAGCAGGTCACTGATGTTTTTTGGTCCTAAACCATTCAGAGCAGATTCACACTAGAACTCGTGTCAAAATCGAGACCTGCAGACCAAATCCAGCCTGCCACTTCCTTTTATCTGCCCAAAGATTGAAAAGAGAATTATATACGTCTAACTAGAACATTTAAGGACATTTCAGTGTGACTACCTGTTTGATTCGGTACTGACATCAAAAACAATAACTGAGATGGAGAGCAACTGATTTATGTCAAAAAGTCATGATTTAGCAAATGTTTGCCATAAATTTTACAACAAATAGTAGTTAATTTTTCTGAAAACAAAAATTAACATTTTTTTATAACAAAAATTTGTGATTTTTGGACAAAACAATTGAAATTATACAAAATTTACAAGTTGATATTTTCCAACAAAAAAAAAAGTCAAAATTTTGTAACATTTGTGATTGTACAATAAAAAAAATCTTGGTTATTTAAAACAAAGACTCGATCTTGCAAAAATTTTAATTTCACAAAAATATTTTTTTCGTTAGATTTGTAATTTGACAAGATTTAAATTTTTAGGAGAAATTTTATTTTTAGTAATTTTAGTAGAAGTGTCTGTTTTATGATAAAGGTTGCAATTTTTGTGAAATCTGAGGAATTGGGCAAAAATTAATTTCTCCATTTGGAAAAAATATGATATTGTGAAAATTGCAATTTTACATCAAACACATTCCCAGCTCATCAAGAACTGATCCTTGGTCAGAAGCCAGTTGTGTTTGTTTTTAACACGAGAGAATGTCTTGATGTCTTGTTTGTGTGCCTGTTGTATTTGTTTTTCAGATTTGCAGCAGATGCCCTTATCTGTGTGCCCTTTATGCCAGTCTCCCTCACTCCCCGACCCCCGATTCATATCCCCCTCACTTTCTTTATTAAATTAAAAAAAATAAAAAATAGAATAACTCATGTTTTTACATATTGTTTGAAGGTATGATAGATGTGAAGCTAATATCCAAGGGGCGGGGTCAGACACTTGACTACACCCACCTGTTCTGTAAATGTGCCCCTCAGGAAACTGGTTTTACAGCTTTGCACTGCCCAATTTTGAACTGCAGCAAGGAAGCATGATGTGAATTTAGGTTAATTAGAAGATGGAGAGGCTCTGTGATGTCACAGTACTTTGAATGACTTAATGAATTACATATTTTCTGAGATTCAGACTGCCTCAGGCGAAATTAAAGGGTTCTGTTATGCTGAAATATCTGAATTGATAGTAACTTCAGACGATCAAATACGCTTGTTTTTCTTCCCGCAATAAGTAGAATATCCAGCCTATTTGTTGAGTTGAATTTCACAGTAAATGGCAGATTAAAAGTCGTCTAAAAATTACTTTTATCAGATTTTAAAGACAGAAAAAAGACGCCTGCAGAAGAAAAAGAATAGGAGAAGATAATCTTTCAGGGGAAAAGAAGGAGTGTAAATGAATAAAGCGCCACATGTAAAATTCAACTCTGTGAGGGCTATGGAAAATATGGAAAATAAATTGAGGTTTCTGCCAAGAAAATCGGCCTGTTCTTCACTGGGGAGGAATCAGGGTGAGGCTGCCAGATAACACTGCATACTGGAAGGAGGTATTCATGTTTAAAGACACTATCAGACTAAAAGTAGTCCGTGGAGTTTTTAGCTGATGATTCTCATTAAAAAAAAAAAAAAAAATCTGAAAGCTGAAGACCATATAAATACATTAATGAAAATACACAGAGAAATTAAATCAGTATGGAGCAAATATGAAAACTGTAATTGAGCCAGAACAATTACGCCGGTAGGCAGCCTCGTTGCGGTTTGAGTGGAAAGCAGATTCCCCAGACTGGCACTAATGTGTTCCTCACTTTGCTTTATGGAAATCCAGGTTGGTCGAAGGACTCCACAACTGTCTGTTTCCAGAGCACTTGAGATTTCAGGGAAACACTTAAGTAAAAACATCATGTCACACTCTTAGGGGAAGAAGCAATCAATAAAGGGATGAAAGCCTTTCATCCTGGATTCCATGCTTTTTTCTTAAAGAGGAGGCGGCAAAGAAGAAGAATACAGTTTGAGTGAATCTTGAATTTTCAGCCAACAAAACCCATTTTACATTAAAGCCTGATACATCCTCCACGAGAAGTGAGGAATTTGTTCTTGTTCTCCCAGCCCTGGTTTGGGAGTTCTTGTTTGGGGACAACTTGTTTCTTGCAGTTGAGTGATTGGTCAGGAATGTGGAGTGGGCGTGGTTGATACGAAACGTGGAAGCGCGGTCAGTGTCGCTGACCTTCTATCTGCCGAGTTTCCAAATCCTTTTAGCAACTTTTTTGTAAAAACAGATTTATTGACCTTTTCTGGTGTCATTGGAGACTGACATGATCTCTACTGTCCACCGTAAGCGGGAGCTACCATGAGCCCCGTCCTGAAGCCCTCCCAGACAGTCTCCCAGCAGCCTCCACTGGAGCGCCGCACCACGCCGCGTCCAGACTGAAAGTGAACCACCCTGGCTTCCAGTGCAGCGTTTAAATGTACATATTTCCTCCTGTCTATCAAAAAAAAAAAAAGTTAAAAGTGTTGTGTCAAAAAATGTTCAAGTTTTACTGTTAGTTTTTAAGGCTTGATATTCTAACAATTAGCAATACGTGTCCTGAAGTGGGAGGGTCTTTCTGAGTTCTGAACTGGAGTTTCCCGTGAAGTACGAAATGTCCCGGTCAGAACAAACTTTTTTCTTTTTCTCGCAGCCTCGAGAACAAGAACAAATTTCTTTCTTCTTGTGGAGTCTGTAACAGCCTTAAGAGTTTAGTCTAGTCCTCTGTGTCAGTCACATTGATATTTTATCTAATTAGTAAATATCTTATATATTAATATCACAAGTTAGCTATTTTCTTTGTCCTTTAAAACACTAAAATATGGCCATTTGCTGATAAGAGCTTAAACATGTTAGCATTAGCATGTTTAGCTGCTAGCATAAATGTTTTAACTGGCTTACTAGCTAGCTAGCACTATTGGAGATTGTTAATTATTTGATGATTTGGAGACATTTGTTTTTTGTTTTTGTATAGTTTTACATTCCTTATGGAATGCTTTATTAGTTATCAGTTAGTTAAAAGGTAGTTATTTGAACGCCCTGCATGCTCCTTTAGTAGAATTTTTAGCGAGTCCCTTATATCAACACCATATAAAATTGTGCTCTCTAGCACCCTCTCTGGTTGAGAAATGTAATTGTCTGTTACAATCATTGTAAATATTGTTGTATTGAAACAAAAATAAACTATGAAAAAGGTGAGCAAGCAAAATAACTTCAGAAAAACAACTTAATATCAAATGCAATTTAAGACACATTAATGATAAAAACGGGAAAGATGTGGAGAATCAGCTGGTCTGATTGCGTGTTTCTCTCCTGGCATCTGGCAACGCTGGCAGCATGACCCGCAGTCAGGTCGGAGTCCATCTTACACAGACCTAATATATTTTAATGTTTAGCAATGACGTATGTTACGCGCTAGCACAGCTG
The DNA here is from genome assembly GCA_037176975.1 of Arrhamphus sclerolepis. NCBI lineage: Eukaryota > Metazoa > Chordata > Actinopteri > Beloniformes > Hemiramphidae > Arrhamphus > Arrhamphus sclerolepis. Next base: position 2,080,112 of record JBAMYA010000005.1, read on the forward strand.
TTCTCATACTACCGCTGTAAACACAGTCCTCCATACCAGAGAATATTTAATTCAGGGCTACTTCATCATTTCCATTCAAAAAATTAACTAAACACTCATCTTGTTGTGACTTTAAGTTGCTGGTACCAGCGATCTTCTCTGAGACAGAGCGAAAAGCCTCCCGCATGTGCATGTCCGCCGCCATTGTAGTTTTTATAGGACTGGACTGAAATGCAACTTCTAACAGATGCAGAGGCTCTCAGCCACGCCCTCCTATTTGTTGATTGGTCGGTGTTTTTTTTGATTGGGAGTAAACTGAAGAGAACTGAGCTTTCCCAGACTATGAGGTGAAGTGATATAAAATGGGATTACTAGTCTGGTGAGGACCAGGGTAGCAAATAATAATAAATATTAGCCATCTCTACAAACCCAGATTTAATGGCTTAACTTCCAGCGTCAAGAGTTACAGAAGGTGGACACAAAAAAAGTCCCAATTTCTAACAAAAGGTGCTGCCAAAGGAAAAAAAACAAAATCTAAAATGAATAGGTGACAGTAGTGGTTCCTGGTACGAGGTACATGGGGAGTCATCCAGGACAGACCAAAACAAAAACACCACATGATTGTAGAGAGAAAAACTGAAGGAGTTTCACCAAGTCTGTTTGTTAAAAAAAAAGAAAAGGAAAAACACAATTTTAAAAACAAAGGTGTTGCAATGAAATTGATTTAAAAAAACAAACAGATAAACACATAGTTAAGTATGAAAAATAGAGGTCAGCTACAGTGCAGTAAAAAGGAGAAGAATCTTATATTTGTTTTGATTTCAGGTATAGTTCTGTATGTCCAGCAGAGAAGTTGGCCGTCTTAAAGATTTATTCTATTTTTTATCTTTAATGGAGGGGCTCTGACTGAAGGGTTTATATATATTTGTATATATTTTGTTTGTTTGCTTGTTTTCTATTTATATTTATATATGTATGTGTGTGTGTGTGTGAAACAATACAAGTGAGCATAATCAGGTTTTATTATGACAAATGTTAAACTAACAAAGAAGTCAGGTTTCACAAGGGCAACAACAGAAAATAAAGATAACTAGAAAAATCCAGAAGATCAACAAAATATATCCCTGAAGACAACAGCAGGAAAGAAAGGAAGAAAAAAAACAGAACAGAGGCTATAAAAAAAAAAAAAAGGATAAAGCAACAGAAATCCTACATCATGACAGTCCCTTAGGGAGCTGTGAGGTGTGGCTCGCCACAAACAGACCTGCCCAAAATAAATCAAGACTGGCTTCACAACCATGACGCTTATATTCATAGTTCTGGTCTCTATGGACAGATGAACCACCAGATAATAGAAACCAAGTGACAGAATCACTGCGACTTGAATTTCTAATTGAATTTTTGTAAACCAAAAGGATAAGTTTATGATTTCATACCGTTGAAAACACCATGATAACCAACATCCCAGGCACTGAAATGCCATTGAATCTAATCATTAACTCCTTGGCCAGAAGTTTATGGAAAGACTACGGTGTTTTTTCTAACTACATGACCAGATGGATTCTCCATTTGGGTGCCAAATAGGTTTATCACTGCTCAGATGAGAATAAATCATTTTAAAAAATCCTGGATGCTATGTAGTCAGTGCAACATCAGTCTCCAAGTTGAGTGTTTTTATTACTGCAAGTAAACACACATATCAGGTTTGAACCTGTCAAATATGTCTAAAATGTTTCACTTTGAAATAATTGTCCCTGTTGAGTCAAGAACAGAGACAAATATAATCACCAAAACTCTCAATAGGGGACTGAAATCTCCACGTATTTAAGAATTTAAAAGCTGAGACGGTATTTTGGTGAGACATGCAAATTTTCCATGACAGACAGTTTAACGGTAGAGGTTTGGAATGAATATAAACCTGAGTTGTCCTGTGATGTCTGAAACAGATTTTTCAAACTTAAAAGAATGCAGTGTGTCATGTTCACCGCAGACTACAGAAAAGACGAGCTGCCTGGACTCAGATCTCCTCCAGACCACGTAACAGGGGTGACTATTGTGATTCTGCACGCGTACCATCACCCACTCACCCAAGTCGGGTGGAGCTTCGCTCTGAGCTCTCCCAGACTGACAGAGTTTCAAAGACATTTCATGGAGATGCTGAAACCAGTTGCAGCACCGCCACCACTAAATACTGCAGGGGAATCTCAGGGCTCTGCTGCGGGCGCTCAAAACGATCTGCGGTGGGAAATCAGTGCAGAGACCGAGCACGTGCATGAGAAGGGGAAGAAAAACAAGAGACCCTACAGTGAAACTGAGGTTGTGCAAGTCTTTGGAAAGAAAATCAGATCAGTCGAAGAAAAATGTGTTCTGTATTTTTTCCCCTCTCCTCATCACTGTAGCAGTTACCTCTGGCTGAGCTGAAATTTGAGCTCATCATAAGGCGAGTTGTTATTGTTTTGACATAAATGCAGTTCAGTTTCAAAAGTAATCACGAGCATGCACACATCTGAATCGACACTGACATTGTAGGAGGCTCAAATATTTACGCATTTGCATTCTTTGGCCTCATTTTGTTGCTTTTGGAAACCATCAACTAGTGGCAGAAGAGAAAGGAGAACAAAAGAATGAAAGGAGAAGGGAAAGAAAAAAATGACAACAAATGTAAATATGACCCAGTGAAAACATACTTTATTATTCTCCAAATGCCATGGACTGGGCTCGTCCTGAAATCCAAAGCAAACACGTTTAAAGCTACCTTGAAGCAGCGACGCAGTTCAGTCAAGTTCATGCTGTTGAACTCTTGGTTCTGCCACGACTTCTCACATCCCAGCTCATATTTTTTATCAAAAATTGATGTTAAAATTAAACCTTCAACCAGAGAAACAGTTAGTTTCACTTTCAGAATGTACCAGTCATCGAAACACAAAGACGTGGATGTTTAGTGCAACTTTTCACAACTTGACGGTGCATTGATTAAAATAAACCGTGACGCTGCAGAGAGGATGAGAAACACAGCTGCTGAGCGAGTGTGTGACTGGTAAACGTGTGTGATTCAGGGAGAGTCGATCTGGAGACAGTAAGCCAAATGGCCCTATCCACAAAACGCTTCCATGTGGAGGTTACCGCCGTCATTTACAAGCAAATGTTTCTTTGTTCGCTTTCAGTGGAGCTGCAACAGTGTAATTTCAAGGAGGATTGGAGCCGAGGACTCTGGTAGTCAGCCTGTTCCCAAAACCAGATGGACACATGATTCATTCATCGGTTTGAGGTTCGGAGGTCTGTTTTTGACATAGTCATGCATCTATAAATAGACATATTAAACAGTTTTGAACAGTATCGTCCTCCATCGTGGTTTAAACAGACCTAAGTATCATACTGAAGTGGTGAAACAATGACTCCTGAAATATTACTCCAATCACAAAAACACTGAAACCAACTTTAAACCATGCTGCGGCAGACAGAGTTACGCATGCCAAACAACTGTTTTCATATTGACTTGTATTATTAATTAGTATGCACAAGCAGCATGGATTTATTTGTTTTGTATATAGTCGATCTGTTGTGCCACACAGCTGGAGAGTTTCCTCGGTCCGTTTGCTAACAGATCCATGGTAGCGACGTTTCAGCTGAATTACCTTTCCGATACATTTGCCATGTCTTCAGGGTGTGGTCAAATATATGACTTACATGAGATAGATATTTATTCTTTTGTTTTCACCACATGTAATGTGGTCAGACTGATCATTTGGGGGGGGTGTTAGTAACATTATGTTTTCCAAACCCCAACTGAGTCACTTTCGTAAAAGCTTAAATCTAAGTAAACAGGGAATGGGACAACAAATTAAGGAGATTTTGAAATGAAATTTGTGTGGGATCAGCGGGAAATATTACCGTTGCCCTTTACAACCACATTGTTTAGCTAATGTTTTTTTTGTTTGTTTTTTTGCATTTAAGCTGATGAACACTCCTTTTGTTGTCCTGATGGATCAGATCCACACCGAGACAGATGTAGGGTCTGAAAACGCGCCACAGGTCCTCCTCGCCAACGGCAGCTTTTCTAACTGCCTCCGCAGGTAGCGCAACAGCCAATCAGAGCAATTCACAAGGTGATGTATTCAGGGTAACGGAAGTCGACGGCAGAGTGTTGCAGAGGAGAGTTTGATGTAGTTACAAGTAGAATTTGAGCATAACCGATGTGCTCAAACACTCAACCAAATCTTCGAATCTTCGTTAGCTATACATAATCATGTTCAGATTACTTCTTGGATAACGTCTTTTACTGTTATAGCAAATTTACAAGATGTATCATGAATGAAATGGACCTCATCCATATCAATCCCTAAGAATTCCAAGTCATTAATGGCTGATGACAACGCCAGTTTAAACGACCGCTGTTCCTCCGCTGCAGCCATCATTTTTGTTTACCATTCAGACTGCAATGTCTCAGCTCTGTCGCCTAGAAATGCTCAACAAGGATAAACTGATCTCATTGGCTCCCCCAGACTTATGGGTGCACTCCGACGGACAGTAGCTAGACGGACCTGCTGAGCAAACGTGATTCGCTATCGGTATGTCGAGATTTCTTTTGCTATCATTTTATGACTGAGTAAACTTTGTTCTTGTAATTATTTTGGTTTTCTTGTGGGCAAAAAACATCCCAAAAGACAAATCAGCTAATGTAGCAACATTAATGTAAAGATGTTTTGCTGTATTGCCATAGATTTTCAGAAATTTGCAGATGCAATATGCAATGACCAAACCCACGTTTTAACAGTGGTTTGTTTTTATTTTTATTTATTTATTGGACACACTTGGCTGCTTCAGCATTCTTCAGTGGTACATTGAAGAACAATTATATGAATTTAATTTGTTTCAAAATATTTTATGAATAAATTATTCTTAAAAGACATTTGATAATCAATATTTACAGCGTGTCCTTTCTGTAAAACATTTGCAGTTCACTCATGCGTCCAATCATTCTTTATTCAGTCTCTATTAGTGATCATGATCTCTAATTTTCTGCTTGTCTACTCACTTTTTAAGCTTTGAGCATAGGCTCAGTTCAACATGTGCAGAGTTTCCTGGCCGAGGGTCCAAAATTCCATGACCATGTTTCTGAGTCACTTTGTTCTTCATCATGTGGGGAAAAAAACAAATGGATCATCAACACATTGCTTACGGCAGCATTTTTGGTGGAGAATTGTAAGTGAAGCCACTGTCTTGTATGAGAAACACCCCCACAGATGAGGATGAGGATGTTTCACTGTTGGCGTGATACAGGACACATGGTAGCGTTCACCTTTACCTCTGTGGAGAATTGATTTTCCAGAATTCCCAAGCAGATGGAAGGGGCCTTGCACCAGTCTTGAGGTGTCCAGCTTTCGTACAACTGAAGACTATAAAATGCTGATAAATGTTCTTCAGTATAACATGGTAAATATGTCAGTTGTATGAGTACTGAGGCAGCAGCTTTGTATCACAACCAAAACTGAAGTAGTTTTCCGTTTAGCTGTTGAGTTGGATCAACATTTTCTACCAAAAAATTATAAATAAAAATGAAAGGAGGCAGTTTTCTTCTTATTGTGTGCTTTGAGGAAACCCAGAGCATTATCTCTGCTGTACTGACATCTACATGAATGCCACTAAAAAACAAAAAACAACAACATTCCTTTGTGCTGTGAGTTTACTGACCCATTAAAACCCTCCACTGCACCTCTGGGTTTTACGACGCAGAGGACTATTCACTTTCAGAGCGCACCTCGCTGATTAATTCTAACAGAAGAACGGATAGAGAAGCTACAATATGTTCCAATTAGACTCACCGCTCACTGTCTACTGATCTCCTCCAAACAACTTGACTGCACCTCTTGGATTATCTGGTGGATGTGCGACAGCCTGAGCACGGTTCTGTGAACCTGTGCGCGCAATGTGCATGTAAGTGTAGGCTTTAATTAAAGTTTGAGGCAGACTGGGAAAAGTTTGATTTAGCATTGGCAGGGTGAAAAATTGTCTCGTTTTCTTGTCTTCGTTTCTGTGTCTTATCTTCCTTAAAGCTCAGACACTGCACAGGTTATCTCCAAATTACCAACAGAACTCATTTATTCTTCAATTGAATTAGGTCTGAGAGAGAGGAACTGCACAACCATCTCTTCTTTATGAAACAACCACCAACAGTGGCTTTTCACAGCTGCAATGATTAAACCACAGCTCGACCTGGATCAAATACCCCAATCAGAAAAAAAAAAAAAAAAAAACCTGCTTTCTCTCTTTCTTTGTCTCGCCAACAATTCTGTCACTAGGTCTCTTTCCCCTTAAGTCTCAATAACAATGACATCAGATTTTTGCACACAATACACAGCTTAGCAGAAACGACACAAGAGTATAAATGCACCGGCTGCCATGAAAAGTTTTACCATGGATGGTTTTAATTGAAGTTTTTTTCTCTTATTGTTCTGGAGGAACAATAGCACATGCATTGAGAACAAATGACAAAATAACAAGAGACGATGGTGCAATTTATGCTCGAAATGTAAGAATGAAACACGTTTGAAAGACAACACTTATCAAATACAATTAAATATCATCCATTTAACTTCCAAAAAAACTCAGCACAAGGCCATAATAAATGTAATCCTGCAATCAGTTGCCGAAGTTGGAATATAGAAAATGCAAAAAAAAAAAAAGAAGAAGAAGAATCTCCTGGCGTTTCTAACACAGCAAGTGTTTGAACTACACCATGGTTGAAAAGTAAATGTGGCCTGAATATTAAATTTATTAAAAGTTGCCATATTTTGCTCAGTTTCAGCCATCTCATTTTAATCTCTGGTACCTTTTCAGTTTTTCACCCAACACAACACGAAGACTGTGCCTTTGTTGTTCTGTGTTGCTTCACAACAATAAGCCTCCTGGAAATCGACCAATCATAAAGTGTTTTTTGATTGGCTGACTTCCAGGAGGCTTGCCAGATGGCAGAATCAATGGCTCTTGAAAATACAAAACTCCTGCTGCCGGTTAGATACACACATTCTCAGCGTGACACATTATCAACACTACATTTTCAACATTTCCTGTGAATGACTTCAACGCCTCGAAAACCTTCCATTCACATCTGGGCCAGAATCAGATTCAGAACGCGGACATTCACAGAATGACCAACCACAACATCAGAGATTAGTGCTGGACGTCTGCGTTTAGCAAACACAGTGCTCATTACCTATGCTAGCATCACAGATTCTGTTGTGTTGCAGATACTTACCATCTCTAGCCTGTGTGTATTTTTTTGCCTTTGTGGTGATGGGTGTAATTTTAGGCAATGTGATAAAAAGTCAAAAAAGAAAAGGCTGTTTTAGCATGACCATCAGCAACCTTTTTTTTGCATAAGATGCATTGATTTTTGCTAGCCCGACACAAAGCAAGTGTGACTTGGCAACTATGGTCCCAACAGTCATGATGTTTTCAAAGGAAAACTGCACACACGCTGGTCACAACAAGAGAAACCGTTTTACAGCTTTATTTGTCCTGTAAATTCAGTGGCGCTCTGGATCTTGCTCTATAAAATGGTGTTTGGCGATGTTTTGGGAAAAAAGAAAAAGCACAAACATTTATTTGCTCCACTGCTAGCTTAGATAAACAAACTTACTTCTCAAAAAACACATTTATTTGCAGACATCTAAGAAGCAAAAAAGTTGCTGGGTGAAGTGTAAACATACATTTTTTTTTAAAATGACTCCTGAAGCTCTTGCTTCTGTCGGAGGCTCATCACACAGGCTTTAACATCTGGGATGGAGCTCCAGTTCCGGCCCTGCAGGTTTTAGACGTTTCCCTGCTCCGGCACACCCGATTCACGTCAGTTCATCATTGAAGGACTTGTAGAACTTGATAACAAGCTGATTTGGATCCATTCACTTAATTAAGATGCACTGGAGCAGGGAAACGTGTAAAACGTGAAGGGCAGCAGCCCTTCGGAACAGGAAGTTGGGAACACTGGTCTACGGCAAAATGGAGAGCCAATGTTCGAAAGAAAAACATCCAAAAGGAGGCACTCTGAGTCCTGAACATTGTGTGGAGAGGAATATTACAACATATGTTTGCAGGAGTTACATTGCATGAAACAGTAAAGCACCCTCAAGGCTCCAAAAAGCATAAGAAGCCTTGAGGACTTTTTTTTTTCAAGGAACCTTCTTGTTTGCATCCATTACACATGAAATTGCATACAAATGTTACATAGCTATAACATGCTCATATGGGGGTGGAAAGCCACGAACATTGGCAGATTAACACCAGAGAAACAAGTCTGACCTTCATCTGACCCACTTTTGTCCAGTGACTTGTCCTATTACACGTTGTCTTGCTAGTCTGCACTACCAGTTGTATTTATTATTAGTGCAGTAAAGAATAAATGCAATATTTCTGAAAAAAAACTCTAAAACCCTCTAAAATCCATCAAACTGTCACAAAATTGAACATCTTTTGACCCTCTGCATTTTATGTTTCAGCCATTTTTTAGCTCTTGTCATTAGATTTTGTATCTATTGATGTTCAGACAGTAAATGATGGAAAAAGAGCTGCAACAGATCTTTGCTAACTGCAACAAAGCTGGACAAAGTCATGAAGAAGAAGTTCAAGACCGTTCTGAGAGGCATTTTCAATGCTACATTCAGGTAAAAGAATCACAGCAAATGTCCATAAAAGCTCCAACTACGAGGCTCTACGAGTGAATACAGCTGCAACTGATTTGATGTTCATTTTTTAGTCATGTCCTCATTTGAGATCATGGTTTCAACAACGTGTCAACAAAGTGTAAAGAGAATCTGTTGGTTCAGTGAGCACAGTTCTTAGTTGTGATCCGTGTTATCATTGCGCCTGCAGTTGTTGAAGCAGATGTAATAAAATCAAACCAAAAGCCAAAACTGAGGGAGCAACCAGCGAGTATTCGCACAAACATCTTAGCACGAGGTGAGACTCATTTTTTTTTTCTCAGGGACTGCCAGCTCCACCCTCCAGGCTCCTGCAGGTAGGTTTACTTAATTAACTGCCTTTTTTTCCTTTTTGTGTACTCTGAAGGTGGAAACTACCAGCGCGCTCTGCTTTAGAAACGATTAGATGAACATTAATTATTACTTTTCCAAGTCCTAGAGGGGAAAAAACAACCACTTTCAAAGTGAGAATTACAAAATTTCACTTTGCGGCACTTCTTCAACAAATAATCAACAAGTAATATTGCTGACAAATTTACCAAAAACATGTTTTCATTTGTGTTTTTTGTTTGTTTTCTTCTTTTAAACCAGTACGTTTACTCATGATATCTAGACCCAATTAAAAAGTACTTAACATTGAGCGTTCTGGTCTGGAAGCAATTTCAGTAAGTTCACAAAGGACATGTTCTGTAGATGCACATTATGAATGTAAATGAGAGTTTTTAGCCACAAGAGTCAAGTTCAGTTGATTTCACCTCCCATCATTCACTTCTCCATCATGTCAGAGGGAAATGTATTTTTAAATCTAACAAATGTTAAAAACTAAGAGAGACCGAATACATTAGAACAGTCTCAACTGATTCTAAAAACTGAAATCCTTAAGAAGCACATGAACACACACACACACACACACACACACACACACACACACACACACACACACACACACACACACACACACAC
>JBAMYA010000005.1:2090065-2124377 GCA_037176975.1 Arrhamphus sclerolepis
TCCATGTCTGGTTCTGACTCTGGGAACTGATAAAAGACCAGATCCAGATGATCTGAGGGGTCTGGTAGGTTCATACTTGGTCAGTAAGTCACTGATGTATTTTGGTCCCAAACCAGTCAGAGCTTTATAGACCAGCATCAGAACTAGGGATGGGAACTGTTGAGATCTTTACCATTCCAATTGCATTTTCAATTCTGCTTAACAGTTCGGTTCTTTATCGATTCCCTAACCGTTTCTCAACAAACGGGTTGATTAGCATCACCAATATAAAATTTTAATAATAATAAAATAAATATTCTTCTGTAGAAATTAACAAAACAAGACATATATTATTCTGTGGCATTTCCACAAGAATGTCCAATACTTTTCTAATAGAAATTAAAATTCTGCTTTTTAAAAGGAAATATGAGCTGAGCACTCAAAAATAAAACCACGTCAGCCAGTGTCAAAAACAATCAAGTTAAATCCAATGAATCACTGACGTTACTCCGGAGTGAATCAAAAATGCGATATTCATTAATAGCTACTGCATTCTGTGTGCGCAAATGTTTCTGCATGTTGGTAGCATTTCCTCCCTTTGATGAAATATCCACCTGTTTTTGTCTTTTTTAGTGAAGTGTAACAAGACTTCCGAACGTTTTTGTACCGCTTGGGCGCCATGTTTACTATTGACTGCTGGCTGCATTGGACTCGCTATGCAACGTGCGTGGTGACGTCATTTGCGCTAACTGGAATCGATAAGGAAATCATTTACAAGTGTGGCAGATGATTCCAAGGAACTGAAACACTGGGAACTGGTTCTCAACAAGAACTGTTTTTTGATTCCCATCCCTAATCAGAACTTTAAAGTCTGTCCTCTGATGGACAGGCAGCCAGTGTAAAGACCTCAGAACTGGACTGATGTGGTCCACCTTTTTGGTCTTTGTGAGGACTTGAGCAGCAGAGTTCTGAATGAGCTGCAACCGTCTAACTGATTTTCTTTTTTTTTAGGTAGACCTGCAAAGATGCTGTTCCAATAATCAAGCCTACTAAAGATGAATGCATGGACTAGTTTCTCCAGGTCCCGTTGAGACATCAGATCTTTTATCCTTGACATGTTCTTGAGGTGGTCGAAGGCTGACTTTGTTACTATCTTACTGGTTTTTCCAGATTTAGGTCTGAGTCCAACACTGCACCCAGATCTCTGGGTTTGTTTGTGACACTTCCACTGAATGACACTGAAAAAAACAAACAACAGTTGCTGTCCAATGGACGGACAAAAATGGAAATATTTGGAAGTGAAATATAACAGGAAGGGACAGAATATAAACATGCAGATGTGCCGTAACTATGGTGAATACAATGATGCAGAGAAGAAGCTGTGACCGCTGATGACTCCATTTAATAAAACTGCAGTTGCCTCCATAGTCAGAATGAACAAAATCTCCTGAAAAGGCTGTTTTATAAGGCAGCATACAGCTTTATTGTTTATGTTATGTTTGTTTATGATTTGTTTATGGTTAATGTGAATAGAGCTGAAATGCTAGAGCAGATGTGCATCAGTTTCCTTTTGAAACAAGTCAAACAAATTCAAACTAGTGTGGACATAACCAGAGTGATGCCTGATCTTCAAAACAGTCATTAATGTTGCCTTGCAGCTCACCAACTTTGGGTTTTATTAGCGTTTTAAGGTTTTCCCACCCTGGTGCATCTGGGGTGAGAACTTTCAAACATGAATGTCCAAATTAGTGCATAACGATGCTAACTTCTTTTGGTTTTTCACTTTAGGGGTCACGAGAGCAGATCATTGTGGATATTGTTTTTTACAGATTACACTGGGATGCACTCTTCAACCCAACCCTATCCAGTTATTTGGTCTGGGGATCAGCGTGTCCACCACATTGTGGCAGCTTCTGTCCTTGATGCTGTTCAGAGCTACCGTCTCTCAAAGAGAAAAAAACTATTGACAACACACTGGTTAATATGAGCTAGGCTGGTGCCATAGACAGTCGCTACAGCAGTCAGGTCAGCATCTTCTGATCCGCCATCTGATGCTGATTAAAGATGTTAAAGGGTCCAACTCTAGAGCGGTGTTTAAACCAGATATTCATAGAAACTAATGAAGCATGCTTATGCACAAAACTTACTCATGAACAGGCTCTCTGGAACCTTCCCTTCTCCTGTAAGTAGGGGATTGACTGTACTTGGGCACTATTCACTGTATCAGCTGTTTCTCAAATCAGTGGGATGGAAACAGAAGAGGAAAAGAAAACAAATTGTTACTTCACAGTCTATCATTTGAGAGTACTTTGTTCACTCCATGTCAGTCCTTCAGAAATAAATATTCATAAACAGGATTTCTGTCCCAACCTGTGAAAGAGCCTTCTTTGAAAAAGATCCAGAAATATTCTGAAATGAAACTGAGCTACAAGAGGCTGGAAACGCTGCAGAGCTGAGATTGCAACACTGCGAGATAAATCTCTGAGGGTTCTTTTAGCTTGAGCAATCCTGTTAACATTACACAGTCATCCTGCCAATGCAGCTAACATCAGTCCTCCTCCTCCTCCCAGTAATTATAATATTAGTGGAGATTTAATGTAACTTGGCTCGTTAGCCAGAAAAAGGTTGGTTTCTGAGCCCACCCCACTGTGGTTTAGCTCAGCCAATAAAACTGTTTGTTCCTCCAGAGGAATGTTTGTACAGTGAAAATCCAACTTGGCTGCTTGCTCGGTATATAGTATATATTGCTTTGTAAATATGCTTTAGATGTATTCCTACAGTATCTTTTTGCCGAGAAGAGCTCGTGTTTTCTATGATTGCCTCTCTCCCCCTCTTGCCCCTCTCCCTCTGCTCCTACATCTGCTTTCATTTTACTCAGTGTATGACAAACAGCAAAGAAATTCCAAACTGTGGTCATCCTAAGCTTGCAGCCCCTCCTCCTGCTTTCTCTTGGCAGGATGGCTCGTGTCTCACATTTAATCATGAATGCTTCGCCAGGCAACTGGGCCTGAGGGAGATTCGGAGGGGGGTGGGGTGCAGTGGAAACCTGATCTGGTGAAGCAGGCAGCGGACAGTTAAACCTCTCCATAAGGACTCAAGATTCAGGCCATAACAGCAGCATCATAACTTAACCAGAAAAAAAAAGAGCAAAACACAATGTTGCTGGTCAGGGAGCTCATGTTAGCAGAAGGTGGCAGAAAAAACATAGTTTAGAAAGGAATTACAGGGAGTTCATTTTAAACGGGAAATTAATTGAACAGATGGAAAAATAAAATGTTCTTCTCTGGGCATGCTGTTCCCACTTTTATCTTCATTTTTCCATCAAAAATATGACTCTTGTCTGCTGAATGAAAATAAAAAACATTGCCAGGACATATGGGATCTATTAAGCTGACCAAATTGAAAGTGCCACCAGTGGCCAGCCCCACATCACAGTGTCAAACATTCTCATTCACATCCATTCGGGATAATTTCATCCTCAAAGAGAATGCTTGAAGGGAAACGGATAATTGAGTGGCACATGATCCTCTTTTTTTTTTTTTAAACGACCGACTCGAAGGCATCACCGGAGACAAAATCTTTCTCTCGCAAGTCTCAAAGGAGAACCTTTCCTTTAATCTCACCCTGGACTCAAATCAGTTATTACACTGGTGGCTGAAATCTTCCTCTTCTTGCACCATCGTGTTCTCTCTGACTGCAAGAAAATCATGTTAGCAGAGCATATAAAGTCAACCACAGGTTGAAGAATGTTTTGAAGGTTCAATTTTACCCTTCAAAAACATTTTGGCAGTGACAGGCCCAAGTGGAAAATTTAAATTTAGTCAGTAAAGAGTAAGCTGAAGTAGATTTGACGTTAGGCAAGCGGCAACTACCTGCGATCGCAGAGGCATCTGCCAATCAAACAAACACTCCCCCAAGTCGTTTCTCATTGATTTCTTGCTGAACTGAAATTATATGACATAACAGCTCCTTGGAAGTGAAGTGAAACTTATTTGATTGCTTCCTGGTTGCTATTTGTGTTGTAAGCGAGAAACTCTTCCAGCTCTGTATCCTCATATGGAAGACAAACATCATCCAAAAACACACCTCAAATACAATTTCCAAACAGTTTACCGTCATGCAAAGCACTTCTTATCATGCTCACATTTGTACGAGCGTTCTATTTTCTGACAGCTTTGTGTAGTGTTGTTTAAATAGTGCATGCTGTCATAGTTGTTTGCGTGGGAGTTTTCTGAGATATCTGTATGTAAAAACTTTACTGACAACATCAATGTGCAAAAACATAAACCAGCCATCTGTAATTATAAACGCTCTTTTTTCCCCAACTTCTTTTGCATATCTCCAAACAATACGGAAAAACAGTGGAAAATTTGATGTTTCTGATTGGGAATGTTGTGGGTGGGAGAGTGTCCTCTTAGCATAAACGTTGTCACCGTTATTGCATTATACAAACAGCAAACAGAAATGTAGCAAAATATCTCAGCTCCACTAATGTTTATAACCCGTTGACTAACAGTGAAAGTAATGCACTCCCGCCAGGTGAAACGCAGCGGTAGCTTACATGCTAGCGGCTGAAAGGACTGAAGGACAGCAAAAGTGAACATGTTTACAGCTTTAGCTACATTTCACATCCGTGACAACTGTAAGGGAATGAAATTTTATGTACTTAAATTATATACAGCCACAAGAGAGGCATGTTTTTTTTTTCTTTTTTTTGACAGATGGCTACGGTTAGTGGCTAGCTGTCACGGTTTTAGCTACTTAGTGCTTGTCTTGACATCTGAGCTGTGAATAAAGACCTAACAATGCAAAAAACATTCTCATGTTAAGATAATGTGTTTTGTTGTGCTGTTGCTACTAAGAGACCGCTGCGTCCAGCTCTGGGTTGGCCTAGAAGGGTCTGAGGATGAAGCTCAGCTAAGCAGCAGGCAGCAGCAGCTACCTTTGCCCGCGGCCAAAAGCTGCTACCAGGGTTAACCAGTGGACAGCCTTTAGCTTGTTGGCTGCATGTCCTGGCAGCACCCAGTTCTTCCAGCTGAGCCACAAACTCATCTCATTTATCTCTCAGTTGAATATTTACAATGTAAATGAGTATTTATGGCTAAAATAAACAAACAAAACAAAACATGAAACCAGCCATTCCATTTAGTTATTAAAGTTTTCCAGTAACGGTTTGTTTTTACTCCATTTTTCTGGTGTAAACACACTGCAGTTACTATCATGGTTTTCTGTTATTCTTTTATAATCAGGTCCTGGTGTCATCTGAGGTACAACTGTTCCAATCAAGTCTTGTCCGGTGAAATTAATAAGCACGGTTGAGCTTCAGTGTTTGCCTGTCATGACTCATAAGAGACAGCTGTAGTAGCATGCCATTACCCACTCCCACACCACACAGCTGACAAAACTGTTCCACAGGAGTCCCTGCAGCAGACACTGTGTGGGAGCCATGGTGGCCTGGTTTGGGGTAAGAAAAAAAAAAAAAAAAAAGGAACATGTTATGTTTTTATAATTTCAAGAACCACACGGGTGCATCTATGAAAGCCTGAGCCTGAACCATACTTCAGCATCAGCCTAACAAGCAGCACGTCGCCAGAGACACAGGCTGCTGTCATTTTGAGAGACCTTGGTAATTATGGTGCAGTGTGAAAACCACCAAGCAAAAAACTCAGAGAATTCTAATGAAAAGAAAACCTCAGAAAGACATAAGCATGTGGCTGATAAAACAAATACCTAGAGGCAAAAAGTGCACAGTGAGGAATCAATACGTCCTTAGCAAAAAAAAAAGAAAAAAAAAAGCTGCCTATTCTGCTTATTTTGTGAAATACTATTGCTTGTCACTGGCACCCCAGAGTTCACAGGAAAGTGAAATATCTAATGCTAATAAAGACAATGTCTGGCAATTGGCACTCTTGCAATCTGGGAAAAGAAAAGTCAATGAGCCACTCTGCAGACAAGGTTGCACATTAAGTTGTAATCAAAGCAAACAATTCAAGAAACAAAAATGTTTAATATTGTTCGGCTAAGAAGGAAAAAGGTTCCCTCTCTGTGTGCAAAAGGAAGAGGGAAAAAAAGAAGACAAAGAAGAAGCAGCATCTGTTGCTGTGGGCATTTGCATGTTTTAGTAATAAACAGTGGTATATGCAGGTCTGAGGAGGCACCATTAGCTCCTCTGAGTCCCAAAGTGGTGTTTGGGAATTCAGACAAACAGGTTTTGACATCAAATATTACAGTCAGATTTTATGGAACACTAAACTAAAGCCTCATATTTATTTCTTAATGTAGCTTGGTCTACAAGTCCTCAACTGAAACGACACAATCAGTCAAAATTTCACCTGAATCATTGTTTTGTTCCTCGTTCTCCTCCATCCGTGACTCTCTAAACAGAGCCTACTCTTTGTTTATACTGCGTCTGGCTGCTCCCAGCTTGATGAACACAGGCACTGACTGACAATACCAGCAAATTAAGACCTACAAACTCCTTCCACAGTTGCTCTGCTCTCTTTCAGGCAAGAAGCTTGTTCACGTTCACACACCACAACCGATGCCATCAATCAGCAGCAGCATCAAGTGAAATGCTAAAACCCAATCCAGCTCCAACCCTCTCTGTTGTTCTCCTTTATTCCTGCCTGCTGACATTTAACCAGATCTGGAGTAGATGGCCCATTTTTCAGCAATTTCTTAAAAACATGTTTAGGAACATAAGTTTCACACTGATTAAACAACTGCATTCAAAATATCTTTTGTACTGTTGTGAGTTGCTTTTCATGGTAGAACTTAGTTGCCATCTTGGACTCATTTTCCAATTACTGGAAATCATCCGAGCAGATCATTTTGCATATACATACATACATACATATATATATATATATATATATATATACCAGGACTTTTTCCAGATCAATGCTCACAAGACAAAGAGCTCTGGTTTGTTATACAGGCCACACACCTCAACTGTCAATCAAACACCTGGTGACCAATAGTTCAGTACCTCTTACCATGGTTTTGAAAAGCATAAAAAGTATATCCAATCAAGAGTCTTTGGTATATCTAAAACTGGATACATATTATCTTATCTTTAAGAATTCAAATGTGGACATACAAAAAGATGGAGATGTGCACACGTTTCTCCTCAAGAAATCCTTTCTGATAGTCTGATACTTATACAGAGAAAATTCAAATATCAGGTCTAAATGACAATCTTCAGCCACTTTATCTGGATATTGAATGCCATGATATATTTGATAGGAATCTCTCTTCATTTATGAGGATGTTTAAAAGCATTACAGTGATAAGTAGAGTCAGATTGACTACAATAACCACAATGATACAGTAATTCCCATTTTGCTAAAGTAACATGAGCCTGTACAGATGAGGAGGGAGGTAGTCCGTGCGTTCTTGCTGATGGTCCTTAATTCACATGGTTATTATGATAACCTACACTCTACACGAATTTACTTTGTTAGAGGACGCTTCTGTGTTGTGCAGTCAAGTAGAGCAGTGTGTATGCTCCATCCATCCCTCCATCCATCCCTCCATCCATCCATCCATCCATCCCTCCATCCATCCCTCCATCCATCCATCCATCCATCCATCCCTCCATCCATCCATCCATCTATCTTCTTCAGTTTATCCGGGGTCGGGTCGCGGGGGCAGCGTCCTAAGCAGGGAAGCCCAGACTTCCCTATCCCCGGCAACTTCTTCCAGCTCATCGGGGGGATCCCAAAGCGTGTATGGTCCAGACAGGTTAAATAATGGACAGCTAAGTCCAACCAGCAAAAGAAGCCCTGATCAATTTGGTCACTCTGGTAACATAGTTGCTATTTGTGTTATATTGTGAAGGGCACGAAAGACTATGGAAACCCTATTTGAGCCACCAGACTGTTCAGTTGGACACATGTTTGAAAGCCCAACTGGAATCACTTTTGAAGAAATGCAGTCCATGTGGTTTTTGTCTGTTTAAACTGACAAAAAAAATCTGTTTAGATACTAAAAAACAGATTTTGGCTAGCAGTGTGAACATAGCCTGAGCTCTGTACCTCCCATATATACCAAAGGATGCCTTTTTTGTTTTTTAATGCATTACTGATTTCAGTTTCATTGCTGTTCTTTGAACATGTATTTATTTATTTTTGAAGATTGGACCTTGACAGAACTTTTTTCTTTTTCTTTTACTGACAGCATAATTAAGAACAGATGCATATCTTCTCTTTTGAAAACAATTTTTCATTTCACTCAAGCTCTTATCAAAAACCTGACTTCATGACAAATGTAACCCCAGACTAATAAAGAGAACTGTACGGACACTTCTCTGACACGCGTCACCCATTAGATTTCTGCAGGCTGGGTTTTGAAGCCTGATTGTGGGAGCTCTGCTCGACACTATCTTGGTAGGAGCTGACTTTGACAAATGCCGAGTAATCCAAAATTGTGCCAGTGGCTGGAACAAACATGTCCGGCAGTTGGTTGGAAAATGCCCACCTTACCACAGTTACCACAAACTGGTTATTTTATCTCAGCTTTGCTCATTATTTTACATTAATTCTAATCAAATCCACCCATCCATCCTCGCCTCAGATATCGCTTCAAATAAGATGTGAAATGAGAAAATAGAGCCAACATGGCTGAGACTGCTCTGGCTAGGGCACATTTGCACACAGATCTTTCCAGGACAAATCACAGCCTGTTGCAGAATGTATATGATGTTATTGGCCTTTAATTTCATCTCAGAAATCAAAGGCTAAGTAACTAAAATGATGACAGCTAGCCTTTTTAATGATATAGAGTGCAATGCATGCAAAGCAGACCAGAAATTATGAATAAACTTATAGTCTCATACGATTATAACTGATCAGGTAGATAAAAATTCAGCCCCCGTAAAGAGGTCTTAAATGTGAAAACTAGCTTCGGAGACCATTTTCACCCCTGTAAGTATGTTTATTTCTACTGACTTATAGCACAGGAATGGAAATCAACTGACTTTTGGAGCAGCCCCCAGGGCCGGCTCTTGGCATAGGCGATATAGGCGGTCGCCTAGAGCGCCATCTGCTGGAGGGGTGCCGCCAGCCTCCCTTCCCAGCCCAAATCTCCAATGGTTAATTACCATTTGCCTCAACATGCAGGATGCAGTTTTGAGAGGCACTTGTTGGTCAAACAGAACTAACAGAGACGAGGCTCATACAGCAATGCGAATAGGCGTTTTTGAAGAGGACGAACTCTGGGTAACTTTTGAACAGCCAACGAGCTTTTGTTTCACCAGCAAACCAAAGTTTTGGGTCGTTGTAGTCTCTCCTTCTGAAGATGAATTAGGAATTTTTTTTCATTTTCCATCCCATATGGATTACTACATGGAAAATACTTTTCGATATTTTTATTTTGTGGATTGTTCTGAACAGAAAGAGCACAGACTCACCAGGGCTGGATTTGAATGGAACCCAAAACAAGCAGATCAGGTTTGCTTATTATATAATTGCTTATTACCTCTTGGGTGTTTGTTTTACCATAAAATAAACGTAATTTAGGTTTGGTGAAGGGAAAATTCTTTCCAAAAATATAAAGGTTGGCCATGTTTAGAGAAAAGAAAACAATGTTCAGATAAATGTAACTGAGTCAGACCTGTATGACATTAGTTGGGGATACCTCAAGGCTCAATACTTGAGCAAGTATTATTCATACTATACATGAATGAGTTTCCAAAAGCCTCAGATGTACTTCAGAGTATTTTATTTGCTGATGATACAACATTATTTTATTTTGGAAAAAAATATACAAGAGGTGGAAGAAATAGTAAATGAGGAACTAAAAAAAAAAATAAGGCATTGGTTTGACCAAGATAAATTAGTACTCAATGTTAAAAAACAAGCAAACTATGTAATATTCAATGAGGAAAATATATATTAAAGATAGATTTTGATGGACATTCAAATGGTAAAAGAAACTAAATTTTTAGGAGTCATCATTAATGAAGACCTTAGCTGGAAATCTCATGTAAATTATACAAAAGGAAAAATAGCTAAATCCATCGCTGTACTTTATAAAGTGAAATTCTCTTTTAAACCACTCAGCACTGCTGAGCACTGCCATACAACACAATGGCTTTACATTATTTAACATATTGTGTAGAAGTTTGGGGTCGACTTGTAAAACCTACACAAACCCACCTATCATCTCATCATCTTACAAAAAAAGAGCTCTGAAAACTAGACAACAACAAATATAGAGATCCATCAAACCCACTGTTTATTGAAATGTAATACATTAAAGTTTAATGATTTAGTTGGCTATAATATTCTTTAGGTTTTGTATAAAGCTAATAAGAAAATACTACCAGTAAACATTCAAGAATGGCTTGAAAAGTGAGTAAGTCACTACAGTCTGAAAGGAAAAGATATTTTCAAAAAACCCAGTTTCAGAACCAAAGTAATGGAACAGAGCGTTTATTCTATGGAACACGCTTCAGGAAGAAATAGGACTCAAGAACAATCATGGAATTCAAGAGACACATAAAAACTGCAGTATTAAAGAGGAACATTTAATGATAAATGAATATTTAAGTTATTCACAGATGTAAAAAGACAAACAAACAAAAAGAAAAAAAACTTGTCAAATGTGATAATGGTATGTTGTGAAAGCTGAAAAACTGGAAAAGCCAAAAGATGTGTATTTATCCAGAACAAATTTGATGGTATTTGACTTGTATAAAAAAATCAAATATCTGAAATTAGGTAAAGTGATTGTTAAGTTGAAAGGAGCAGATATTATAAGATTGTTCTTCTTTCTGCTCCTTTTCATTCAAGTCTAATGGACTTAAGATCAGAGAGTAAGCTCGCCTAGGGCGCTAAATTAGGTAGAGCCGGCCCTGCCCGCCCCTAGTGGTCATTCAAGGAACTGCATATCTGCATTAGCATCAAATGGGAGAACTGGAGATTTAGGCCGTTTTCACAGAGTGTGATCCACTTGGATCAGTGTGGATGCAACTACCACATTCTGGAGTGCAATAAATCGGCCGTACCGAGATCTTTCTGAAGTGGTGGTTTGAGTATCGAAAAACTCCGGTGAGATTCGTTTTGTGGTGTGAAAGCTCCACGACGTCAAGCCAACCCAACAACAAGGTGTTCAATGCATGTTTGAGTTAAAAAGGATTCTGTAGCCCACTGGGCACTGAGGGTTGTGAAGGAGCACGTAAACGTGGCGAAAGAAAGTAATGCTCGCGGACAAATGACTTCCAGCTGCTTCGTTAACAAGCTGCTTAGCTTGTCTCGATGAAACAGACAAAAATTTTTTTCTTTTTTACAAAAATGGTCAACTCTGGGTCAGCAAAATGTAGTTGTTACGTCACAATGCTTTTCAGCTCTTCACTTCAGGCTGGTTGTCATGGAAACATGATGGTCTGCCAAGACTGCTTTTGACTAATGACAGCACTGACCGTTGTCGCGTAGCCTGCGGTGCGGCGTTTGGGCTATGGCAAAGTATATGGAGTAAAGTAAAGTTTAATAATCTTTATCTCCAAAACGGAGAAGCATAAATGAAAGGCTGCCTTTCAAAGTTAAAATAAGATTTGAATCTGTCCTTAATTAAGTTCTCAGCAGCAGATTCCTCTTAAAAGTGTATCCACAAATGTAGAAAACTGATGCAGAGGCATGTTCTATATCTACAACTCTATGAAGGATCTCTCATATAGTTTTCTTTGAAATGAAGTAATCCAAGGCTTCAATATCTAGTAAAGGCATTGATTAGGTTATTAAATTGGCATGCATTTGGAGCCAGAGTGCAACACTTATTGAAGATTTTCTCTTTTTTTGAATCACTGAACAGGAACATGATCTGTGCATCATAATCATGAGAGAATATTCATATAATACAAATTCTGTCAAAGCCAAGTCACTGACCAGAGGGATCATCTCATCCTGACATATAAACTTTCAGCAGAATCGTTATGAAGCACAGCCCGTTGTCTTCCACCGTGGCTCTCTCATATCAGGCTATAATGTACCCTGAAAACTTTCAATACCTTTGTAGCATCTGCTTTTTCTGCAGCAAGTCATGAATTCAATAGAGAAAGGTCTCTCTCTAACACAATAGATCACCTGATTGATGGCCATCCCTGAAAGAACTGCCAGAACAAAACAAGACCCTCAACTCCAATTCCCTTAGAGGCGATGAGTTTTGTCGTGTGTCAAAATGAACAAAAAAGCGAGCAGAGGCTGATTCATTCTGACCTGAAAATAGATGACGGGTGAAAACTGCTGGAAAGCATGCGGCAGCTCAGCCTTGTGAAAATAAAAGACATCAAGTGACAGATGAACGGGCACTTAATTATGAGGTACACAAAATCATATCAAGCACCTCAACAATAATGCTGCTGTGAAACGTTCAGAGCTGTCTTCGCTTGAATGGGCACATCTGCTCTTATACAATTCTCTGTCATTCACATAAATAATAGAAAATGATTACAGATATTACTTAAAATATGATATAATCTAAAACAATAGCCTGTGACAAAAAGGTCTATATACACGAAACTCCAAAGAGACGAAGATTAGTTTCACCATTTATTACTTAGGTTTCGAATATATGAACAATGATCGTTCAAAAACAGCTTCATTACTTTTTTATCTGAATTGAGTTCATCTGAATTGTGCCAATTCGCAGCAAAAGTTTATCCCTATTTCGAAGCTTTTCCACATGAGCTCAGCGGGAACTTTCAGCCTTTCAGCTAGCTTTGTTCGTGTGCTGTCATTGAAGCTTTCGCTGTCTGCATTTTGCAAAAAGTGAACAAACCAGCATGATTTTTATTTGATCAGCACATGCCAAGACTTCAGTGAATGAAGCTCACAATGAGAAACAAATGGCAAAGAACAAATTGGACAAGTAACAGAAAACAAATTTTAAAAGAAGTCTTCCTTTATCTCTGGTTATGTTCAGCCCAGTTTTCTGCTAATTATTACCAAAACCTGATCCTGCTCATCCTGACTGTCTCCATCTTGGGGTATTTCCTTCAAAGTGATACAGTTATGAAAAAAAAGCAACACTTTCTCTCTCCTTGAGAGAATTATTTGGGTGTTTGAAGTTACTGCCAGGTGAAAAGCTCCATCCTAACACAACCGTTTCACTTTGTGTCATGCAGACTAGATCTGAAAATCCCTTACTCGCTGAGCTGTTTCATATTTGCAAGCTATTGTGACATCACAGACCCAGTTCAGAGTACAATTACCGCCTCCCCATGTATCTCCACCTTGCTCCATCTGTTTATTGTACAGAAGTGGACAGGGGAGTCGACCTCTTACAGGTGCTGCAGACATATGTTTGACAGCGGAGCTTTTGTACCGTGTAGCTGCGATATTCTGACCACACCGTGTTGCAGAAGTTTAACCAAGGCCTCAGGAAATGCGTAGAAACTATTAAAAAAAGAGTCAACAATGGATTTAATGAAGAGTGACACCATAAACTGATCAGACGAACAAGAACTGACTGCTTGTTCAAATGTAGCTTTAGCTTATGTCTCTCCTTCATTGTTATTCAGACTAGAAACACACCACTGAGCTACACCACTGCACTCTTCTCTCATTGAAAAAATAATGGGTGCTGTAGTTTGCTTACAATCAGCTCCACAGACTAATCATTTTCCATCTCCCGGGAGTAGCTTCTGCAGGCCAGGGGCCACTGCACACACTCAGCCACACTGTGCTGCTGATGAGAAGCTATTGACTTCTTGACTGAAGTTCTTTGAGAATCTAACAATGCCTGGAACAAGTTCTGATCGATACAACATGTACGAATATGCCTGACAAGAGAAAATTATCAAAAGAAGACAGAATCATACTGAGTATTCAGAACAGAGATGTGCTGAGGAAAAAAAAAGACACCATGGGTTTAGCATACATTAGTGTTGCCACATCAGCTCATATAAAGGCAAGCAAACAGGACCACAGTGAGGCCTGTAATGCAGCACATGGGCCAACTGAAGACCTTCCAGTGAGGAACCTGAGCTCATCCTACAGGAACTGTGGCGTCTTCTTGTGCATCAGTAACAGTGTTGTAGCTGAAATGCTGTATGTCAGTGAATCGCTTCAGCGCTGCAGCATTTACAGCAGAGCAGCGTTTTTAAAATCAGATAGAAGTAATCTCTTCCACACTGTGAAATAACCTCACTTTCAGAAGTCCATAAAGCAACAATGAATCTTACTGAAGTCAAAACACCACATTCACTGCGGCATTGGAGGTTATAGTTCATTTTTAATGTATCTCTATCTCTGAAGAGTCTGAACAAATGGTCCTCCGTTCTATCGTGTAGCATTTCTGTTGGTTTAGATGGATAAACATTGTTCTGGAACTGCAGCATGTTGCAAACTAAACTGCAACCCCGTGTTCATGCTCATGTTGTGTCTGTTGTCGAATTGAGCTTGTCCTTGCGCTACCTTTGTGGTAGATGAATATTTCTTTGTTTTAACTTAAGAAAGGTCCATTTTATATTCATGAGACATGACATTGGAATTTAAGCAGTTTTTAGGGCGAAGGGGGTAAAGTAAGAAAAAAAAACTAGACTAGCACACCACTCTGCATTAAATGTTCTTATGGTTTCATTTTTGAAATGCACAAATGGGCAGATATGCTTGTTTTCTTTCATTATTTAATTGATGTAATTAAAGTTGTTCCACAGGGTTCTAGTTTGGGACTTGCATTGCTTTCATTTTTCAAAATACTACTACTACTACTAATATTATTATACATTTATTTATTGTAGGCATCAAACACAAGTATTTCCACCTTGCAAAGTGAAAAGTGAACTTTGCTTTGCATATTAAACAGTCCATCAGAGTGATGGACTCCTAGATATCGGTCCATGGCAAGAGCAAGGCATTGTGGAGAAATCAGTGTCCTACACGGGTAGTTACGCGGTTTCTAGGTGTGACACCAAATCAGCAATCGCACCTTCTCCTTCCATTATGACTGCTTCCATGCGGTTCTTTAATTTGATTGGTTTAAGTTTGTTAATGACCCTGATGGACATCTAGTTCATCCAATCACCTGCTAGAAATGCCTTTAAATCACTTAGTTTATGATTAATTATGTGTTATGACATATGATCCATGCATCATCATCATCATCATCACATCACACATGAAAAATCCTTTACCCATAATTACTTTATTCATAACTTGGAAGGTTGGACATTTGTGAACGCTGACAGACAAAAGTCTGGGTTTTGACTGCAGAAAAACATTCCTTCCTGAGCACCTAGAATAACTGGAAAGGAGCATTTAAATCTTCTGCTTGTGCATAGTCACTGAAGACTTGAAGGTCATCATCATTATTTGATAAAGAAGGCATGTGGTTGCTTTTCCAGACGCATTTGGAATATGGATTCTTACATTTCATGCTGTAAGCGCTGCTTTTAGTGATTCATATGTTGCATTTTCATATACTGTAAGGCTGTTAGCTAAAGTAAGAAAGTAAAACAAGGAAAGAATAGTTACATCATTTAAGAAGTGATATTTTGTGAAGGTGTGTCATTTACATTTTACAGTGACCCTTTTATATGACTTTACAATTCTAATTGACCAGGATACGTAAACAGAGTTCAAATCAGCGAAAAACAAAATAACAATAAAACATATAGGCACACGCATCTTTTGATTTTTAATACATGATCATTGATTACCTATAGGCAGCCTGTGAGCTGACATACAGCAACATAAAACCAAGGTTACACGAGCTGTTCTTCAGAATATTTTTCATTCGCTGCAGTAGGTTGATAGATGTGCTGGGTAGGGGTTGTTCTTTATATATTCTTATTTTTTTCAGCGCCACGAGCGCATGCAGTGCTGCAGTTTGGAGGCCCAGAGCTACATACAAAAAAAAACATCCTTCAAGTCTGTCACTGAAAGGGTGGAAACGGCAAACACAGGCATTCACGGCGCAAACTAAAAGCCTCTTATGAACAGCTTGAAGCCAGACATACTTTCTGTTTACAAAAGGGTTATGTATGGAACACATCTATGTCCTTCGAAGAACATCATCTTTGTTAATAAAAGGAGGGACAAAAAAATAAATAACATACGACAAAGGTGGCATTGGAGGGAAGAAGCAGGATCTCCTGTAAGACTTTGCGGTTACGCTACTTGAATCAATGGTTTAAAGAGGGGCTCGCTTTCTTGTGCATGTTCTTATGAAGAGTCGCATTGTGCCAAGATGCTTGTGAAGCAATCAGCCCGCTGCTGAATACCTGCTCTTCAAACAGGAAGCTTTTACGCCTCAAGACTATTCATCAGAGACACTACAGGCTCATGTTTCCTATTGACGAGATGCGTCATGACAGGAAGTCCTTCTGTCGATACCTGCACAGTTTTAGTGAGTCACTCCCTGCTTTTTGTTCTGCTTTCAGAGAACCTCAGGATGGATGTGTAAAAGGCTGCGTGTGAAGTTTCCGAGTGGAGTTCTGTTTGTGATTATACAAACTGTTTAAAGTAATCTCCAGTGAGTTGCAGATGTTAAAAGCAAAAGTGGAGGAAAATAAATAATGAAGACAGTGTCAAACAGTTTGCAACGCAGCACACGGAGGGTGGTTAATGCGAAACACACCACAATATGCACATTACGAGTTATGAATAAAGAATTAATCAAGTAGCAGAGTCAATCAGAAATTCTTTAAAGTCCACAGCTTCTGTCAACCTCTCAGTGAAACAAGTTGACAAAAGATCTTTAGAAAAGGGCTCAACTGATTATCAGCTTGTGCGTCGCCATCATCCTCATGGAGAGAGATAAATAAACTTGTCACTGGTCATAGCGAGCATGAAATTATACTAATGCCTCTCTATCTCTGATTAGCAAATTAAATCTTTAAAATAAGCGTGACGGCAAGAAAAGTACAGCAAATGCCTGACAGATATTCATGTTTTCAAAAATGAAAACCAAACGTGCTCCAGATCTCGATGTGCTGACAGCCACTTGTGCCAGAAACAGTAGCATAATGAGAACAATCTGTTTTCTTTTTTCTTTCTGTTGTCCAGAAACAATTTGCTTCTACACAGGAATTCTGATCTCGTTCCTGTACATCGCCGCTTTGAAACAGGCGTACACCCGATAGAGACTACCCACATAGCTGCTTAAACTGCACTACAGCGGCAGCCCAGATTCCTCAGGAGGTCAGCATCCAGGCTTCAGATGCCAGCAGAGATTATTGACAGTGAAGACTCCATCAAAGAAGCTGTAACAGATTAAGTATGCCTCCTCGGTAAGATACTCGCAAGTGAAGTAAATAACACAGAGGCTGCTCAACAGAAGCACGCGGTGCACGGCGACCCGCGGCTCCATGTATGTTGTGCGTGTCGCCTACCGTCTTTGCCACAAAGAGACGTGGAGCAGTAAGTGGAGGGATTAGTCAGTGTAATTAGCACAGTCTCTCCCTGGTCTCATGGTAAAACCTGAATAGGGTTCAAAATGAAAATTACTGTGTTTGTTCATTCATGTAAGATTTCTTTTATGTCTGAACTGTCATCCACCTTTCATCCGTAGGCAGCTGGGAGAGGCTCCAGAACAAGCACCATGACCATGGACTGCACTGAAGTGGGTATGGATGGAGGGAGGGAGGGATGGATGGATGAATGGATGGATGGAGGGAGGGAGTGAGGAAGGGAGGTAGGGATGGTTGGAGGGATGGATGGAGGGAGGGAGTGAGGAAGGGAGGTAGGGATGGATGGAGGGATGGATGGAGGGAGGTAGGGATGGATGGAGGGAGGGAGTGAGGGATGCATGGATGGATGGATGGAGGGAGGGAGTGAGGAAGGGAGGTAGGGATGGATGAGGGATGGATGGATGGAGGGAGGGAGGGAGGTAGGGTGGGAGGTAGAGATGGATTGATCAATGAATGGATTGGTGGATGGATGGAGGGATGCATGGAGGGAAGGAGGGAGTGAGGAAGGGAGGTAGGGATGGATGGATAGATGGATCAATGGATGGATGGATGGATGGACAGAGGGAGGGAGGTAAGGATGGATGGATTGGTGGATGGATGGATGGGTGGATGGATAGATGGAGGGATGGATGGATGGATCAATGGATGATGGAGGGAGGTAGGGATGGATGGATTGGTGGATGGATTGATTGGTGGATGGATGGATGGATCACAATGGATGGAAGGGAGGGAGGAATGGATGGATTGGTGGATGGATGTATGGATGGATGGATCACAATGGATGGAGGGAGGGAGGTATGGATGGATGGATTGGTGGATGGATGGATCACAATGGATGGAGGGAGGAAGGTATGGATGGATGGATTGGTGGATGGATGGATCACAATGGATGGAGGGAGGGAGGTATGGATGGATGGATTGGTGGATGGAGGGAAGGAGGTAGGGATGGATGGATGGATTCTGTGTGTTGCTCCACTAGTAAACCAGAACGAGAAGGATATGAGAGCAGTTACCAGCTGTAACTCTTGGTGTCAGGTGTGTGCAGCTCCGTCACCACTGAGTTGTCTAATGTGGACCTTCTAACCTGTTAAAACATGATATGCTGAGACTTGATGCTTGAACGCACGTTTTGTGTCCATACACAAACACAAAAACAAAAAAAACAAAAAAACAAATAATTTCAAAAATGAGTGTGTTGTCTGATGGCTCGCTAGGGTGCACTGACGCTACAATCCTACTTGTCGATATTCATTTGCAAGTGCAGTTTCAAAACAGAACTGATCTGCATTCTCACTACAAGTTGTAGACTTTCAGCTCAATGTTGGAGTAGATCATTAAATCGCTGGAATCGCAGATCCATCTTGGGGCTGTTTGAGACACAGATCAGATCATGCTAACTGAGCATGTACGTGCATGAACACAGGACGAAAACTCCACGAGAAACAGCATTTAATTCAGATTCTTCTAACTGTAGCTTTCAAAGTCTTCCCTCCTGCACATGCAGGATAATGTCTTGTTGATAAATGCAGACTTTGGCACAGCAGGACGACAAAGTCAGCAGCACTTGTTCTGTTTCCATGTTGTTGTTTAAACCGTAGTTATAAGATATGACTTTTGCATGACTTTTTTTGGTGTTGACCACCAACTACCACCTACTGAGCTGCGTATTATCTTCTAGTGATGGTCACATGATTACAGGCTTGGCGATTCAGCGAAGGATGCATTATAACTCAGGGGATCAAATAATGAAGCAAATCTGTGTCAACCACGTCCACATTTTTGTCCATTTCATCCATCCACATAAGACCACAACAGGCTTATAAGAGGTTTATGAAATGAAACTGAGTTAAACATGCCTCAAAATTGTTTGTCTTTAAATCAAATACAAGGCTTCCAAGTTCCATGAAAGGTTCAGAGTGAGATTATGGATCTTGGGGGTGGAGTTATGGACTATGCAGAATTAGTTTTGCAATATATTATATATATATCTGTATTAAAAAAAAAAGAGTCAGGTTTAAAGCTCAGTGGCTCAAGGCGGCCATGTTGACTGGTTCCATCCAGCCTCAGGCTGTTGTGTGGTTTGGTCTTAGTCAGTCCCACCATCCAGAATAAATGTTTTGCATGGGCATCCAATTAGGGCAGATCAAGTTTGGCTCTCTGGTGGAGTCTATTGAATATACTTACTTTAAAGACAAAAAAAAAGGAAATCAGAAGTCTAAATAGTCTTGTCAGTATCTCCTGATAATTTAAAGTAATTGTACCTTGTCATTCACTGATTCCATTTTTCCTTAAAACTCTAACAGTTGATCCTCAAACATTTATATTCAGCTGTCTGATATACATAAACCCCTAATCTATGAACTTTGTGCTCAGTTTATTTTATCACAGTGATGTGGATTATTGTGGGGCAGTAGTTCTGGGAATTTAAAGTTATTGTGTTACACATTCTCTGATCAAAAAAAAAAAAAAAAAAAATGATGGTGTCACCGCTCCTGTGGGATTTTCTTTTGATTCCTTAATTTTATAGAAAGACGTTTAAAGAAAACATTTGTAGTTGCTAGTAATCACTTTTATAGATCAAACAGAGGAAAAAAGAAAAAGTAATCCCAAAAGAAAAGGTAATTGAAAAGAAAACAGCACCATAGTACTTTGTTTCAGCGCCTCTGGCTTCTATAACAGCTTGAATTCTCTGAGGCACGGACCTAACGGTGAACAGAACCTTTTCTTCATCACTCCAGCGTTCTCTTCTAGCAGTTACCAGATCAGCTTTGCACGTCGGGGTCTTGTCATGGACCATTTTCTGCACTTTTCACCAGAGACTGAGGTCCAGACTACTTGAACTAAAATTTTTTCCACCTTTTGTCCCGTGGCAAGATGCGTTATCATGCTGAAAGATGACATCATCACCAGACTGGAATAAGAAGTGTCCAAACGTAAGCATTTAATGAAGATGTGGTGACTGCCTCGTTCCCTGTACCTTTAACTGGCATCAACCCCACATCATCAGTGATTTGGAAATTTGCATGTTTTCTTCATGAATTTAATTGGAACCACATGAAACTACATTTCCAGCATCATCTTCTTGTCTAAATCAAACACTAATGGACGGTGATTGTTCCATAAATGTTTGATTCTGGGTGTTTTTACCAGTGAGCTTTTCTTTAGCTCACTGAAACCTTGTTTTGTTTTTTGTTTTCTTTTTTTCTCTGATTTATATCATATGTTGGTTTTCTGTCATGGTGCTTTGATGT
This sequence comes from Arrhamphus sclerolepis, assembly GCA_037176975.1. Classification (NCBI taxonomy): domain Eukaryota; kingdom Metazoa; phylum Chordata; class Actinopteri; order Beloniformes; family Hemiramphidae; genus Arrhamphus; species Arrhamphus sclerolepis. Next base: position 2,110,706 of record JBAMYA010000005.1, read on the forward strand.
CTTACTTGGTCTACCAGTATGTGTTAAAATGTGTGTTAAATAAAAATGGTTTTGTGGCACAGTTTGTTTTCCTACAAAATAAATTTGTAGGATATTATTCTGATGATGCCATTAATCTAAATAATAACTGAATTATTTGTGCAAAAAAGAGACAAATACATTCACAACATGGTATTAAATTCAACTGCTTTGTTCAAGATTAGTTTCCAACTTTCAGGATGAGGAATACGCAGCGTGTACACGTGACTCAGCGGTAACAATCTGATGCTACCGATAGCTAACAATACTGAAGTTAAAAGATGAAATTTATGTGACTAATGGTAACCTAGCAACTCTGCAAAATTATAAACAAGCATGAATTTCATGTATGATTTCTAGATTACCAAACATATAAACCATAGTTTACATATAGTAGACTGCACTGCTTTCTGTATTTTAATTGAAAATGTGAGGGTTTGAGATGGAACACTGTTTTTATTTTATTTTATTTCGTAACTTTTTTCTTTCATTTGGACAGTCTAACACAATCAATTGGAGCCTGCCCCTAGTGGTTGTTTGAAAAACAATGTGCTTGTTTATGACAGGTCGGAGAGCCGGATGTAGCCCCTTGGTTTTATGCAACCACTAACCAAATATCAGGCGCACGCTGGCCTTTTCTTTATCGCTGTGACTGATGTGTCTGAATGAGGCATGAGGGACATTAAGAGAAAAGTCAGAACAAAGTCTGAATGATGTCACTTTAACAGACTAATGATGCCATTAATGTTACGCACTGTATTTCATGTTTGAAAAGGGCTTATGTTCATCAATTTGATGTCTGGCACAGATATCCACCTTTATTTTGGACTTTTCCATTTATAACTGCTACAGTAGATCCACTTGTCATACCTTCCCTCTCAAATTGAGATTTAAATGACATATTTTCAGGGCAGAGCAACACAAGTCCTGCTGCTGTGAGCACAGTTTCACTTACTGGAACCTGCTGCAGGAGCAAGCCAGTCCTCCTGAGGCATCTAATTGGTTATGACTTGTTATGGCATCTGACCACAAGATTTCAGGGCAATTAATTCTAACTGGCTGTGTTGTAAGGATCAGATAGTTTGATTTCATTTTTGCATAAATGAGCTTGTCAAAGATGGAGCTGAAGGAAAAGGAAAAAAAAAGCACTGTAATCTAATCAATGCTTGGCTCTGCATTTGTAGCAGATTAGCAGACTTATTTTTTGTTAGCATTAATTTTGAACCTTCAAGGACCGGAGTTTAGGGGTTGAAGCCCACGAGTCCAGAGCTACAGATTCTGAGGCACGAAGCAGTGTAAAATATAAAACCTTGGACTCAATTAAATATTCTCCGATGACTTCTGGTTCCCAAAGATAATTGAGTATTTAAGTCAGTCCATGCGGCAGCTACCTGCATAAGTTTCTTCTGGCATATAATCAGATCCCACTGCTTTTTTTTTCTCCCTCCATGGCCTTTACATCACTGTCTATTCGTCTCATTTTCAGCTGCTAGAAAAGATCCATTAAAAGAAAAAAAAAACTGCAGGTTTTTAACAGCTCATCAAATCCATATTTTAATTGACACATCCCAGATTTTCTGAGGCTCCAGGCTGTGGTGGGTTCATCGTCAGCAAAAGGTGAGTATTTCAATCATGTAAACATCGAAACTGAAGAACCTGAAGCGCGGTGCGTTGCAATAAATCAATCTTCCTTGTCTCCTTTGTCAAACTATCCCTGTCGTAGGTTGAAAGGTCAGTTTAATTGGACATTAAGGTAAATTCTGCAGGAACTGCTGGTTTGCCGTTGTATTGAATAGATATATGGTGGGTCTGGGATTCTTTGTGTGGTCCCGAGGACAACCTCTGTGCCATTATGACTGCAGAGTACAGCTTCAGCTCGGTGGCTCTCCTGATGAGGATCGTTTCTGACAAAGGTTCATTGGCTCTGCGTGATGGCAGACATGCCTGCCCGTGCTGATGGGCTGCCTCTTCTGGCACAGTTTGTCTAAATGTAGACTGGCACTGACACTAATGTACACTGATAAAGCTGTGAGAGTCAATACTCAGGCAAGAGAGTGTGGGGGTGGGAGACACTGGATTCTTCATTTACCCCATTTGTTCCATTTGTCAGATGCTGGACCTCTGTGGTAACTGATGAATCATTCTGAACGTGGACTGGAGGGTTCTTCAGCAGTCCGCTGGTTCAGTGATCCTGTGCAGGTGAAGGATCACAAGAGGGACTCTTTTTTATCCATTTCAGCTGATGTAATGATGCTGCACGACGTTTGACTAACACTGTGAGGCATTTTCTTTCTCAGAACAGTGATCAGCAAAGACACTGGCTAAAATCTGGGTTCAGCTTGAGTAATCTACTCGTAGACAGATGTCAGGATGAATAGCGAAAGAGATCTAACATTTCTGTGGAAAAAAAGAATTCTTGTTTCGATAATTCACAAAATTTTTTCCTTTTTTCTAAGTAAAAGCCACACACTTGGACACACATCAGTGACCTGTGATGTAACGTGAGGCTATGTTCCAAATGGTATATGTAACCCAGGTGAAAATAACTTAAATTAGAAAAACAAGCTTAAAAACCCAAACAAATGATGAGGAAAGTTACAATAAAATTCACATGTATCAGGTTTAATATGCACATTTTATTTTGTTTTACAAGTACGAAAAAGCTGTCGGAAGTTCTAGAACAAAATGTATCTGCCGCTTTAAGAGCCTTAGCTGTAGCCTTAGCTGTAGCCTTAGCTGTAGCCTTAGCTGTAGCCTTAGCTGTAGCCTTAGCTGTAGCCTTAGCTGTCTTGGGGCAGAACAACAGAGAGATAGAGGAGAAGACGGTTAAAGAAAGAAGGAAAGAAAAAGAAATCAACCAGTGAGCAAACGATAGCGCAGGAAGAATTTGTAATTGCAAGCTGTTTTTAATTTTTCCTGGAGGATCTTTGTGTTTTTCTGTTGACTGTGGTTCCGTTTTTTTTTTACGTTGCCCAAAAGACTTGTGCAGCTGGTGAGGACAACTGGAAACCTCCTTGCATTCGGAGAACGGATGCAAGATGGCGAGCCACCCGTAGAAAGGATTGTTTCGGATACGTGCTGGATGGACGGAGCTTAAACACAGACCTGGGGCCTCATTTATGAAGCTTGCGTACGTACAAAATGGGCCTGAAAATGGTGCTCGCCACTTTCTATGCAGAAGTTGTGATTTATAAAAAACAAAACAAAAACCTAATGATAGATTGTACGATCATGTACACAAACTGAAAGTTGAGCACAAAAATTTTGGAGACGGGGAAACTTGCTTTCATATCAGACTTGTAGACCCTCGTAATCATAAACACCGATGCCTGTAATATTATTGATGTTTTTCTGAGTGGAGCCATACATTCCATAAGCACTCATTTAAGAGTTACAGACAGCATGTACGCATGAAAATCTGCAAATAATAAAGCGATGGCACTCACTGGTGCATTAACTGTGACAAGATGTGTAGCAATTAGTGTTATCACTGAGCTGACACATAAATACTGCAGTGACACTTGTGTGATGCTTCACCGAGGATGTGCTGGAAGTGCTGAAGGCCGTCAATGACACGATCAGGATGGAGAGAGTTTTCAGAGAGCACAAAGACTTCCTGGCCCATGAGGGTGACCGGCTAATATGCCCATTTGGACTCCCTTGAGGTTTCCTCCTGGATCTATGTGCTGAACTGGGTCCAGTATTGGAGGAACCACGCCATCCCTGTTCAAATTAACCACTCTGAGGTTCCTAGCGAATTGGCCGATAGGTTTGTGTTTAACATGATCAACAATAAATTAATTCTGTGCCTGAAGCCACTTTCAGGAACAACATAATTTTGTGAAATCGTCTACAGGTCTGGGACATCACAGCGAGCGCTGAGCGTCCTGGATGATCTGATACATCAGATTTCTTACACTGAGGGAGAACAGGCCAACATTAAAGGCCGTTTGCAGCAATGTCCAGTTCGATCCTATGCAATATTTTATAAATTAGACCCCTGGGGTCTCAGGAGGAATTTTACCATGGAGCACAGCTCCGTGAGGATGTCCTGTGACGTTTAAGACAGCATTAAGGTTCACTCTCAAGTTTTTTAAAATGTGTTTGACACGTCAGACATAACACCACACTAATTACTCAATACTTTTCTAATTTCTTTTCAGTTCATCAGCTGTTTCTCTCTGATTTTGCAGAACAGCATTCATCAACACCGTCCTCCTCCAGAAGCTTCATGCGCTTTGGGGCGTGGTTGCGTGGTCTCCGTGGTTACCATTGTTGACCAATAACGTTGATCGTCTGGCTCATTTAAATAAACATTGACATTCATGAGGTGCTTTGCATTGACCATTTATGGTACAAAGTGGGCGTGCAGGAGGCAGGGTATGTGCCAAGATCACTGACACAAACTTCCAGGAGGCGTGTACATCAATGAGCTGGTTGGATCACTGGGATTCTTATTATTCGCAATGCCAGCAGATTTCATTTGGATTTAAAGCCACCATTTTCCTGCACCATGCAGGGGATCTTAGCGTTGTTGAGGAAACTGTTTAACGAGCTAAAGACTTTATTTTTATCGTATATTCATGTAGAGACACTTTGTTTATACACTGACGTGTGAATCTTTGGTGATATTTTCACGTACGTTGAGTATATTTTGTTTCCTCGTGTGTTATGCCAAATGGGGGAATTTTTTAAGCATGTATAAATACTAAACTTTTTGGATGTGCTGCTTGATAACGAAAGTGACTTGAAAAGGCCTGTAAGACTTTGAGATCTCAACCTTAATATAAGATGGAGGGAAGCAGAGACTTTGATGCTCTGAAACTTGGTTCAGACTTTCAATTTGGAAAGATTTAATGCTGAGTTAACTCAAAAATAGAAACTAATTAGTTAAAGGAACAAAACTGATCAGGAACAGGTTATGCCTATTTTGTTTGTTGTCGTGTTTGCCAAAGAGTGTTGGTGTGAAACAAATGTCATTGTTGGTACCAGATTTCTGTTAATTATTTTTTGTTTCTTTTTACATAAATAAGCCGGCATTTCAAACTAATCTTATGGTCTGTGGTGTGCTTTTAGTCATAAAACTGCTCCTCTGAACAAAGAGTCTGGTCTATAATAACAAAATACAATAATAATGTACTTTACAACGTACTCACTTTATAAAATTACTAAAAGTAAATGTACATTTCACCAGAGCTGAACCAGATCGGCTCCCGGCCGCTTTAGGCTGCAGTATCACTGTTGATGAGTGTCGTCTGCAGCTCGATAATTTGTTAACCCTCTGTGGTCGCTGATCACGCCGGCGTGATCAGATCACATCACTTTAATAATGTGACAGAAATCCTACATTACCCAGAGTGCTCTGGTCCTGGACTAGGCCTAGGTGCGGCATGGCCCGCAACAGCTTATTTGCATTAAAGTGACAGAGCCCTTAAACCAGTGGTCCCCAGCTCCAGGCCTCGAGGGCTGCGGTCCTGCATGTCTTGCATGTTTCCCTGCCACAACACACCTGACATGAATGAACATGTCGTTAACAGACTTGTGCAGACCTGGATGACTTGTGCAGATCGAGGCCTGGAGTTGGGGACCCCTGCCTCAAATGGTTCACTCTGAAAGGGACTGAAACTGGCCAGAACAGAGCTGGTGACACCTCTCTATGTGAGAGTGATTCTGTGCAAAGAACTTCATGAACATGTTTGGTAAAGCCCTTCGACCTATTCTAACTTGTTGAAAAAGGGGTATAACAGGTCCCCTTTACATGTGCAACACTATCAGTGGAAGTAAAAGCATTTGTTGGCTTGATCAAACTTTTATTAACTCTCTTGTCAACATAACAGTGATAAACTGGGGAGGTGAAGAGATTAAAGAGCCTCTAACTCTTCAGAGGATGAAAGTAGTTCGAAAGTAGTTGGTACTTACCAAGCGCGTACGAATATCATGCAAGCTGAGCGACTTTTGTTTGTGTTTTGTCCTCCGTTGTTGTTTCAATTTACTGTATCATGTTGACATTTCATGCAGAACAACGTCGGGCGCCTTTGTTTCCAGAGTTCATGGGTGCAAAGACATGCGTTTGCCTTGCTTTGGTCAGTATGTAAAAGCCATCGGGGTAAAACTGAAGCGGACAGGATGACGCAGGAGACATAAAATGACTCGATCGGCTGTACGCTGGATTCGTGATTTTGAACGGAGAAAACAGGCAGATGCAGGGCTGACGGCTAAGTTTAGCTTGAGTTTAGCTTATACGTAACTAAATATAGTTATGTAGACTATATTTATAAGAGACTTTATTTATGACAACCATAAGAGACTTGAGACTTAGAAAAAAAATACTTCTAAGCACTGTCGTGATGAGGAAGTCGATATGTTATTTGGTTTTATTATCTTCCCACCTGGTGTCACACAGGAAGCCCAAGAGATGTGAAAATGTCTGATTCAAACTAATAAAGATAAAAGTAATAACTGGGGCACATCATGCATACATATTTTGTCCTGAAGCGCACAATCTTTATGCAGCTGGGGATTTTAACCGTAATGTCAGTCACAATCTGTTTTATCTTCAGTATTTCATATTCAAAGTGAACTGTAATTTTAGCTTCTGACGAAGGAAATGTCAGAAAGCTGATCATTGCAACTTTGCGATGCACAAGAAAAAAACATTTCCTAAGATTTTTATCACATACATGCAGAGCACATCCACTTCCTCTCACTAAAATCAGAAATTTGCAGTCATGCACACACTGTAATTCAAGAGTTCTAGTGTGTCGAAGGTCACTCAGGCTGAGCAAAGGAAAAAAAAAAAGGTTGGTCAACAAAGAGACAGCTCCCTCCCTGCCTCTCTTAAACCCGCACACACGGACACACAATTTCTTATGACGTTGGGTAAAAGGGACAAAAGTATTCCCAGCAGGACTCTGCAGATGAGAGTTGTCAGCACTTTTCTCACCAGAAGGTTTAGGCCTTTCGTTCTGCTCTGGGACGGCCGAGTTTAATTGGAGAACGTTAATGCGCAGCTGGATAGCAGAGCTGTTCATGCCATGAGTGGCTCTGAAAATTGGAGGCCGTGAAGGCAGGACTAGGGAGTGTGTGTGTGTGTGTGTGTGTGTGTGTGTGTGTGTCCAGCAGCTACTGCAGCACTCTGAAAGATGCAAACATATTTATTCAGGAGGATCCAAGCGGTTTGTTTATTAGCAGTCTAATTTACAATATAAAAGGCAATAATTTTAGCAAATTGATCCTGGGTTAATCCTAATAATTGCCAATTCATTATAATTTCACATTTCCTGCAAAAAGAAATTACTTGTTCTGTCTATCAGCATGGTTATGAACTGCATGCCTAATTGATCACATTATACTGTACACAAAATGTTTTGTAAAATCGAGCCAAAAATTTAGCAAATAAAGGCAGAAAACATTCAGCACACTGGAAAATGCATGGGTACATGTGTTTCCACTTCGCCGCAGGGTTGTAAATGCTCAGAAATGCCACTGAGGAATTAAAATGCGATAAATAATGGCGTGATAGAAGAGATCAATTTGATCAATAGTTCACGTGTTTTATGACTGATTTTCCTCAGTTATGGCAGATTCACAGAAGGAGAAAGCTTTGATGTAAACTTTGTTTATAGCAGTCACGTCTTGACAAAAACCTGCAGTTGCATCGTCGCTGGCTTAACTAAGGTTCAGAGTTTAACCACTATGTGACACGACAAAGTCACATGACCTCCTGAGAGCCGCTGCACTGTGGTTTAACCTGCAGCTAAACGTTAGCCTGATCTCATTTTCTGTGTCCTCACATTAAAGGCATCTTTTCCTGCACGTTTGCTTAAACCTGGTAAGCTGATCAAACGTTTAACTAACTTCTTTAACAAAACGAAACAAGGGTTTCACCTTACACAATAATTCTTTTAACGTTCAACCTCATTTAGGCTTGTGAAGTCGTAGATATGAAGAAGAATAAAAGAATTAATTTCACGCAGACTGTACTGAGTCCATATGCTAAACTAAATCCCAGAGAACTAACCCGAAGTTGGCTTCTGAGTTGTCTGTTGGCAAAAGAGCCAACTGCTCAACTGGAAGCTACAAATCACAAGCCGACATCACCTGCTTGCATACTTTAGCCACATGCTAACTGAGTGTAATTGTAACACAAAGAAGAGATTTTAATTTCACATTTTACATATTAAGAGTTCAAATGATTATTCTTTTATATACAGTCGTGCTAGTTTTGCATATGTCTTCCATAATAGGGGTAAATGTTTGGTTCCTAATAAAGGTTGTTTTTTTTTCAGCCTGCGGTTCTAAAGCCAGCAATTTGTTTCAGGTTAAAGGGAGTAACATATAACAAAGGTTATGATTCCCACTGGGTTATAATCAAAGGATTACAGATTTAACAGCCTTTGATTCGAGTCTGGAGCGACTTAAAGCTGCTTGCCCTCTTACTTTAAGATCTCTGGGGATGCTGCATCCCAGGGGAGGATGCTAAACTCTCGTGGGAGCAGCCTGAAGGCTTTGCAGCAGTGTCTTTGATTAAGGAGGAGGAAGTTGGTTGTTGCTGTAACCGAATGGGTCGACCGTCGAGTTCAGCCTGCGACTTGAAATGGCCTGAATGTTGCTGCGCTGTCACAGTCCTTCACTCTGAAACTTCAGAGGCGGCGCCGGGTCGAGCACACATTTCACGGAGCAAGCAGTACGGTCATGACGAAGGGAAAGAAAGGATGATTAGGAATGTTCTGAACGGTCACAAACACAGGCTTTACAAAAGCAAGAAATGAAGAAAAAAAAACGACTGGATGACAAACACCTATTCATCTGTACACATCGTGAAAACACTGTTGGTGACGTACTTTAGAAACTACACGTAGAATGTAGCCATTTAGCTTTAGCGCAGTCATTCAGTGAGCTGCAGCATGATGGAATAAAAGCAGTACATCTCTGAAATTACTTTAACAGAATGGAAAGAACAGCAGGAACTCGCTCTGAAATGTGAATGTGCCTCTTTCTTATTTAATGTCCCTGGTTTGGTCATGGCAGGAATGTGTCTCTGAATTATGTGCCTTGCATTTTGGATGGCATTTCAAGTGAAATGTGTGAGCTATTACTGCACCGCTCTTGTTTTCTCTTTTAATTTTTTTTTCTAACATTTATTCAACCAGTAAAGGAAACTCTTGAAAGTTGAAAATCTCTTTTTCCAAGAGCGTCCTGGCTAATGTGAGGAGAGGTGAAGATGATGGCAGTCATCTCAGGATCAAAAGACCAGCACAAATACCACAAATGATGATGGAAATATCCGTGGTGGCTTAGCTGAAGATTATAATTTTAGTTTTGTTTGGAGTCACATCAAGACAGGAAAAATTGATGGTATAAAACATTACACTTTAACAAAACCAGTTAAATTTTGAACCTCTTTAAGTTCCTAAGAATTGGTGGAACAACATTTTATTTCATATATTTACGTGTTTTTTTTTTGTTTTCTTTTTAAATTACCATTTAGTCAAACGCAGCGGAAAGGGCAGTTAACTTTATCATACAAAAAAACTTAAAATAGAACAAATAGATTTGCAAATCTAAAAAAAAACAACACTTTTTATTCATGGTAGAACTGTAGCAAACATTTTCTTTTATAAATGGTGAAATGTATTTTTAAAAAAAAAAAAAAAAAAGGTTCATACAAGGTTCTCATCCATAAACCTACCGTATATTTGGATATATCTGTATAAATCTGTATATATCTGTATATATTGTCTCGCCCACCTCCTCCCAGCTCCTATGGAGGAGATTTGAGTTATTTCTCAACCTTTGCCTAAAAAAAGGGAATCTTTGGAGCCTTAAGCTTCAGAACACAAGTATGTTTTATCTTTAATATGGAAGTGAAAGTCTTCATTGAATAAGTTAATGAGCCAGTTTTAAATTGTATGCAGAAACACCTCTCAGAACAGTGGAGAAAGGGTTAGGGTTAGGGTCCACATACGCCTGGGAACTGAGGAGACCGGTTTCTGGAGTTTCAAGAGAAGAACTTTGCCAATTTCTATTATAGGATTCATCATTGTTGACGACTCCCGGATCTTCTTTGTTGTATTTCAGTTTCAGAACGTCCCCATCTGGACTGCAGGCGGGTCAGTCCAGCTCCCAGACTCCTCTGCTTCTGAGCCGTGGTTTTCCAGCAGATGCAGTTTGTGGTTTAGCATTGTCTTGCTGAAAGTTGCAGGTCAAAAAGCTCTCGTCCAGATAAGAGCATAACCTGAATACATTATTCAGCATTTTTGTTTCCTTTCCAGATGCCCATTACATAGGTACTAACGCTCCCTCATTAGGTCAGAGGTGCAGCCTTTTGAGTCTTGACCCAGATAGTCCCTCCACTCTTTTTCCAGAAGGCCCAGCATCCATATTTTCTTATTTATGTTTTCAAATGAGATTTTTCCGACTGTAGGACAGTTTTCCACTTTGCCTCAGTCCATTTTAAATGAGTTTTGGTCCAGACGAGACGCCATTATTTCACATATAGCTTCTTCTTAGCATTATAGAGGTTTAACCTGCATTTGTGGAAGTAACAGCCAACTGTGGCCAACTCTTCCACAGCGATTTCTGGAAGTGTTTTCCATTACAGAATCTTTCCTTCTTTGCAAGGCGGTGCTGCCTGAGGGCCTGAAGAACACGGACGATCCATGATTGATTTTTGGGCTTATCACATGTGCACAGAGATTTCTCCAGGTTCTTAGCACAAAACATTATCAAAAGATTCTGTCTTCACAATTTTACAGTCAGGAACATCATTATGAAATTGTTTTGTAAAGTGTAGACAGATTTTTTTTATTGCAGAATGATGAATCTCTGACTATCTTTACTTTTGAGAGACTCTGTCAAAGGTGCTCTTTTTTGTTTTTTGCTCTTTTTTCCTGTCATGTCACTGACCTGTTACCAATTAACTTAATTAGTTGCAAGATGTTCCTCCAGGTGTTTCTTTTTAAGTACTGCTTCTTTCAAATGAGCTGATATTTTTCCTGAAATGGTAAAATGTCTCCCTTTCAGAACATGGTATGCATTTAATGTTCCATTTTGAATAAAATATGAATATTTGAACTTTTGAAACCATTGCATTCTTTTGTACATTCTACACATCATCCCAGCCTTTCTTTGGAATTAGGAATTGTATTAATTAAAAGCGTGCTCAGATACTTAAGATACTAAAATGTGTCTGAACTGAAAAGCAGGCAAAGTAATTGCAAGCATGTTAACAAACTCAGAGCTGATGTGATTATGTGCACTCTCAGAGTGCAGGCAGCAGACTTTCTCTTGGCATTTGAAATCACATTAGTCAACCTCGTTCCTGCAATAACACATTCGATCCTTTAGCGTATCTACAGTACATTAACTTTTGAGACCTCCTTGGAAACTGCAATAACAAATGTCTGTGATGGTGCTGACGTCTGCGCCTGAACAAGCAGCTCTTATAAAGTCTAGAGCCTGACATCCCTGAGGTGGAGTGTCTGAAAATGTTTGACACGAAGCAAAAGTGTAAATGCATCCTTTACAGTAACACATTTTATTATGGACAACCTCAATGTAACCTCAAAGTGTACACAATGAACACAGGAAATGAAAGCAGAGAGAAAACAGGAACATGAGATAACATTCAGTATTTCTAGAATCTGTGGACAGTTATCTAAGAAAAGAAAGAAATTAGAACAATGCATTACTGAGCTGTAGTGACCGAACAAAGCACGTTTCTTTTTCGTCAAAGGTAAGGCTGCTGTTTGTTTTTCTGGTTTTTTTTTTCTTTTAACAGCAATGAGAATATTTAAGAAAACACTTCATGATGTGTGTTACATAAAAGAGCCCCTGTATGTACAGTAGACCTTAAATAGATAACATCAGTGAAATATTTCATCAGTGTGCACATCTGCTCACAAACTGGCCTCGAGGATGAAAAGTGCTGCAGCTAAACACAACTTACTGATCAATAGCTGAAGCCCTCCTCTTTATAATGAATTGGTTATGCAAATACACTATGTCCATTAACCATCCAGCCATGGTCGCGTAATGACTCGTAATATTGTCTGTGCATCTGCTGCTGAAATCATTTGGATTGATTATTTTTCTTCCAATTCTTCGCTTGTTGGAGTTTCAACAATTCACAATAGAAAAGGGCTCCTGTAGGACAAGATATCTCAAAGATTTAAGCCTCTAAATTAAATGAGCAAAATGAAACTAACTCCTGCAAGCAGCTCAAAGTTAAACAGCTAAGTGCTGCACCACAAACCTTTTACGTTCTTTGACATTCTGGACACATGTTTTGCCAAACTGAATGCTTGTCTGAGCTTTTTGGCACCATGAGGTCCGGGTATTGTAGCCTTTAATTCTTCCAAATCACAATCCGTATTCTCTGATTTCACACTCTGGAGTGACATCACATTCTGAGTAAGGTGCTTTCATGCTCCATTTTGAATTTACAACTCACGAGGAGCACATACTGAAAGAAAACTGCTGTCATATTTCATCCTGACGGTACTTTGATGGAGGTAATGCGGTGGAATTTAACTTACGGGTATAATGCTGGGGCGGTTTTAAAAAAAAAGAAACAAAAAAAACCTATACAGCCATGCATGTTAAAAGCCCATGTGCCATCAAAACCCAGTGAGGTACAAAGGAGTCTTTTAGCAAATGGATGGCAACAGCTGCAAACTCTGAGCTGCTCCTAATGCACATGGTGCAGATGTCTGCACTTGAGTCCAACAGTCGGAGACGGATCTGCATCAACACTGGGCCCCTCTCATCATAACGCTGCAGGTTTTTGTTTTTTTTCCAGTTTTGAACCCGTGAACTATTTAATGCTCTCAAATTTGAAAAAACAAAACAAAACAAAAGCCAAGATGTTCTGTGTTAACTGTATTGTTGGATTATGTATATATTTCTTATTTGTACTGTGTAATATATCAGGGTTCATTTTCTTTTTTTCTCAGTGAGAAGCTGGATTGATGCCAAGGATATTGTAAAAGGTGGCGCAGTACCTTGCTTTGTTTTATTGGTTGTTATTTTTTTTCCTGTCATTGGGTCGTGTCATGTTCGGGTTCAACGACTGAATAGAACGATGGAGGTAACCATGGATACGCCCAGCTTTAGCACTAATCGAGTGGATGCAATGTAAAACTGTGGAACTGCTCCATCTAATGCTTCCGTGGCTGCTCTCCAGATCTTGAAAAGAAATTGAGAATGGAAAGACTTATTTTTAAGCACATTTATTGTACTTAGTGAACATTATTTGTGTGTTTAAAAGGAGACGTATGATGATACTTTCAGGAGCTCGGTACACTAGGCTCAGTTTCCAGATGTCTTGATGACATGTTTGAGTGAAAATACCACTGGCAGCCCTTACATCACCCTCTTCAGACCATATCTTTGCAGCTTTGTTTCTTTACAGTAGCTGGTTTTAGGGACCAGAGTCACCTCTTTAGGACACCCAGATGAGCTTCTATTGAAATTAGTGTTGCAGAGCTCACTTGAGCGGTACAGCAAATGCAGATGTAAAATTTGGGTGGAAATAAAGATTTGAAGGCAGGATCTCTGGATTATTTTCCTCTGTTACTGTGATGTCACAGTCTCTATAGTTACTTGGAGAACCAAATGTGACTTTTCTTCTTGTACTTACACTTTCACCTCT
>JBAMYA010000005.1:2139923-2219814 GCA_037176975.1 Arrhamphus sclerolepis
TGGGATCCTCCCAGAAGAGCTAGAGGAGGTGTCTGGGGAGAGGGAAGTCTGGATGTCCCTGCTCAGGCTGCTGCCCCGCGACCCGGTTTTACTGCATCAGGTTCATTTTTATTGGTTTATTAGTTGTTGCCAACAGTGCAATTGTACATCACTCTGGTCAACACCTTGTTTTAAATGTGACATATATATATATATATATATATATATGTACATATATACACATACATACATATGTATATATGTATATGTATATATATACACACACACACACACACACATATATATATATATATATATATATATATATGTATATATGTATATATGTATATATATTTTATTTTTTTAAACAAACAAAAACAGCAAAATAACTTGACTTGACTTGAAAGTCCCAATTATGTTGTCTGTGTTGACGTACTGAAGCAGAAATCTCACATGGTTCAAAATTCTTTTTCAATTCACTTTAAAAAACATGTTTTGGTGTTTTTGCAGACGATCATTTTGTGCTACAGGAGATGTAATAATGGTTTTAAATGCACTTCTAATGAGCGTAGAATTTTTACACTGATTCTCCTTTTGAAGCATGTTTGCCCATAAAGCAGTATTATTAAGGCATCTCAGCGCCGCATGTGGCTGGAGCGCTAAGTGGAAAGGCTGTCATTGGGTCAGCAGGCATCAAACAAACAAATCTGTATGTGCGGACGCGTTCGACTGGGAGAGGTCGGGCCGCTGTTTGTTTACCACACCATACTACCGTCAGCTTTCTCTCGCTCCCTCTCTCTCTTTTTTGTCTCTGTGTTATTTATGATCTGTGAGCGTAACGAGTGAATCACCACACAGAATCAGCATCAGCATCTCTGGAGCCAGTGGTCAGACCCTGGGACAGCGCCTGACCTACTTCATCAGGCTCTCAGGGAGGCGTGACAGATCCAACACCACACGAGTGGACAGAGAGGACGGGGAGGAGGAGAGGAGAGCCGGGCCGAAGGGGGTCTAAACCAATCCCGCTGCTCCGTCTGTCTGCCACATCCCTCTCCTCTGCATATCCTCCGGAGAGCAGAAACAGCAAGCCATGCAGAAACAAATGTTAAGATAAATCACCACAATCTCAGCTGCTCTGCTCTCACATGCTCTCCCCTGGTGACATTAGCATTTCAAGTCTCCAGCCAGGCCATCTCTTCTTCATATCTATCAAAAAAAAAGCCTTTTTACAGATAGGGAGCATCCCTTGCCTCCATTTTACTGAAAACGGTTGCAGCACGATGTCTCCCCCCCCAGTGCTTTTCCTGGCATAGAACAGTGCAGTACAGGGTTTTTATGGGGCGGCCTATGCTGCGAGAGCGAGCGAGCTGCCCATGCTAATGTCTCATTTGGATAATGAGGTGTGATCTTTCCAGAATCTGATCAGCTGGAAGCCCTCCCACCCCTCCTGTAGTGAGGACACCAGGGCATCACGCTGCAGATCCAAGAGCTCGCCGGTTCATCGATGTCAATCCAGGACGCTCGAGGGTGAAGGAGAGCATGTCAGGGGTGTCTGAGACCTAGACACTGAATACGCGCCTCGACTTGTCTGACAACACGAGTGTAATAATATACAAGATATACATGTGTGGCCTTTGGATTTATGAATAATGCAGACAGCGATGTGAGAAGGCAACGTCGCAATATCGTATAGCACCCAGATTGAGACAGATGACAGGCAAAGACAAACAAATTTCACATTGCTATGGGGAGCCTCTGCAAAGCCGACATCATAATGTCGCTTGTCCCTGTCAGAGAAGAAGAAAGAGACGAATGGCTGCATGCAGCAGCACCGCTGTTAGATGTCAGTAATATATGGCACGCTGCTTGTTTTATTCAAGGATGTTCTTGCTGCAGCCTTGCGAATCTTATTACACAGGGCAATGAGTGTGCCATCATGTTTGGAAAGTCTACTGATACCGCAGTGACGGAGGGAACGTTGTACCTGTTTACAGCTGATAAAAACAAACCGACACCTAGTTTAATGTGGAGTCTTGAGGGTGACTAGAGGTGATTTTAAAAGAAAATGAGAGAGAAAGACTTCATCCTATGACGAAACCTTTCCTGATCTCTCCCGCGATGGCAGAGCTGCCAGCCTGTCATCAAAAACAGCTGATATGTTGAAACAATGATGTTCCAGAGGCTCAAAGCATTAACACCTCGGTGGACTGAAACTGCTCTGGCCACCTTAAACATCGTAAAAGCTTTTTCTCATGTGCAGCCTTGAGATTTTCTCAGACAATTGTCAGAGGCGATGCATCTGAAGAGGTAAATTTTCACTTTAAATGGACCCGACCTTCTGCAGACTTTTGCAGAAGTCTGGGAAATGTCTGAATGAGCGAGTGTGCGAATAGAGCAGGGATTCTCTGGAGAACAAGTGGCAGGTGTGTACGCAGATCATTTTTAGCTGCTTCATGCTTCTCTCTTCCCCTGTCTATGTCGGTCTCCATCTGTTAGCTAATATCACAGCTACATCTACAGGTGGTATAAGTCAGAACATGAAGGAAGACGTGATTACAGGTGAGCAGGGAACTGCCTTCGGTTCTCTCGACCCAAACAGCAACAATCTCACTTCTAGGAAGTAAGTTTTGTTGCAGTTCCTTTGACTGACCACTAGTTGCTGGCTCCAAAACAGATCAAATTCCCACTGACCACCATGTTAAAAATGCTAAGTTTGTAGCAGAATTAAACATATAAACATAAAGCTGACCAATCAAATGCCTAGATTCATTTGACGTGCTTGAATGAAAGCTAGCCATTGGCTCTGCCGTTGGCTTTGACAGCTTTGTCCCGCCTCTTTGTAACATGGCAACATGGGCTTCAAAGTCTCTCTGCACAAATCTATGGGTCACATGACCGGATATTTCGTCCAGTATTTACAGTCTCAACCTAGCTATAGCTTGGAAGTATTTGGACAGATAAGAGAATCTTTTGCTGACTCGCGCTCATATCGAGGACTAACTCGAGGACAAATTCTTAAGGGAGACATATGATAACTTTACTTATTTATTTAAAAGTTAATAAAATTTTGAGGTCCAAATGGAATCAAAGCAGCATCCTTTGACCAAAACAACACAGAGGTACGGTACAACAGGTCCCTTTTGAGCCAGGCTTTCATAGCTCTATTCACTGCAGAGTGTCTCATCTTTGAATTTGACATTTAAGCTTTTTTGCTCATTTTTGATATGCAACAAAGGATCATGAGCGGTTGGATCAAGAAAAAATCATGAAGTTGGAAAAGGAAGCTCAGCATGAAAAGCTACAGCGCTGCAAAAAAGAACCTGAGCTGCCCTCTAGCGGTTGGTGGAGTAATTACAGGGCAACAAAAACAATAATGCAGAAGAGCAGACGGCTGAGATCTGTGTATCTGTGAAACAGAAGCATAGATCAGGCTTTAGGCTGCCTCCAAAGTGAAAAAAAAGTGTTATAATCAGAGATGTTGAGTTGGTATTGACTTCATACACAGTCACAATTTCAGAAAATAGTTTCTCTCTTTATTCATATTCATGTGTGAACATGGAGACATCAAGACAGCACACTCGAAAAAGTGCTTCAAAGGATAATAAATGATAATCAATGTCCACTTCTTGTGAACTCTGATTAAGAGTATCACTTTGAGGTGGTAATTTCTTCTTCTTCCTCTTCTTTTTAATCCAACAGACGAAGGTGAGTGGAAGCTTAAATCAAATTAGATTAAATTTCATTTAATTTGAAAAGCATGACTGAAATTCTTAAAGTCCTCTTCACTCTATCTTTAATACGCTGACGTCCTTAGCTATTAATTTCTTTGAAAACAGAAGTCATTTTAAGGCAAATGTCTTGTAAAATGTGCTAATAAAACATAATATTAAAAAAGATAAATGCCAGATTCACGATTATAGCTTTATAAATTTTACAACTATAAAACGATGTTATGAATCCATTTTAAGTTGTAATGAGTTTTCAGGGGAAGTATAATGTGTAGTGTCAGCTCAGAGGAACATCCTCCGCTCAATAATTCATATTTATGCTGAGAAAGCTCCCACTGCCATCGAACTACCCGCTGGTGCTCCGCTGCCATCCTGTTGGCAAACATTTGAAATCATTACAGATGCAGTTAATGTTCTTCACGCTGGCCTCAATGAGATTAAAGAGAGACGGGTAAACAGACAACGAGAGGAACCGCGCAGGTGCCGTTTTTCTTTTTGGAGAATGTCGCCTCCTCTCATCGTCAACGTTCCTTCCTGCAGCGCCATATTATTGGACTGTAGCTTTGGATGACAGAGAAAGTAACGGCGCTGTTACGTAAGTCCGTGCAAACAGCCTCGTGCCCCCTCTTCCACCTCTGCATCGCTCCCAGATGCTGTCTGCCTCAAAGCTTATTTCTGGAATCTACTTTTCCTACTCTGAAAAGAGGAAAATAAATAAATAAAAGTCTAACTCATTGAAGCATCTTCCTCCGTCACGTGGATATGTATATTTATATTTCTACTGCACCCCCCACGTGACTTAAATTTTTCCTCCACCTCGTTTCTCTTAAGTTGATTTTCTCACACGGGAGCCAGCGATTGCTTGTTCAGGCAAGCATGAGCAGATGCTGGCACGAGCAGCCCGTGCTTACTGTAGGATCCGTCCTCACGCTCTCCTGCTAAATTGAAGAGAACGCTCTCGCTGCATCGAGTTTAACCCGAGCGCCTGAAGCCCCTGTAGCAAAACTGACTGCACCTCTGCTCACCCGAGCAGCCCGGTGCCGCAGCGCCGACGAAAAATGATGAAAGTCAGCCCCGCTCAGCCTTAAGTGGTATCTCCAAAAGGTTCACGTACCAGCTGACCCCCCACCTGATCTAATATCATTCTTCACAGCTGCTCTTGCTAACACGGCAGGAATACAGCGTCGTCTTGGACTTGGCCTCTCACTGTTGTGCAGGACAATAAAGGTTAAAGTGAGCAAACAAATGTATCCCGCGCTGCTTAACTGGAGGACATTTTCCCACATGTCACTTTACTTTTCCCTGCCAAGAATAAAAACCACACATCTCCTTTCTCAGGAGTGATAATGACATAATTGCAAGGCCATCCTGACCAAACGGCCATTCATCACGTCTTATTATGTGCTGGGAAGAAATTTAAAATGGCTGCATTGATTTGTTTCAAACACAAAAACAGAGTGCTATGGTGCAAAGCTGATTATCTTAATGAAAGACTGATTTTGCTCTCTTAAGTTGGGGAGGATCTTTGAGGCTGAACCACTTTATTCATCCCTCTTCCTGTGGCTTCTTCCACCACAGGACAGACTGTTTGAGTGGCATTTCTATCAGACACTAAAAAGCTGCTAAGAACGATACGTCAAAAATAACTTTCATTGTGCGGTTGTTTAATTATCTCTACTTTTTTAACATGGCCTCTGATACCCGTTAGTAATTAGCTGATTAATCAGATCTGACGACTTGTCAACTCCGTCTCAGGAGATTTCTGAACTGCATGTAAATGAGCGAGGTATTTGCAAAGAAGAGGCCCATTACATGGAGCTCATCGCTCCTGCTATAGATTCTCTCCCCATCCAGCTCCTCCCTCACTTCTTTTTCCTTCAGATTTTCTGCTGCACCTCTTTTCCTGAGAGCAGGGGATTGATTAAAACCGGAGAGTGGTTCATTAGATTCTGACAAGTGACAGCATATCTGTAGAATGCATGTCCTGGAAAAAAAGCGTTTTTCACCCATGTGCTGCGCTGCAGTCGATGCCATCAGAACAGCAGACACTTTGCCCGAACTAATTGAAACAAGGTGATCTGTGGCCTCACTATTTGCTGAGGTGTCAGTTATGCAGGTCCCACAAATTTGCCTGTGAAAACTGAGGAGCTTGGTTAAAATGCGCTTTCCATTAGCGCTTCATCAGAGTCGCATCACAGCTTTTCTGTGACACAAACAAGTTGTCAGGGACATTTTATCTTCCTGACGGAGGAGGCAGGGCCGTCTCCCTGACAGGCGGGTTGAATGTAACCTCAATCCCCGGTGGCTTTGAGGAAGTGCTTTCATCTACCATACAGGAGGTCCAGGTTCAATTCCTGGTTTGCAACAGGGAGTGAAAAAATATTTCATGTGGGTCACGCCACTTTGGAGACCCCATTTTGATTGATTAGATACCAATCTGCTGAAAAGCAACCAAGCTAGGCGTTGATGATTGTGTGTCTCCCCAAGTACAACAAGAGTAAAAATGAGCCTTCTAGTTGTTCCTCACAGCTAAAAGGCAGATGACAGAACATGATTCAGCACGCATGTGTCTGAATGGACGCACTGTAAACCAACTAGCTAGGTTTCACAAAGAAAAGAAAAAATAATCAACTGAGAGCTAAACGTTGACAGATTCCAGCAATGACAGAAACTACCAGTCTGGGATGAAAATATTGTAAAAAAATATATGATATTTGGCCAATCAGATGACCTCTTACTGCTTGAGATGCTAATATAGATGCTAGTTTACTTGAAAAGTGTTGATTTCAATGGTTGTGAACTGAGACAAAACATTTTCAATAAGGACATCAATCATTGTTTAAGTTTTCAAGAAATTTGCCCTCAAAGTGTAAATGTGATTTTTCTTTTTCCATCCTGTCTTTTGGCCTTATAATATTTATCTTTTTCTACATCTCAACTCTCATACATTTTAACTTTGTTTGGACACCAAATATATGTTGTAGTTAAGATATTTTAATTTCAAATTAGGTGCAAGAATATCAAAAATAAGGGTCTGAAAAAGAAAATCCTTTCCGTGCCTCCTTCAGACTTTCTCCTTGAGTTGTTGCTCTGCGTTGAGGCTATTGACGAGGTCACCTTCTGTCTCTGCAGGGAGCAGAACTGAGCTCCAACGCTGCAGCCTCCAGCAGCAGCCATGACCCGCCAGCTCTCACCAAGCCCCGTCCAAAGCAGTTGGGAGGAACTCAGATGCTCTTTGAAGTTAACGAAGCATCAGCACACTTGCTAAACCTCCATTATGCAAATGCAGTATTAAGGCACTCAGTGCTGCTGAAAGAGGAAACCCAGTACAAACCCTGAAGTTCACTGATTGACATTTCTACTAATAACTGTTTATCCAAGAGCTGACAAGTGAACATTAGGATAGAGATAGGCTAATATTTCACATTATCAGCAAAGAGCAAATAAGCACTCAAACGTATCGATGTTGCACGTGCTTGAAGCACAGAAGCAGAGCTGCTATTTTCCTGTCTGCTTGAAACAAAAGCACCACACTGCACTGTTGTTTTAGATCAACTCCGGCTGATTACGAGCTGCTCTGGGGTGCCATATTTGAGCCGAGGCTCTGAACTTCTCCAGGAGGCGAGGCTGGCTGTTCCCCCTTTAACTCGTCTCTGTTACTATGGGAACTGAGAACATGCTTCTTAAGACTTGCTTGGTACCCGTCGGGAATGCAGCCCTAACAGAAATCAGGACTTGTGCCATGTAGCAGCACAGAACAACACTTGCAGCTTGTTCGCAACCATCTTATTACCATGGAGATTGTAGAAAGACGACGGGGTGCTTTGTGACATTTAATATTCAGGACATGCTTTGGCACGAGCGCAACTTGAAATATCAAGCATGTAGCTCTTCCTGTGGAAAGAAACCGTCCAACTTTGCCTTATTATGATCATACACGTTACATAATTCTATTTTGGGGTTTGCAGCAAAGGTTTGCACTCTTCCATGTTGCCATAAGCTCATTCTCAACACTTGCTGTTACTTTCTGTCTGAATCGCAACATTTTGGTGCCTGTCTCTTTAAGACCTCCAGCACAGCTCTGATTGGTGCGTTCAATGTTTAAAGGGGCCGGTGAGCTCGGGTCTCACTTTCTGATTAGAAGTGTGCTCAAACAGCTTCTGGGTGAGAACTACGCAGGAGCTCAGGCAGAAAAGCCTGTAGGTGGTTTGACACAACTCTGCATCCTTTTGTAATTCTAGAATCATACAACATTCAAATCCTGCTTCTTTGCCAGTTTTCAACTCTGTGGGAGAGAAAAATAAAAATGTGAGCATTCAGAATAGGTGCATCCTATGGTGGATCTATGAGCAGTTTCAGTGTTACATGATTACTTTTAGGAAGTATCAGCTGTCTCTCGCAGTCCTCCGTCACCGTTATCAGCGCTACACCGTGTTAGCAGCCATCGCGTCTGTCTGAAAGACATACCGGCCCCTTTTGTTGTGGACCTCTGTACAAAAGGTCTAAAATAAAACGTGGCCTCATGAATATTTCCCCAACCCTAATTACACCATGTCTGATAGCTAAGCGTATTTACTTGGGTAAACATGCACAGACGTAGTCAGAACAACAGCCACCTGCTGAGAACCAGGAGTGTTTTCACAGATTCAAGATCAATCATTTCTTCTTTTGACCTGCTGCTGAATAATCTCCGAATCTTCAAACGGCTCTGCAAATTATAAAATCAAAAACAACAAGGAAAGAAGAGGGGGGGGGGCTCGCCTTTAGTTTTGTCTGTAGACAAACTGGAACTAAACGCACTCCAGTCATGTACCCACGCGCGGCTCACCTCGCTCCCGCCATAAATTTATGCGGACAAATGATGAGAATAAACACAAGGACTACTGGGACAAGTGCACTGTGGTTTGTTAATTTAAGCAATCAATGAAAAAGCAGAAATAGAAAATTACTTTGGTGCCTTTGTTTTGGTGTTCTGTGCTTTATGCCAAGCGGTGCATCTCGTTGGAGCACACTTACTCAATGCAAGCTGCCGCTCAGTGATTTCCTGACAGAAGATTACTTCCTCACTTCCCTGTCTAAGAGGGCTGCTCAGGCTCCTTCGCGACTTCTGTTATCACACTAGTGACTTGGCTATTTTGGATGTGCAACTTCTCACTACGTCGGTGATGACATCACATCCTATAATGCCGCTGTGTCTTACTGTTACCAGAGAAAATAGACCGAAAGAGAGGAAACAGGAACAAATGACCCCGTAAAAAAAAAAAAAACTAAAAAAAACAGCTGCCAGCTTTCAGGAGGCAAGGGAGTGGACATGCAAAGCGAGGCAAGTTAGAACATCTCAGATTCCCAGATAGCAAGCAGCGAAAGGAATGAATGGGAGAAAAAATAAGTATTTCCAGTCTAACCAGACCAAAACTGTGACAGTCACACACACATACAGCTGCAACCAATCAGAGGAAGATCCTGTCATCATTATAATGTATAGTCAGATCTGGTATGTATTGCAGCGCAGGGCTTTGATGGATAATAAGAACAATTATGAGGAAAGGCAAGGAGACTGAGTTTTATTCAGCATTTTGTTTTTTTTTCTCAGGAGACAAAAGAGACAAAAGAAGAAGCTCAACTGCAAAAGAGGCACATGTTGTTCAGAGAAATGCGAGCGCACTGTGAGAAAACTATGACTAACACAGTATCCTCATCTGAAACCCCCAAATTCCTTGATTCTATTTCAGGCGCTGATAACAGACCTGTGACATGTCGCTCCTACACATGTGTAACAGGACAAGACGGGAGGAGGTGGCTGCTGTTACAGTGTGCGTGGAGCTCCGATACACACAAAAAAAGACCTGACGTGCCAAATATAGGGGTTGCCAGAAAGCCAAATCACCTGGGATCCACGCTGCATCACCTCCTCTGTGCACGTGTACAGTCAAGTGCAAAGAAGCCAAATGAAACCAAACAAAAAAAAAAATTGAGTGAGCAATACTAAGTACCCCCTGCATTCATGATGCTGTTAGTCATCAGCCTAACTGCTTTAAAATCAGACACTTCAAATGTGCTAACACAATGAAAAGAGGGTATGACTAAAGCAACAGTCTTACAGAAGCAGCCGTTGCTTCTTGAGTTCAATGTTGGACAGTGAGCAAGATTATCTACAAGTGGAAAGCATCCCAGCCAATCTTAACCGGGCGTGGGCATCCCAGTAGATTTATCCCGTGATCAGACTATTTAATGTTTGGTGAAAACCAAAAAACAGTATCCCAGCACAAACATTTTAGCCACTGTCAAGCACGGCAGTGGAGGGCTGATGATTTGGCTTTTGTTTCATGGGCTCATTGGATCAACCGTGATCCGTACCAGAGTACTCTAGAGGCAAATGTCAGGTCATCCATCCAAAAGCTAAAGCATGACAGTGACATGAAGCACGGCAGTAAATCCACATCAGTCTGTCTGAAAAATAAAAGACTCAAGTCAAAGCCCAGACATCAACCCCACTGAAATCCTGTAGTGGGTCCTTAAAAGAGCGTTGCATGAGCAACTACTCAAAATATCAATGAAGTTAACCTATAATATAACAGGAAATGGTTTAAAGTTCCTCCAGAATGATATGAGAGGCTGATGAAGTCATACAGGAAACAACTGTTACAAGTTGTTGCTGCTAACGGTGAATCCACCAAGCTAACGAATCAAGGGGGTAGTTAGCATCGGCCACATTACAAGCCTAATGCCACGGTGAAAGACATTATATGTTGCCGCATTTGCTAAATACTAGAGCCCACTATGACAAGATAAATTGTTTTAAATGTTTTTACACACAAAAGCATGTATTGAAATGGTGGTATAAACTTTTGCACATGACTGTATCTGGCTTTGATGCTCTAAATGGAGGTTTTCAGAGGAATATTGCACTGATGAAAGCATGCCAGAGTTAGTGAATAGAGGCAGCGGAGCCGACAACACCTACCTGTGATGTTGACGTCCACCACTCCGGTGCGTGTCCCGATGGCGTTGGTGGCGTCGCAGACATACGTCCCGGCCAGGTCATAGGTCACCGGTCCCTTGAAGAACAGAGTGTTGTTCTTGATCTCCACATTAGTTGGCAGGGAGCCATTCAAGCTGCGGCGAGAAAGAGACGCAGTAATGCAGACCACATAAATAGGCAGAAAAACTCCAGACCACAGAAGAATAAAAAAAGAAAAAGAATAAGAACACTCACAAATGCAGCAGAGCAATTTAAAGCTCTCAAAAAAAAAAAATGCAGGCCTTTGTGCCAAAAGAAAACCTAGATGTGCGAGTGGGGTTGAGATAAATACCAGGAATATTTGACAGTGCTGTATTTCAGCTGTCATCCATCAAGTCCAAACAAAATTATGAGGACAGGGAATCCCAGCAGGTCAGGACAGGTAGGATATAGCTGACGCTGTCTCGGCATGTGGAATACAAAGCAGACAGTGGTGGGAGGGGGGATGTGGTGCTGATGTGGGGATCCTTCATCAGCTACAGCGCAGCTCACACGGCTGAGCTCAAAACTCAAGAGGGCTGTCAGGAGACGCCGCTGATCAAGCGATAAACGCAGAGTCGTCCGAATGCCGGGCTGCCGTTGAGAGCTGCAGCCACTTCTCCGACATGAGGTGTTTGTCTTTGTGCTTCACTATCTCTGCCGCGTTCAGACTCGCTCGTGTCCTTTGATCTGGTCAGCCCACTTGCAGGTCACGGATGGCGAATACAGCAACCCTCAAGTCTATTATCTGCACCCCTTTTATAAAGCCCGAAGGCTGAAAAAGGTTTCAGCTTTCATGACAATTAGCCGTTTCCTGTCGCCTTCCCCCCCAATGGGCTTCATCAGCCGCTCTGAATGGGCTCAGCTTTAGTCGAGTTACAAAACACAATTGACGATTGCGCCAAAGGTCTCTCCAGTCTGGCGGCAACAACAAAAAAGGATGCTGCAAAGAATTCTCTCCGTCACTCCGGTGTCAGAGGGGTGGCTCCATTTGTGTTCCATTTGTTAACTGAGTGGAAAATACTTTTTCTATCACCAAATATAATATATATTTTATTAAATAAATAAATAAAAACAGCATTTTTAACAGGAAAAGCTGAGTTGGAGCTGTTTTTCCATTGGCCACCTTAGCAAAGCGATTGCTACGGAGCAGCCAACAACCCTCAATACGCCACGATTCAATAATCTGTTACCTTGTGAGCCTCTATCAAATGCTGACTTCTGCAAAGCCCAATTGATTTGCTGCAGGAATGAAAGGCAGGCAAACTGTGATTCGCCACCGATTCTGCCACGACCAGCGATGTCTGCATTTGTGTGATATGTGCATGCATGCATGCATGTGTGTGTGTGTGTGTGTGTGTGTGTGCAGGCCTGGAGCCTGAGGGCCAGTAAAATGAAAGACTAACAAACAGCTTGAGAGTTATTCTACAGATTCTTTGAAGACTAGCTCTGCTCCTCCTGTGGAAGCACATACTGTATGTGATGTTTGCGTATGTGTGTGTGTGTAGGTGTGTGTAGGTGTGTGCGTGAAGAATGCATCAACTTCCTGGTTTTGCTATAAACATACACAATTTTCTGGAGGTGATTTTTAGTTAAAGGCAGAAGAAATATAAAGGCCTATGAAAAAAAGGAAATAACTAGTTTTTTTCCCCTCATTTTTGACCGTAAAATATTGATACATCTTGTATGAGACAAACATTGAGAACCGCTGTCAAGGTTTTATAAGAGAGCAGTTAAATGGAGAGTAAGGAATGCTGACACCATGATGGTAAAGATCTCTGCTGAAGTTGAAATAAGAATATAATTGGAGCTTTCTGAAATTGTGGCTTGTTGTGACAGAAGTCAATGTCAACACTGCAGCTTGTACTCTCCGTCTAGCCTTGTTACCGTTCAACATTCTTTACAACAGCTAGTAGTCAAAAAGAGATGAAATACTACAAAAAAGTAGAAACATCTATCTCAAGAAAAATGCTGCTGAAAGCAGAGAGAGACCTGCTGTGGTTGATGTGGAGGTCATCCTGGGTCCTGTCAGTTTTAGAAACTCTGGCTCATCTGCTTCAAGTGGACAATCCCAAGATGAAAATACAATTTTAAGAATCAAAGTTTTACGTGTCAGAATGTAATGAAAAACCATTTGATTCCAACCAGGTTGATATGTGAGCTAAATGTCTTCTCAGATGAACAACGTGACACCTTTTATTTAGCAAAAACTAAGTGAAAACACAATGTTAACGTCCTTCCTTTTCCAGGAATTAAGAGGGTCTGAAGAACCCTGGTGCTGATCCAGAGTACTTATCCTCAGCAGGTGTGAGGACCTTTGTTTAAAAAAAAAAAAAAGGGGTGTTTTTAAACACAGTGCCAGTGAGGAAAGACATCAGCACTGATCTTGAAAGGGACTTAGTTATTTGCTTTTTCTGTATTTCGTAGCGACCCAGCAAGGCTACACTCATCCCCATCTTAACCTCCACCCTACTTCACACCCTGCTGCCTTTACTGAACCTTGGAGGTGGGTAACGCATGGCTGTGACCTTCATTCAATCCAAATATATGTAAATATGTGGTCGGAAATGGTGATTTTGTTCTGTGTCCATGAGGTATTTTAACCAAAACATGCAACAGATAAGTCATTATTATGTAAAAATGTGTTACACTGTGAAACAAGTTGTTGATACGTCAAACTGTTGCTGATCTTCCCAGGAAAGGACGTTCCCAGCTTAAATCATCCAAAAGGTCAGGGCATACTCAGAAGAATTACAAAATTGCAAGAGGGACATCTCAAGAGTCTTAAGGCCCTAACAGACATTGCTAATTTTTATGACGCAATGATTATAAAAGAGTAAACCAGTATAGCTTGGAAGTGTTGCTGGGAGAAAGCATCTTCTCTCTCAGAAGAACGTTTCAGCACAGCAAAACAACAAAACAAGAACAAGATGTCTCAATCAATTTGCTTCAAATTGGACATGAATGCAGAGCAAACACCCCACAGCAGCTCTTAAGCACGGAGGTGGAGGGGTAGTAATGTTGGGATTCTGTTGAGGCCACAGAGCACGTGCACCTCTCAATCCACAAGTCCACGTGAGGTCCTCTGTATGTCGGTATTGTGGAGGTAAATGCACAGCCATCTGTCCGACAGCTAAATCTTGGTGGAAAATGAATCCGTTAAAAGTCCAGACTGCAGCCTGATTGAAATGCTGTGGTTGGACCTTAAGAGAGCTGCACATAAATTAATAGTGAATTGAAACAATATTGCAAAAGGAGATTGGGGCAAAATTCCTCCATAACAATGAGAGCTGCTAATAATGTCGTTTTGGCTTTGTTTTTGTTTAATAAATAATAGTGCTGTGTAATATCTCATGTGTCATTGATCTGAAAGGTTTTATTTACCTCAGTTTAATCAGACGGAACCAGATTTTTTTCTTTTTTTAAATTATGTCCTGAGGTATAAAACCGGAATTGAAAAAAGATGTGCAGTCTTTTTCACATAACCCTAATGTAGCATGGCCACCTGCACAAATAACATGAGCACATGTCATCAGATATTACACACCCTGTATACTGGAGCCGTGGTGTGATGAGGCTCTTTCAGGGGCAGCAACATTCAGACTGCAGAAATTCACCTCCCAGTGATTCCAGTGAGATCTCTTCCACAATACTGGCAGACTCTGTTACAACCTGAATGCGCCAGCTGCAAACAGATGCAGACATTTTCCTCTTTCACATCACGCTGCAGCTCTTCAGCAGCTGGTGATGACGACAAGATCACTCAACATGAACACAACGGCAAAGATTTATATTTTTTATCTGAATGCAAGGTAAAGAAAAAAGAAAAAAAAAGTGAAAGACTCCAACTAGTCTTTAAAAAAAAAGGTAATTTATATGGTGATGTTTTGAATCAAACATCCATCTGTTCTGTGGGTCCGACAGCTTTTATTCAACTTGTTTATTGTGGTATTTTGTTCTCTGTATGAAGCCAATAACAACATTTGCATCACATTAGTGCTTAAATGAAGAAGGCGTTGGCCCTTCTGGCCTCTGTGACTCCAGAACCGGCTGCAAACCATGACTTAAAGTAATCTGCTAGTTTCATCCACAGACTGAAGAAAAACAACAAAAAAGACAAAACAGAAAGCAAACAATTGTCTTATTGTGACATGACTAACAGAATCCCATTTTCACACTAGAAATAAGCGAGCTGGCTAATTAGAGCGGAGTTTGAAGTTATCACACTTTAACAAGAAAATGCGTTTTTGGTGAGGAGAGGAAAAGAAGGGAGGGCGATATTAAATTTGAAATCTTATCACAGTTATAAGTGCTAACAGAAAACTCAGTCAGAAAATGACACTATGGACATAAAACAGACACGAGAAGAGCCGGGAAAAGATCCAAATCCAAAGAAACATGCAAGAAGGTTCATTTTTAAAACTTTGTTGTTGTTGTTTTTGCCTTTGGTGTTTTTCTGAAGCTACCCATTAACCCATTTTGAGAATCAGCCCTGGCACTGCACTCAAAAGAAGAAGAAAACAAATAAACTCTACGATGCTCAGATTATTTCCTCAAGGACTGTAGCCTATATATGTCACTGCGGAAAAAAGAAAGATAAGAAAGAAAAGCTGAGGCAACATCGACAGTCCTGGAAATGGTTAGTATTTCTATCTGGAACTGGAACTGGCTACACCTCTGTGATGCAGCCCTGCCGGGCTGTTCTGGACCCTTCAACCGCAGCCTCGCGCTGACCCCCATGGTGGAGCCCAGGGGAACCTTCACAACGGATTTGGCGTCTCATTTTCAGTGCAGCGACGGCCGTCCTCTCCGATCCGTCAGTACTGTGCCCTCGTCTTTCTGGATCACATCTCTTCACCCTCCCTTCAGACCACTAAGGAACCTCAAACATGCCTTTCTTAAAAATAAATAAATAACTTTCTAAAAAAGACCTACACTAGTCCGTTGAGGGCACAAGGGATTAGTAATCCACTTCTGCTCAAGATTAGTGACAGAATTCTCAATCTTGACTTCATTAAGCATTAAACAATTTGCCACATTCCTCTCTCAATTTGTACAAAAACTAATTCAATTTAAAGCCCAGATACATTCACTTTAAAATCTAATAACAACCTGAATTCTTTATTTTTTAGGAATTACCTTCAAACTTTGCATCTGACATTGATGTACCGTTCGCAGTTCGGCCTTTCACATGTATTCCTCACATATCTCAGCGCTTTTATCTGACGCTTTTCAGCGTCAAACTCTCATACCGTTTGTCTGTTACCTTCAGCAGTTATTAAGAAATTCCCCGTGTTTGCTCGTGTATTTACGGCGCTAGCTTATGATTCAAAAACCCTGATGTCAGCCCGGCGGTATGTCAGTCTAATCTCGGAGTCTGACTTCGGCATCAGCCCTCTCCTTGGTGTCAGGGACGAGCTGCTTCCTCCGTGTCGCCCCGAGAACACACCAGCATGAACAATAAAGCCTTCTCATCCCTCTACCTGCATGCTGGCCCAACGACTTCAAAGCAAGACGTCAAACGCAAAGCAAAGTCTGCTCTGTTTGCATTTATCTGCCAGTATCTGTGACCATCCAGCAGATAGAGGTGTGTGTAGCTGTTTTAATAGGCCCATTGTTCTCTGCCTTTGCTCTGACTCTTATCTTTATTGCACATTTCAAAAACAAACAGAAACACCTTTTTTTTTTTTACCTTTCTTTGATGATTACTTTCTCGTGCATTCATAAACGTTTTGGCAGTCTTCATGTGTGAGCATTCATGTGTGCATCAACACAATGCTAATGTGGAAAGACATCAACACATTTTTCTTTCAAGGTAGTCAACAAGGAGATACCGGTTGTGCATGTAAGGTTCATCCCATATATAAACATGACGTAAAACTGGAGGCATAACTTTACCTAAATGTTACTGAACATCAGTATGTAAGCGCCTTTAGACAAGTAATTATTCTTGGATATAAAGACATTTCCAACATTTTTATGCTCTTATGAGAAAGGTCCTTTGCAAGTGGACAGCTGCAGTCTTCCCAGGTGTGGATGACCCGGAAGGTCCATCGCTCAGAGGGATGCAAAAACATCCCGGGAGCTAACTTAGACCCACTGAGCGTGCTAAAACTTAAAGTCCATGACAGCACAATCAGACGAATGCCAAACAGCGCGTTTGTTTGGAAGAGTTGCCGGCAAAGAGCTTCTTCTGTCCAGAAAGAACAAGGAAGCACAGCTGATGTTTGCAAAACTGCAAACCGCAAGACTTCTGGAAAATGTTTTATGGACAGATGAGATTAAAGTGGAGTGTTTCACAGTATCTGAGCATTCACAGACCTACTGTCAAAACTAATGATGTATAATGCAGATACATGACCTGTTTTTGAGTGGACCATCAACTTCTGTGTATGACAAAGTACTGTATTACAAGTTTATTTTATCAAACAAATACTGAAGCAATGAGTATGTTGTGTTGTTCTTTTTTTCTTTTTTCATGATGTCCTGATATGAATCAGGATGAATACTAAACGTTTCACATGACTATAAGTCATAAAGGTTGGGAAAGCACACCCCTCACTTCCATTATGTGAAACTACAGTACTGCACATTGTCAGTTCCTGTATAACAGCTTTTTTTTTCTTAATCTCTCCCCAGAAATCCAAGGTGAGAGAAACAGCATGCTGTCATGCTGTCTTGTCTTCGAAGCCTTATAGGTTTTTGTTACAGTTTAGTCAAGACTCACAGTTTCCACTGGTAGATGGTGACAGGGGGGTTAGCATCAGCCCTGCAGGTCAGCTGAACATTCTGACGGTTCAGGTACCAGTTTCCATCAAAGCCCTCGATCTTCACCTCCGGTTCATCTGTAAGGAAGGCACGTCATTGTCAGTTCATCCCTCCGGAGCACAAACTTAAAACTGTGTCTTGTCATTGTATCTGTTCTGAAGCACAGTGAGACTTTAGGAGAGAAACGCTTGTAAAACAGCGATGCTCTGAAATACCCGCTGGTTTCTTAAAATTCCAATTAACATAGTATTCCATTAGCATTTCATTCAAGAGGTCAAACATTTAAACTACTGTGTCTTAGAAGCCATATGCTTTTTCTGTAAATAGCTCATAACAGTGGATGGGACCTCCATCTCCATAGTAATCCGTGGTATTTTCACACATGCCCAACTGTTTTCGCTGCACTGCAACTTTATGCTAAAGCAGGCACTGCATATTCAATACAAACCTGAAAGACAGTTGTGTGAAACTGAAAAGAATGGCATCTTCCAAGAATAGAAGCTGGTAACTTATGCAACCTGTCAGCACCAGACTGACAGCCCGCAGTCTGGAAAACTGCTTACAGTCTATGTTTCAGTGCTGAATATTCTCTGAAAATTCATCATTTTTATTTAATTTACTACTGTTCGTATTGAATTATTAATACATAGAAAAATATATACATAAATATTAATTAGGGATGAGTGAGTACAGCATTATCTGTATCTGTATCAGTTAACCACATGAATTATCTGTATCCATATCTGTACTCGGAGAGGGCGGGGCCTAACACAGAAGTGGTTGGGGTTTAATCCGGGTCTGGGTCTGGTTGTCTTGAAACGGGTGGGGCTTTAACCAGTATGTTATTTTAAGCATGCAATTGATATGTGTTGATCAAAAATTGCTATTTCATGATTTGTTATTTTATTCATTATTTTAAATTGTTATTTACAAGACAGCATCAGCACTGAACTTAAAATCAATGCTTATGATCACAATAGCAAATTATTTACAGAACAAGTTTAGCAACAATAAATACAACACATGTGGTTTCAATTATGAAATGAAATGTAATGAACACGAGTTTTCATACTCAACATAACTTTCTTTTTTTAATTTTAATTTTTTTAAGACCAGTGTGATTTTTAAAATGTTTTTGGTACTTTTTTTAAATTTTTTTATTTCCACGCCAGGTGTGTGTTTGTGAGTGTGTGTGTAGCTTAATTTGTAATATTTAGGCTATTACCTAGAAAGTGAACTGGTTAGAGCCAACTGACAGTTAAAAAAAGGAAAAAAAATCTCAGACAGGCAGAGACACAATGCGAGTCACTTTCTACCACGTCTGAACGAATCCACATTTACCGGAATTCTACTCGTTATAAGTACAAACTGAAATTAAAAACAAACTTGAAGCTGAAGAAACCAGGAACGTTAACGGAAAAGACCCGCGAACCCGAGTGACTGAGGGAGAGAGAGAGCTGTTCTCTGTGTGTGAGTGAGCAGAGGTGTGAGTAGGGGAGGGGCTGTAACGCTGTGAGTAGGGGAGGGGCTGTAACGCTGTGAGTAGGGGAGGGGCTGTGACGCTGTGAGTAGGGGAGGGGCTGTGATGCTGTGTGAGGATTTTCATTCAGTCCGAGCACAGATATTGACTCGTATTACTCGTATAATACTTGTACTCGGCAAAAGTGCTTTATCCGTACCGGATACTCGTTTCAGCTGAGTATCCGGCTCAACTCTAATAAATATATATTTTAGAAAATGCCACCTCATTTTTGACTTTATCCTTCTGCTTTCTGTAAGCTAAAATGCCTTTGATTATTTATCTCGGCCAGGTGTACGAATCCTTTTCTTCTTTGAAACTCCGCATTCTCTCATTTCCAGAGGCAGCATGAACAGGTGCAGAAGAAAATGCTTCTGCACGCCACTGGAGAGGCGTACAGCCAATCAGAGAAACAAAGTGTTTGATGTTGGCTGGGCGACAACCGGACAAGTATGAACGAAACACATTCTTGCAGGTTTGCAGTAAAAAAAAAAAAAAAGAAAAAAAAGAGGAAAGAAACAAAACTTGTTGATTCAAGGTGTTATTAACAATTCCGGTGCCGGTGTAAATGGGTGTAAATGGGATGTGGACCAGAAACATTTCACAAGAAGAGAATTGTGAATGGATGTGGCTGGCCAGGATAGCCATTAATACCAGCTACTGGTCTTGGACTGGTGCAGTTCAGACTCGCTTTAACTACATTATATTATATCAAAAAAAAGGCTTTCTTTTCCATTAACACGAAGCCAGTCCAAAACCACATCAGAGCCTTTTCATTGGTGTACCCTGAATTTCTGTAAAAAGCAGCCACCAAATTTATTTTGTGCTTTGGTCAATGACAATAGACACGTAATTACTTTCTTTGGTTAGTTTCATCTCTACTGCACAAGTACAAAATCTGAAAAACAGGCAATACTAGTGTAACTTTTCTTACACTGCACATTGAGCACCACGCTGTCCGTGATCCTCTCATTTCGGTACGTCACGATGCACGTAAGCCTCTGCTTGTGGGTCTCGCGGCTCGGCGTCACCACGTAGTTGCTCCGTACCGTCACTGTCCCGTTTTGATTGCGAGTCTCCTGGAAGGTGGCCTCGCCTTTCAGCTTTGTTTCCCACTTGATCACACTCGGGGGCTTCCCATTGGCTGATACACAGGTGGCAACGGTCATCTTGCGCTTCGGAGCCCTGGCCACGATCGTGGGGGTCGTCAACATCATCCGTGTCATCGGCCGAGCTGCGGAGCAGAAAAAGATGGGCATCACTATTGCACTGTGAAAGCTCATTGGGCAAGAAAAGGACGTCTAGTTAAACTACAATCAAGCATCTGAAGCAGATTAAAGTGAGGGGCTGAGATGAAAACAGTGTTAACCGTAATCAGACAAAGTTCTGGCTCTTTTCCTCCTCAAAACCGAAGCAGTTGTCAAAGCCCTTAGATGTACAACCCACTTGCCTGCCTAAATGCGCAGTCATCCAATTTGAATCCTTTGTGAGTTGCCAATTAGCAATCTACTTTTAGTACATCAAAAGGCAAACTTGAGCATGAGCGAAAGAGAGCCATGAAGAGGCCTCTTTGAAAAGTGCCGCTCAGTTATCTGCACACAGGTTCCTGATGTTCCCTGAGCTGCTGCCGCCTGGAAAGTCCTGGGAGGCTCAGTGACATAAAATGGGACTCAGGACTGACCAAAAAAAGAAGAAAAAAAAAGCTCAGGCAACAGGGACCACTCAAGCCAAGTGCTGTTTCCTTTGCTGGGACTTAATGAAAAACACACCAGCACTTAATTACCAATTAGCTCTTTAATCTGAGTCAGCGTACAACCTTTTCAAAGCCTCATTCCAAGATAAACTACATTTCAAGCACTCTTTTTTCCCCACATGATGAGCTTGTTTGAGCCAAATTACACAGTTTGAAGTGGCCTTATTGATTTTTGTCTCACCTTCCATTTTTATTGACTACGATCTGTGGCTGTTTCCTGTTTTATAATCCGGCGCTGGCGCTAACATGCCAATCACCACCTCATGAATCAGTCAAATTGATTTTTACTACATGTACAGTATGTTTGGCAGTAGAATGAAGTCCTTGGAGGCAAAATCGTGTTACAGAGGTTGGCGATCGTGTCCAATCACACAAGCTTTTACTGTAAACAGCACATTTGTGGTGCAGCAGACAGAGATAACGCATCTGTTTTGAGGAACTCTGGAGGAATTCAACTTCCTTCAGAACACAGCCTGTGGCAACGTCGATAAAAATGGCTTTCACTTTGGCCTTCAGCTAAACTTGATGCCAGTTTACCGTACGTTATCTGACGAAGACAAACGGTCTGTTTCTGATTGAAGTCTGGGAGAGACCAAGTTTGGCCGACAGGTTTTACTGGTGACACATCAGATCATCAGTGACATATCTGATGGAATATTGTCTTAGCTGATGTTAAGATGCACAACTGGGTATATTTCTTGGATGAAAACATAATGAACCGGATTCACAGCAACCGTTACGTAATCTATTCTGTTGAAAATGTCTTTGTTCTACAACATGCAGAAGCTTGTAAGAAACCAGTTACTCAGAAAGCAGGTGAAGGCCTCATCAGCCACCCGTCTGAAGTCTGGATGCATTTTCTTTTTTCACTCTTTTACGCTTATATCGTTCCATCAACTTTTGTTTCCCCAATCTGTTTTTCCAAATCTCGGTTTCTGCAAGAACTAAATACACTGCAACTGAAGAAAAATTAGCGAGCACATGGTGCACAAAGTGGAGGTTAAGTCACTTTCTCAACACTATGAAATTAAATCTTGTCCAGTTTCTTCATCAGTCACTGACACATTTTCTCTTCTGTCACTACCTTCTTGAGTCTCGTAGTCTGTAAATGAGCTCCATTGTTGTCAGCCTATGATATAATGCCAGAGAGAGTTGTGCAGTTGTTGTAAGTGATGACTAGGAAGCAAAACGCAAACACAAAGTGATCAGACGATTATGTGTCAGCATTTACATTTTCTTCACTGTTGGTGTTCTTGTTTTGTTGGGTCTTTTGTCTTGGTTTCCTGTTTTATTTTGAAGTTCTGTCTGCCCTGATCAGTTTCACCTGTGTCTATAAGGTCTTCTCTTCCCCTGCATGTTTGCTGGTTCGTACTGTTTGCTCCATGTGTTCCCACCCTGTGTTTTGTGTTGTTTTGCCACGCCTGGGAAATGAAAAGCTTCTCTGGGATTAGTCCTGCCTCAAGCCTGCTCTTCTGCATTTGGGAGATAAATCTATGGGTCACGTGACCGGATAGTGTGTCCAGTATTTGCAGTCAATGGTGAGTGCAGGAATGGAAGAGTTTGCATGTGTGTATTTGCAGTATGAGTTGTCTGACCCGGAGACTGAGATCTGCACTTAAGAACCTTAGAGTCAGTTATAAAAGTTGCAACATTTCTCTTCTGTACAGATCCTACCAAACACCGTGAGGTTGACCATGTTCTCCCTGTTGCCGGCAGGAAATGTTGTGTACTCGCAGATGTAGGCCGCTTCATCAGACAGCTGCAAGTTGGAGAACACGATGGTGGTGTCCTCCAGCGAGGGCGTGCGATGACGAACCGCCGCCTGCTTGAAGCTGACCCGCTCCTTGAAGGGTGACAGGACGGACACGCCCAGGGCCGGGTTGGCGATGGCAACGTTCTGCTTTGTGCCATTGAGCAGCTTCTGCCAGGTGACCTGAGAGATCTTGACTGGGGGGTTGCTGTTGCTGAAAATGCAGCGCAGTTCCACTTGTGTACCCACGAAGCCAGACTTACTGGAGTCCATCTGCACCATCTGTCCATTGCCAGCTAGACCCAGAGAGAGAGAGAGAGAGAGAGAGAGAGAGAGAGAAGAAATTAATTACGATTAACAAGCAACCAAGGCCAAGCACAATAATCCAGTCAATAGTGGTACATGCGCTGAAAGTCAACGAGTCAATTCAGCCTCCCAGGTAGCACACGCATGCACAACACTCACAATCAAACCCGTGGATTCAGCCTTACACACCCCACAGATTCATCTGCTCCCTGTACACCAGTGCAAAAAGTTGGAACATGAGGGCTGTTTTGTGTAAACGCAGGGGGGATGTGTTATTACCATAATGGGCACATCCATACAGCCCCGTCTTTGTCTGTGAACGTCCTGTTGCTGATGAGATGGGAGGACCGGGCAAGAACCAATACATCACTAATGAACGTGTACAAGGGCAGTGAGCTAGAGCCAAGCCATCGCTGTGCTCCCCTCCACCTACCCAGCAACGTACTGGCTAGCCCATTGTAATTTTAATTACTTTTTACACACAAATGCCTCAATGACTGCCTGGAGCTCCTATTAACAGAAACAATGTGAAGTCCCCTGTAAGCAATAAAACAATAAAAACATGCCAATGAGCTATACTAAAAGCCAACAATTACATACCTCTTCTTTACTATCTATGTGTTTGAGGAGCTTGGTACCACAAAAAAAAGAGGATCAATTAGTAATAATCGACCATTAACCTTATCTATTTCAGCCTTTCAGGGACTGATGAAATGCTGCTGACATCATCAGTTCCCATGCTTTCTTATATGATTTTTACTTAAAGGCAAAGTTTACTTCCAAATCCAATATCTCATCCAGTCTGTAAAGCCAGTTTTAGATATGAGATGCAGGACATCAGTGACCTCACCAATCTGTTGGCATTCAGAGGTCTTTTTTCAACCAGACGTGGCTAAAAGAGAGATGGAAAGAGCCAAGGTGCCCACGAACAGCAAATATCATCCATCACATTTAAACTAGACTGAATTAAGAGAGGTTTATCACTGTCCTCCTCTCAGTTTTTTTACATTATGTCATATTACTATAACAATTCATTGGAAGTAGAATGTAAAACGAGTCCCTTGCATTGTTCAAAACATGTGATGTAGGAGGAACAACGACCAGACTAGCATCAACAAAAGACACCCGCAATGGAGTGTAGTGGAGCAGTGAATAATTCTCCTCTAATAGAAACAGAAACTGAATGATTATCTTAATTAGCTTGTGCTATTAGCAATTCTGCAACCATCTTGCCCCCCACCCCGTGGCAACTGGTTCAACACATTCTGTACTGGTGGAAATGTATGTCAGTGGGAGGGGTAGTGGGCCATTTCACGAGAATTTTCACAAACTGAATTGGTATGACTGGTCAGACATTTAACATTTAACACTCCTCCATAAATCCATCATCTATACCTGCTTATTCATGTTCTGGGTCAGGGGATCTGCTTGAGACTATCCCGGCTCTCTTTGGGTGAAAGGCAGGAGTGCACTCTGGACAGGTCACCAGTCCACCCACAGGGCCATTTAAAACCCATTTGACATAAATTCCCTGAACAGCTGATCATGTGTCAGATTAACTGCTGCTGTGTGTCTGTCCATTAATATGACTCTAGCAGTTCTGGTTCAGGTCTGATCAGGCTGCAGCCAAGTGTTGCACAACATTCAGCACCAGGTTAATGAAACAGAAGGTCTGAAAGGGGCTTGTTGACCCCCCCCCCCTTCTTTCTTTTGCAACCTGCTGACTTTTGATGATTTCAGATGCAGAGTCTTGATCCTCTTTCATATAATGGTGCAGGTGGAAATCTGCTTGTTGACCTTTGGGTGCCAAAAAAAAAAAGCCTTTTGAAAGCAATTTCTGTCCACAAATCATGACTCAGTTATTAAGAGGACATCTGAAAACCTGTGACCAGTTTCATGCAGGAACCACTGTGTTTTTACAGAACTGAAAACATATTGCGCAGAGGGAAGCGTGCAGGCGAAGCGTGTGACTGAAAACCTTCCTTTTTAGATCACTGGGAGAAGCATCTAAACAGAAACTGAAGGATTATTAAGTAAATTATTCATTTGTCGCTTTGCAGTATCATTGTAAAATAATTTATCAACCAAATCACTGCAACTGTTCTTTCCCAGTAATCAAAACCTGCTGCTTCTGTCCTCTGACGTCTGCAACTGTAAGGATTCGACATCCTGCTGTCTTCACCACGTCTTTGTCATCGCAGGCTCTGATTTACGTCCCTGTCCAGGTGAACTCTGATGATGTCCCATTTCCTTGTCCAACAACCCCTGCCTGAGCTTGTATTTACAACCATCCAGAGCTATAATTATCTCCTATGGATAAACAAGGACCCACAGGAAGAAAGACTGAAATTCCTCCGTTAATCACACTGGACTCATAAAGCCACCAGTGAATCAGCCATAAAAAGAGAGAAAGTATGTTGTGGCCTCAAGTGAAGAGCCGGGGCCAAAACACGCGTGCAACATAAAGGGATGCTCTTTAGCAGAGAGTAACTACGTCGTAGATGTACTTTCCAGAGGGGGCTTTAAAATATGTGTAAGGATACTTGAGAGATCCATTTCTGTAAACACCCACTGAACATAATGTTTGATGTAGTCGATCTTCAGCTGCACAGGAATAAGAATCGGAGAAGAGAGCGGGCCTTCCATGCGTGCAGCGTCAAACCGTCTCAAGCAGCGGCGGCGGCTGTTATGTTGAGATTTCTCTTGTAAAAACTGCAGGTTGTCAGCCAAAGGACATCAGGGCACGGAACATGCATGAAGAGAGGAAATGGTGCAGACCTGAGGTGGAAGACCATTAAGATTAACGCTGAATTGCTTATGCTTGAAACCAGTGAATTACTCGAGAAAGGCAATTTAAATCTATTGTTATGTGCTTTCACTCAAATGCGGCCTTGGCTGCCTACTTCAAATCATAAAAAAAACAAAGTGACAACCTTTTGAAGTTACTGAACACGCATCATCTTTCATTTCCGTCTGAACACATCACAGAGGACCCCGCTATAGAGATTTAAACTTGGGGGATTTGAAGATGACAGATTGATTTTCTAATACAGTTTGACAGAGAGGACTGGCAACCTTGTCATGTGTACCCCGAGAACCACCTGTGTCCTCGTACACCCCAGGGCAACGCTTTACTCCATTTTATCACAGCTTAGATTACCAGTTGTGGCAGCTATAGTATGATCTTCTTTGAAATAGCAAACACAATTTACTGTGTGACAACATGAGTTAAAGTTTAATCTCAAGTTGGGGCGAACTGGGGGAGCTGCGGACACGAGGAGGCTGTAAAAAGTCATAAACACGTACGTGGCCGCAACTTCACTGCTGAAACAATGACACTGGAGTCACCTGGGGTCGCCTGTTAAAGCTGCAGCCCCTCCCTCTGTTGTTCTGCATTTCTTTCTTGCTCTCAACTAACAAAGAACTAAATCAACAGCAGCACACACAAATGGAAACCAGAGAAACAGGCATAATTACACAGCCACAGAGCCCAAATCTCCTCCGTGAAGGACCAGGGACGCCCACAGGGACCCCCTCCACTCCAGAACTGTAGGAGTCTTGGCTGAGCTCACGGTATAGCTATAATTACAGACTACATGATGGAGTCCTAAAGCCATAAAAGAGCAGAGTCACAAACATCCAAAAGGCATTAATGCGGTAGATTTTGGAGGAGGGGGTTGCAGGAGCCGGTGTTGCAGAAAGGCTTGCAAAAGGGGTGGAAAATTTCCAGTACATTTTCGGAAACTTTCCAGAAACTTTTGGACTGAGTTAAAGGAGAAGTAGGAAGGAGAAAGGAGAACACAAGAAAGTACAAACTTATAATATCCTCCACTGGATGCTCGATGAATGATCAAGCTGGGAAGTTCAGGAAAAATTCAAATTTTGAATGAAAGTAGTTGATGTGGCACTATATTGCAGAATATATGTATGTTTTTTAAAAAAAAATTACAAAGCCATGTGTTGATGTATGTTGTGGAAAACAAAATATTCTAGAATGGCTTAAATACTAGATGAATATGAACCTCAGGCAGCTAAATCAAACTAAAAGCTGATAACAGAAATCTGTTATGGCAGCTCTCCTCTTAAAAACTGTGTCACTGAATGTGATAAGAACAGAGCTACAACGTTGTACTTTTGTTTGAATTCTTTAAAGACTTGGACGTCCTGGACGTTCTCTCAGAGATTGTGGTTTATGAGACTCGTCTCATTTCCAAACGGTAAGAGACATCTGATAAACTTGCTCTAACGATAAAGGAAGTAATCTGACCATGACTCTGCATATCTGTCTAATGTTAGACAAAACAAAACTGTTACATTTTTTTGAAGATATCGGTCGAGCGTTTGAGCACACTGGTAACTAACAGTTGTTGGTTTCCATTTTCATTACTCTCCACAACCTTCTCCTGTCGACTACTTTGAATGCATCGCCTTTGTTCGTGGCTCTGATTGGTTGTAGCGCTAGCCAACTACGTGCGGAGGTGGTTTGATGAGCAACAGTTGGTCCCGCCTCCTGGATGAGGAGGCCCTGTGGCTCGTTGTCAGCCTGTATCTGTCCAGGTGTGGTTCTGATTTATCAGACTGGGTTCAGTGTGCCGGATGCTGGAAATGATCCGTACATGTGAAGGAGGATTCCTCACTGCAGAAATTTCAGCTCAATTTGCATCAAAGCTGATCCATTTTTAACCAAGATTGTGCTGAAAGATATTTACCAGCTACGTTTACATTCCCTGTTGTAGACCAGCCTGCAGTTTTGCAAATTTAGGAGCAAAAAAGATTTGAAAGACACAGACACACACATAGAGAGATAGGCAAAGTAGTGGATATGCAAAGCTGGGGAGAGAGTGGCATTATCGTTCTCGCTGCTGCTGCCGCTTTGTTCTCCCACTGACAAGAGAGCGACGGGGGGGGGACAGTCATGCTCTAATACACCTGAGGTGAGACGCTGCCTAAAGAGTTGCCAACAAGAGAGAGGAGCCCTATTTCTGGAAGGAAAGGCAACAAGACAAACAAAGCAGAAAGTATGTCCAAGCTGGCGGGAAATGGAAACGAGGGGCATGATTCACACCAGGTGAGCCGACTTGGATCAGAGGGGACATAAGGGGCACTATTAAAACAGCTGCTGTGCCGTCTGGCCCCGCACTGATAGCAAGAGGCTCCAAAAGGCTTCGGCACAGAGCGGTGCACAAAACATTCAACTGTAATAAGGCCTGGCCTGCCAGGCAGCAAGGAAAAGCATGTGCTTTGTGTTGTTTGCATATGGCACACTGAGTGTAACAGCTTTTAGCCTTCTTCTGGTGCGTGGACAACATCCAGGGAGGTACAGAGCTCTGGTGTTTCCTCTGGAACCAGTTCGGAAGATTTTTCTGCTTTTCAATTCAGACAAATAGGTCACATCCAAGTTTATAGTCTCATCTACTTCATCTCCTCTACAATGTACTTTAGTATAAACATCTCGCCAAGTGGTGCTTTAAAGCTTGTCACATAAAAACACATCATTTTATCATCATCTGCGATGCTTTGCTTACTCCACCGTTATTTAAGCGGGATGCTGATAGATAAAACATGGCTTGAGCCACTGGAGATAATGACTGTTTAATGTAGTCCCAGTTCCCACGGTGATGGCACAGGCCTCTGTTCTCCCCTATTCATGACCACACATGGGGTGCTCGGGGAGGGGGATTCCAAATCCACTGCCTCATACCCACACACACACACACACACACACACATGCTCACTGAAAACCCACCATTAGCTGCTTGTTTATTCCCCTGGTGGAACTTTTTTCTGTTTGTTTGTGTAATTTAGAGGTCATCCAGTGGCATTTTGCTTGAGTTATAATAATGACAAGAAGTTGTTTTACACAAGAAGTGAAGGTATTATTTGTGAGGGTAACTGGCATTTATCTCATTGTGACTGAGGCTTTGATACATACAGAAAAGGCACTTCATTTAGACGTAATATGCCACGTTTTTCAAAAGCTGACACAATTTCCTGAGACGTTTTTGAACAAAATGGGGATATAATGAAAAGCCCCCTTTTGAAAATATTTAAAAGCTTTGTCAGAGCAGCTTTTTTTGTTTGTTTGTTTGTTTGCTTTTTTAAGGGGGGGGTGAAGTCAGACACTTGACTCCTCAGCAGTATGTGCCTTCTTTCAAATGGGTGTTGCAGTTTTGTGCTGCCCATTTCTAAGGCACTTATAGTATGTTGGGAGGTTCAGAGAGGATAAAACAGGGGAGGCATGATAGCTCTGCCCTGATCTGGCTCTGTGAGGTCACAGTACCCCACAAATGTGAACCGTTCAGTGAATGAGAGCATTTCAGGCTTAGACCACCCCAGTAAAGTCATAGGGCTGTGTTTTATTTCTTTATTTATTCATTTTTAAGCTGGGAGCAATTTCAAACACCCAAATAAGTGGTCTAAAAAGCATAAAAGGGATTTTTTTTTTCATGTAATGTTGCTTTCTGTTGACTGTGGCCATTCAGCTTTATTAAATAGAGCTTTATGTGTCATAGAATTAATCTGCACTCAGTCGCTATTGGACGGCGCTTCAGCCAGGTCTCTTGGGTAAACAGCACGGTACCTGCCAAGCCCTTTTACCCTCTGTCTTTCTAAGCAAACACTGAACTGCAGAGGAGAGCGAAACCTCACTGGAACAGATGGTTAGTAGACCTGTTCCTAATTTTCCACTATCTGGTTCAAATTTGAACTGCTCTTTTGTACAACACACTCGTTCATTGACGACAACGCAACATCTGCTACGCTGTAAATGTTAATGATTATCGGGAATATTTATTGTGTTAGGCAACTTCCCAGTCTGAGATGGCTTCATGAAAGCCTGTGCATTTCATTTAATCTGCAGCCATTGGTTGTTTGTTTGCATCAGCGGCGCTGGAACAGTAGCCGCTTGTTGTTTTTCTTGTAGGGTTGGAGAATTAGTGCTTTCAGGTTGGCAGCGCGTGGTGGCGGCTGCTCAGCTATGATTCTCACCTAATGTCACCGCACCTGTTGAGGTTCAGAGCTCACACACACACACACACGCCTTGAGCAGCTTTTAGGCATTTCAGATATCAAGGGGGATGCATTAGTTTGCCTGCAAGAGAACTTTTCATCTAAATTTGCCAAAATAATGGCTGATTCCTTAATAAAACACTGGAAAGCACAACTACAACCTTTCCAAGAAACAAATCTAGTTTACAAAATGGAGGATATTATGCTCTTTTAAAGAACATCTCAATCAAAACTTTTAATTTTAACGTGTACAGTGGGAAAAAGCACATTTGATTTTCCTGTAATTGATGCTTTTATAAATTCTAGTCTGTTGAGTTTGGATTTGGCATTGACAAATAAAGCTGGGTCAAAAATAAGGCTTTTGCCCTACAGAGAGAGTGAGAGAGAGAGAGAGAGAGAGAGAGAGTATGTATCAAGTGTAAACACTACATGAGCAAGCTCAGACCCTCCATCCTCGCCCTGCAGCTTAACTAAACAAGGCCACCACGGTTTCGGCTCTACGACATAAAACAAACAAAGCTGACGTTACCTGGCCAAATGGTCAGATGACATCACCCACTGAAACCCGAGAGCAAGCAACTGTCGGTAAACAAAAGTCTGGGTACATGCGGAAGGGAGGGGAGGTCGCCCACCTGGTAAATGAATGACTGAAAGCGTTAGAGGTGTGTGTGGTGTGTGTGTGTGTGTGAGAGTGAGTGAAACTCTGAAAGG
The DNA here is from genome assembly GCA_037176975.1 of Arrhamphus sclerolepis. NCBI lineage: Eukaryota > Metazoa > Chordata > Actinopteri > Beloniformes > Hemiramphidae > Arrhamphus > Arrhamphus sclerolepis. The sequence goes on from JBAMYA010000005.1 coordinate 2,170,446, forward strand.
AAAGCCAGCAACAGGAGCAGATGCGCTGAGAGTCTGTGTGGTATCCGAAATACAGGGTTGGTCATAACAGCCTGATAATAACTTCCTTTATCAAAAAAGATCTCAAGCTAAAACACAAGGGAGCACTTACACAGATGAGACAATTAGTCAACAAGGCATCTCGTCCGTGGAATGGGTTCAGCATATGAATTCATGCACACTGGTTATTTTTCAATAATGCAAAGGTTTCCCTGGGCTTTCAAACAAGGGCATCTGCTGGATGTCTTAATAGGAGTGGGCTGATCAATAAATAAAAAGGGGGCCAGAGACGCACATCAAAGTGATGCATTATGGCCTCAGACGGGCCGAAGCCCAGCGGCAGCAGGTACAGGCTTGGAGCGCAGAGGAGCTAACGTGTGGGGCTTACATAAATGTGGTGCAGAGGATTTTGGCAGAGTTGAGGAGGAGAGTTAGCAGCAGTGAGAGTGACACACAGAGGGTCAGCCGCGGTGAGCAGATTACAGCACTCAGGATATTAAAGTGGAGGAAAGACCATGCTGCAGGCAACAAACCTCCCGTGGAAATTTCAGTATTAGCACAGGGTGACAAAAAGGGTATGTCCACGTATGCTTTTGACATGGCTACATAACTGTACAACAACAAAGCTGCTGCAGAAGTACGCCTCTCCTAATACCTGCAGGTTAGGGCGCAGTCCTCCCAGCTAAGGAATGGGTTTTAGACTGAGGTTTGGCATGCATCATAAATCCTTTCAAATCTTTATCAGTTTGACATGTAATAATCCATCAGCCCATGCAATCACAACTTAATTTGGAACAAAAATTAAGAAACACATTTTGCAGACAACTTGGCGTCCCTCTCTGCTGTGCTTCAGCCCTGCTTCATAAAAGTCCCTTACCATGATGACAGGATTGTTTCCATTACAGTTCGGGTGCAAAATTTAATATTAAAATGGCAATAAAACCGTTTCCATTGAGTCTTGTTCTGTGACTGAGTCACGTTTTCTCCACCTGTGCTATATCTGTCCAAGAACAATGACACTAACAGATGTTCAGAACGTTTTTAGTTTTGGCAGGTTCATTCATTTATTTATTTATTTTTTTCCAGCCATCCTAGCTGTCATTATTTTTTACTAGATACAGACAAGCCTCTTAAACTTTGAGCCGGCTTTGTCTGAGGGATTTCTGGGAGGTCATTGGCCACAACTTTATTAAAGGCATTTAGTTCTTTTGTTGCACCTACTACATCATAACCAAGGATGTGAAATAGGTGCTTCCACTGCAGTCTGTTATTTATTCTATTTTATTTTTTAGAAAATATGTTTCCATGAGGTGTATTTTCTATGCACAATTCCAATAAGCGCACCACTTTAAAGGGTGATGGAAACACGCCTAGTGGCTGTGATGGACACCAGCTATAACCAAGCCAAGCCAACTTTATTTAATAACTTTATTTATAAAACAAAGCACTTTAAAAGAAGGAACCACAGACCAAAGTATAGACTTGTCATGGCCTTGAATGGCTTTTCTGTGGATTTTGTTGTCAAGCAGGTGATGCCAAAAGAATAACATTTTTGTTTCTTTTTTAGTTTCTCTTTTGTATGTTTGACTGTCAGGATATACAGACAATTTCAGTAAATGTTTTTTTTTCTTTATTAAAGTTACAAACTCGTGGTTTAAGCACATTTTACTTGTTCATCAATATAACCATGACACATGCATATTAACTGTAAACAGCAGAAGAGAAAAACAAATCTTTGGTCCTTGTTGAAGTTGGCAGTCAGCTAGCTCCAAATTAATTAATTAATTAATCAATATATAATCTGTTAACTGAATACAAATCTATCTGTGAGGGTCCAGAAAACTTTAAATTAAAAAAGTGACAATATATTGATCAAACAACTCATCTAAGAAAAAAAAAAAGTAAATTCTTAAACAGGATAATCATTTGTTGCATGCACAATCACATTTGGTTGCTACTTAGTCAGTATTAATGCTGTTCTTCTGAACATGAACCACAAACATCTTCATCGAACAAGTACCGGACAATGAAGCACACAGGATTATCCATAAAAAATGTTTGTGAGTGGGGCAAACAGGACGGGGGTGGCTGTGTCTGAGTCAGAACCGCAGCAGCATCCTATACTTCTGCAAGGCACTCAGCAAATGCAGCATGAAATGCATATACAGTCCTGCCAAAAAGTGCTGAGAAAGAGTCTGGCCCCGGACAACCATGCACAACAAATCCCTCTCTCACACCATCTGTTCCATTGTCCACAAGTAAAGATAAGTCTTGCATGGAGTACAAACACTGAATATGTCCATATGATTATGCCAAGCCCTTGTGTTGGATACATCATAAAACATTAAGATTTCAAAAATCAAACAACTCTTCAGCTGAAACTGGATGATCAATCACTGGCTGTACATTAGAAAGCCATTTGAAGTGAAATCCTCTCCACACTGCACTGAATGAGTGAATTCATTCTCTCCATGCAAGGTGACCTTTAGAAATACTCGGTGAGAGCACAGAATATCGTGGTGTCTGGCTCTGTCAACCTATCCTTCTGGGGTGTTGTCTTTTTGTTTTTGTTTTTTGTTTTGAACCAACTGACATCTCTCAGGCACGCAGTGTGAAGGAAGCTTTTTGGGATGGAAAAAGGTCCAATACAAGGAGAAGCACCTTAACATGACAGGTGGCTTATTAAACCCTGAAAAGAGGCCAGACAATCAATATTTGATTAGTGCCACTTGCAGTTTCGGCTCTAAGTAATATCATATTGGCCTCTGCAGATTTCTTGAAATAAACCAAAACTGTGTATATCATGCATTTTTAAAGATGTGCATACAAAAAAAAGAAATAGAAAGGAGGACTGAATGTTATCAAAGTGCATCTGTAATTGTGGTTGGGACTAAACAGGACAGCAGGGGCAGTCTGCACACAGCTCTGCTTGTTCAACAGAGCTATTTTTCTCCAGCCTTGCTGGCGCAGGCCATTTATACAGCAGATCCATTAACATACAGGAGAGGGAATTCACACTCCAGCTGGAGTGGGCAGTGGGCTGAAGCCCCAGTCTGTTATCAATTAACAAGCACACTTAGTATGTGTCTGAGTCGTGATCACCATGGGACTCAGACTGCTGTGCATTTGCTTAAAAGTAATGTCACAATAGCTGGTTTTCAGCCGATTACCAGATCTCGCTTCATGTCTGAACATCTACAACGTGAAAGACATTAAATCAATTCACCAGTGGCATCTATCTAACAGTGTGGCAAACCAGTCAACCCTGTGCACATGCACAAAGAATTAAGTATAAATAAACACAGTTATGAATTTTGCCCTGCAGTCACATCATTTAGGCATGGATTAGTATCCCGACTTCACCACTGAAGGAATGAATGTGTGCAGCTACTTAAGCTGATAAAGTTAGATATGCTACACTTACTTCCTCCCAGAACATGTTATCTTATCTTGTTATGCAAATCATTTTTCACATTGGTAATGCATGTACATTTTAATAAGCATTCCTTGTTGTGCTGTAATTGTGACATCCAGAAGGTCTGAGGGAATATTCTTCCCTGAATTCTCTGTAATCTGAACTCTTTTTTTTCACTTTTTTTTTCTTTTTTGTGAGGACTGACAGGAATTTCAGTAGAAGCACTAACATCAAGTATGAAATGTAAATAAAACGCAGGACTGAGGCACAAATGGCTCCATGGGAAGACTAGAGTTTCCGTATAAATGCTGGCCTTTGTCACATTCCCATTTTTCATGTGTGTTGATCATAAAGCCCTATGAAATCCCGCGGTTCTCGGCAGAACTCCGAAACCAGGGCTGAACCATTTCCTAAACCACGACCACAGCCCATCTTTCCAAGGCGAGTAAGGCTCCATGTTCCACATACATATAACCGTTGGAATGCTCACCACATCTCAGGACTATGGTCATATTCTGCTGCATGTGCTTTCCAGCTGTCAACGGGTATTGTCTTTCCCACCAGTCTTTGAGCCCCGTCATATACGGCACTTTCTCACAGCCCAGTATGTTTCCACATGGCATCTTTTGGTACATTAAACCTTTACATGATATTATGAAATGCCTCAGATCTTGGTTAACACCACATCCATTACTCTTTAACAACCATTATATGCTAAAATGCCGGCAAAGTCAGACAAACAAAGCTGAATTACTTTTAAAGTCTTATTAACAGTATCAGCCGAGGGAATTTTATGGATGGTTATTTTTCAATAACGTGTAACTCGCAGTCTTCACACTGGGACACAGTTGATGGAAAGCTTTCAAAGAAGACGTGGAATAATAGCATTGCACAGTTTGTGGCTGGTCTTTCAAGAGGAAAGCAACTGGCATTGAGTCACGAACCACAAAGCCACAGCAAGAGGAGAGTAGCCTGAAAACCAAATGGGGTGGTGCAAGTCACTCCGGTCTACAACGGCTGTTAGATGTCAAACAATATGTTTAGAGAACCCGGACACAGAAACTATTTGCTAAATTTTCAATGATGTGCAATGTAAGGAAAAACAGGACAGATGCTCATTAAATGCGAGTGGCGAAAAAGCTGGCGTAGTAATTAATCACAAGAATCAGAAATCCTGCACGGACACTCTGGGTTTGACTTGGTTTCATCTGAAATCACCACAGTGGGTGGGCTTAGGAGGAAAGAAGAAAAAAAAAAGCAGGAAATTAACTTTTTTGCTTCCTAAGTGCAGTTGTTGCTGTTGCAACTTGAGACGGCCTCTCAGTGGCGTTCAGAAAAAGTGAACCCAGATGACAAAAATGGGATTAACAACCATTAACTGCACATGTGTGCATTTCAATGTACAAAAGATTAAAAAAAAAAAAAAAAAAAGAGTACATGACCAAAGGTGAAAACAGCCTCCTGAGACTGGAGATAATTATGTGGCTCAATGCAATTTCATTGTGGTCAAAATGTAACTGCGTGGCTGTTGTGTGAAACGACTCAGCTGACAGTTTGCGCTATTAACTGCAATCAAACCCGGCGTAATTGCCCTCCATGTTAAAAGATATTCTGTAGTTAAAACTCAGACTTGAGAACGCACAGCGGAGTGATGAAACATAGAAAGAAAGCAGAGTGACGAATCCAGATAGTGTATTACTATTGATCAGTGGCAGGGAAAGTGAAGCGGGCATTCACAACAACTCGATTAGGCCACATAGAAATCCATGTTACTCAACTAATGGAGTCACGTGCTGCTTTTTGGGTGAAAAAGCGTCTGATTGGCAATGGGCAACGGACCCACATCATGTAATTGCAGTCGTTCCAAGTGATAGCAAAGAAGGCAATCTAAAGTTTCATAGCCACAAACAAATGGTAAAAGTTTAATCACTCACTTGAGTGCCCGCGTTCTGACATTTACAGCATTTGAAATCTGCTGACAGGGGTCAGACCTTTGCAAGACACTGTCTAGTGGGAGTCCGGGCCAAAAAACACCCGCACACTGTATGTACGGCTTTTCCTCAGGGCTGCGGGAGTATTATTCAGAGCTCTTACCCTCGAGCTGCCTCCCTTACCCCCCTTTACTGTCTACAGCGCGGCCTGCTCATTGTTTGACGGGATTGACAAGCTCCCTGGCAGAGCTGATTAAAAGCTTTAAGGTCAGAGAAGTGGGACAGATATCGAGCGTACACCTGTCTCCTCGCTGTGAGCCAGTCCCCTGTTGGGTGTGTCCACCACTGGCACAGAATCAATGCTCCATTAAAACCAAACCTGGACTACTATTTTTTTGCCTTTTAATTTCCCTGACAGCACTGCTTTGGCTTGCAAAGAACCTTACTCACCTTCCCCGTTCCTCCTTTCGCTTCCCTTTGTCTGTATTTTTATTTTTTTCAGTGATATCTAAAAAGGGAATGAAGTGGATCTGCACTCTGTAGGAGACCAATACAACATTTGCTTTAATTAAAAAAGAGAACACGATGTGAGTCCACAAATGCATCTTACAGTGGATTCATTTCGTTCTTGATTCTACATTCTATTAAAAATAACTTTGAAAGCCTGGCTGCCCACTGAAGATTTTCCAAAGGATTATAGATCATTAAAGAGATGTTTCAAGTTCGCTTGAAGCCTCTCCAAATAAGTTACCGAATCACGGGGATAATGGTGTCTCAGCCACATGTTTTCTGTCTCGGTGAAAGCAGTCTTCTTTCAAATCGAAGCCGAGTCTCTCAAACCGGAACAGCTGGTCATGCTCCGCAGAGTCATAATCCAGAAATGGACATTTCAATTTACTTCAGCCTGAGTTTGGATGATAGTGAATTAAGATATCGCCTCCTACATACCTTAACAGTTTCATCCCTTCAGGTTGTTTTTTTATTTTTTTTCACTTAAAGACTCGCAGAAGAGAAATGATCTCTTTTTGACACAGGATCTCACAAGTAATCTATGAAATGAAACCTAATACCGTGGCTTTAGCTGTGGGATAAGACCTTAAAGGTTGGGTGACTTTTCCCAAACCATATCTCAGACGGTGTCCCATGCACACCACTCAACGCTCCTTTCATCTCAACAGCACGTCCATGTCAGTGGTTTCTAGATCCTTCCCCATATAGTCACCTAGCTGGTCTTTCTTGATGTGACTCAATGAGCACAGGGGCACATTGTGCTCCAGTTTCTATCACATAAATAGAGTTTGTAATCCTGTCTTCCTTTCCTGTGGGAAAACAAAAATCGCTGACTAACTCGACTCAACAAACATAACAGAATCTGTAAGACATTATCAAAGATGATCAGTCTAGGAGGAACTCATTTCCACATTAAGCTATCTGACTCATAACTCTTGTTTCATGTCATATTTTCATTTCTTGAAAAAATAATAATAAAGAGCTCCTCCTTAATTACAACAGATAAATGTATATGTTTCAGTAACTGACGACAAAAATGAGCCCCAGACTTTTTATGTGCCACTTATTGATGAATTGCACCAGATGACCAATTACACAGCACTTGTAATTTTCAGAGCAGTGTAAGTTTTTAATCACTTTGTGTTTCAACATGTGGACGTTTAATGAAGACTGAGTGTGACAGCAAAGAAGTGGAGGAAGCAAATTCACACTTTTTCAGTGGCGTCTTCAGGTTGGTGTAAAGTGGATTTGCAGGAGGGGAGCGTGAAGGCGCTGGGTGAAGTGTGAGGTCACAACTCCATTTGCAGCTGTTCTTTGGGTCTTTCTTGTGCAAGCATTTTATCTGGTCAAAAAAAAAAAAAAAAAAAAAAGCAGAAAGGACCATTTATACCTTCCTTTTGTGTGACGGAAACAGTATTTATACATTACCTTTACCAAATGACTTGACGTAATAGTTGTACAATAACGGCTCACAGTTCAGACTATCAGCTTTAAAGTCAGGGTATCTACATTGTTGGAGGATTTAAGGTTTAAATGTCTGAACTGCAACCACAACTTTTAACGAGCATTTCAATGCATCTGGTCCTTTCTTCGAGTCTTTCTGTATTACTCGAAGGACTTCGCCGGTATTTACTTAGACAATCACATCGTGCACCACTCCTTTAGCTATAATCCAGTCGCAGCTTCAGAGGTGCATAAAGCTCTCACGCTCATACACATTAGAGAACTGGCATGTCCGGATAATCTGGAGTGGTACATTTTCACGCTAGCAGCTGATTTTATTTTTCTGCATTTGACACATCTTTTTTTAATCTCTGGCTGCTCATAAATGAAATTCCTTCTGTACAGAAATCTGCATTTGTTCTATCCTTACTTAAAGGTGGTGACACTGCTGACCTAAATAACCAAGGGCTCATCTCCAAATTGTCTATTCTTGTTAAGGTTTTCAAATCCCTTGCGAGTGAACAATTGAAAGAGCTTTTTTTTTGCCGATGAATAATATCATACTGCCAACAGGGCTTTAGAAGAAGGCACAGCACAACCATGGCAACCTTAAAATAAATAAATGACCTTACTGAATCCTCAGACAGCAAGAAAGCAAAACTGTGAATCCTTTGTTGTTGTTGTTTTCTACACCAGTATGGCTGTAGGAACATGAAACGATAAAAAAAAGAAAGAAAATCAAGCAGATCTCAGTGCACACAAGCAGATAGTATTCTTCTGTCTACCTCCTTGTAACCAAGGTGCTCCTCAGGGATCAATCTGGAGGCCCCTTCTATTTGTGTTATATGTTAATAACCTTTATCAAAACATACCCAATTCTACATTTATGCTGATGATGCAATCCTTTGAATCTGCCCTTAATCTGGTTCTATGTCAGCATCAACATTATCCAGCATACCTTATATGATTTACAATTTGTTCAGTGTCTTTTCAAATCCTAAAGTGAAGCGCCTGAATTGTCCTCCTATCATCAATAATCAGAACCGTGACTGTGAGAGCGACTCTGTATCCCAGTGACTCACTACCAAGGAATTTAAATGAATAAGTCTTCAATTAGACTATAAACATTTGGCAATTTAATATACATTCTGCACATAATATACACACTGCACACTCTATTTTTGGGTAAGATGATCAGGTGTAGACTTAAACACGAGCATATTCTCATCTCTAATGGTATGTCAGATCGTAATTTATTCACAGAAGTGCATCATTCCAATAAGTAATGCAAGTCAGTGGTCTTATTCCAATTAATCCCTTTAAACATCCCTAATGAGTATAATGAATGGGGGAAAAATAAAAAAATAAATAAATAAATAAATAGAAAGGCTGTTTCCTCCATTTGGAGCCAGCTGCGACAAAAACCCAAATTTCCCTCACCAGGATTGTAAATGTCAGTGTTTTCAGTCACACTGCATTAGATAGTGCAAATGTCTGTTGCCTGGAAATGATAGCCTGGCTGAAAATTTCCCATCTTCACCGTGCCCTTCACAGATTGCAAGTGTTCCCTGTGCTCCTATACTCACTCACTCATACACTCAAAAGGCTGGTAGGAAATGTCTGAGCACAAATGAGCCCAGTGCATGTGTCTGGACAGCTGACAAAACTGCATTTGTACACTCACAGCGTCGTTTTGTGAAGGGATGCTAAAATAAGGATCTTATATTCTTATTGTAAGTTAGTTATAATTTTAAATGGTGTTGTGTATTGTTTCCGTCATGTATGCTGGTATGGCAAATGTAGCTATTAATATTTTCAGAATGATGGATATGTTTCACTTAATACTATACTATACCACACCATACTAAAATATACTATATAAAAATATACTATAATACTATACTATACTATGATATACTATACTACACTGTACTATACTACAATATACTATACTATACTATACTATACCATTGTATAATATTCTATGAAAATATTCTATTCTATGCTATACGATACTATATTATACTATAATATACTATACTGTACCATACTATAATAAACTATCCTATATTATACTGTTTTATACTATATTATACTATAATATGAGATGACTAGAGATGACTTTTCGTAAATAGTCACTATATAAATAAATTGAATTGAACTGAATTAATATGCTATACTATAATATACTATACTGTACTATACCATACCATACTATAATATACTATATTATATCATAATATGCTATACTATACTATATTATACTATAATATAACAATCAAGACTCAAGATTAAATAAAAAGAGCCTTTTTTTGTAACTTGTATTAAGGGAAGCTGAGAGCATTCTGTTTGCATTTTGTCAAAAAAAACTTTCAATAAACATTAATTTCTTCAACTGTTAACATATCTTTAACATTTGTTTACACTGCCGATACAATGGCTTTATGAGGCAGGTGAGTTTCTCTCTAAACGAAGTGTCCTAAAATACCTGACACAGAGGACGGCCAAAGTCAAAAACAAGGCCAGTTCAGCTGGTGTAGATGTGAATGTCAGCTCCTGTTTACACCTGGCATAAACATGTGTCCTGGGCAATCGGATCATCAGGGGACAGGTGCGAATGAGCGCTGAAATCCAGTTGCAGAAGTCATTTTCAAAGATGAGTAGGGCGATGATGGTACAATGTTTCTGAGAATGCATCATGTGACAGTTAAGCTTGCAAGGAGACAAACATACTCATTCATGTCTAAATCAATAAATTACATGTGTCAAAACTCTTGGACCCTTTTGATTCAATCTAACACTTGAAGAAATAGACCCTGTCTTGTTTTGATTGCTTCTCATTCTTCTAATTTCCATCAGATTAGACACGGATAGAGCAATGTTGCCTTCTGTCATTTACTAAAAAAAAAAAAGAAAAGAAAAAAAACACTCAATCTGCTCTTCACAAGCAGAGAAGATGGCAAAGATGGCGTCCATAAGCATATCGTGAAGAGGAGAAATCTGGGAGCAGGTGCTCAGCTGACACCCAACCTGACTTCTTTAGATCCTCTATATTTTGTTTTATTTTCATTATCATGCCTGCTATCAGCTTTACTTTCTCCCGTAAAGCTCTTGTGCTGGTGCTATGCGAGTAAAGATGGTTGACATCCAGGTTTGACCACCTGCTGTCAGATTTCACCTCCCTGCTAATAGCCACCATGGATACCTGATGCCAGAGGGGTTCTGAATAAAACTGCTCTGATTGCAATTTTCTTTGCTGATTCAGATTTTCTGAAGTCTGACCTGCTGATTCCGATTTTGGCTCATTACATTTTTGTTCCTTAGAAACTATAATCAACTGCATACTTAATCAAAATTAGGAGAAGATACAGGCTGGATGCTTGACTGGCTTTATCTTTAACCTCGTAGATTCCGAATATTCCGAATATTGGGCATATTCAGCAGGGTGATACTGGTTTAAGCGTTGGATTGGAAGTTTGTTGTACCTCCACAAGTTATTTTTACCTTAAAGGCTGTAGAAAGTGTTCTCTTTGCTATTCTAGACTCAGCGAAAGTCTTGCACAACATGCTCCTCAGTGACTGCTTCATCATTACTGAGAGGAAAGAAACAGGATTTGTCAGTATTCTCAGCTGAAGCACACACAAGAAGCCATTAAAAAACAACTCAATCAAGTTTTACCAGAGTCATCAGGATCAATATCAGCATGTACGGGTACTGATTTCAGTTGACGCCAGTCAGAAACGTTCGAACGGAAATCGAATCAATCGAATCAATCGGTGCATCTATAATTTTCACAACTTTTTGACCATTTTCAAACATTTTAAATTGCAATCCCAACAAACACGTGTGACTCTGACTAGATACTGTCACAGCCTTGGAAAAAAAACAAACGTACGTGCTTCAGGATCTCTACGGAGAGTTTGGGTTCATATGGCTTTTATCCATTGCCGTCTGACGTGCTGTACAGCCACACAGCCAAGCCTTCATACATAATGGATCCACTGGTGTCCACTGAGCTGCATGTGCTCGAGGCAAAGGTTCTGTTTCGTGCTTTTTCACTGCCTTTTTTGTGCCATAATCATCAACCGTCTCTGTAATTAAGTTGTTTAAAATCATCACTCGAACGCGGCGCCTGACAACAAGGCTGTTTTCCTTTGTCTTAAATGTTAAAGCAAACAAATAGAATAATTATTAACAAAGAAATATCTCACTTGTCACGATCAGGCATGATTCTCAATTTATATTTTATGCAAAAATGTTTCTTTTTATAAAAATGCTGAACATATGTAAGTGGGAGATTTGTTTAGTTTGTCAACATTAGCCTATTATTCCAAGTGAAAGTGGATTTAAATGCTTTCTTGCTTTTTTTTTTCCATTCCAGCGAGGATCAAAGGCTTTTCTTTCCTGAGAGGTGGGAACATCTTTGGTGTGCAGGAAATAATAGTGTATTGTCTTACTATTCCCCAAACAGTTAGCAATGATTATGCTCATGCTATAGTTTTGAAATATAATTTACTTTATGAATACAAATGTCTCTCTCTTTTTAATCATGCTCTTGTGGAAAGACAGAGGAAAAGAAAAGAAAAGATGAAAGAAAACGGTTAAATATTTATGTAGCCATTTTCTGGCGATGCGAAGATCTCGCTTGGCTGCACTAAAATGAAACTCTTTGTGACCTAGTTAGGAGAGTGCCACATGAGGTGGCCGCGCCCACCTCCCGTCTTTTAGACTAGCCAAGCAGAAGGAGCCGCGTCCGGCGCGGGATGCAGCTGGATCCTTACTGACTGTTTGTTAGCACGGCGCAGGGCAGCCAGGTCCGCGTCCTAGTCCTTGGCTGATTAGGTGGCTAAAGGACAGCGTCTGGCTGCTCTGGCTTCCTCATTGCTTTGCTAATGTGTTGCCGCTTCCCTGAAGGTTGAGCAGGCCTGGACAGGCTGAGGTGACGCTCCCTTCTTTCCCACAGCTCAGCTGGCTCGACTTTGCTTGGCTGATGAACTGTGACGGGACACAACTCCAAGGTTGTTTGTTCTGACTTTTTTTTTCTTTTCTTCTTTTTTTTTTCCAAACCAATCAAAGTAGGAGTGTGAAACATCACTGAACTTTGCTGATGGCTCTCAACTTTCATATCAGCAGGCTCGACTGCACCCGCTGACACACTCCGGTGAGCACCTGAAGGATCCTCACTGTCAGAATGTAAGAATTGCGGCTCGTACAGCCAGCTGGTTACATTTCAGCACAAGGAGAGCATAAACAACATCACAAAACCTGTCTACACACGCTTTACCTCGCACACCTTGAAATGAGTCAGTCCTGTGATTGCAGACAGAGAACTCAAATTCCAGCCAACTGGTTTCACAAATCAATCTAAAGAGGAGGTTTAAGCACAAGGGCGCATATGCACGTAAGTTTATGGAGACTGACATCCTTTCAAAAAGCATAATTCAGATCAATTCTACAGGCAATTTCTCTCTCGAGGAACGACTCGACACCAGCGGTCGTGGGTCTCAAAGCGCACCACTGAGCTTTAAAAAGGTTCCCATGGTTGTAAAGGCTTTTAGTTTGTGCTGCTCTTTCAACTATTTACCATTCAGAGCCAACACAGAGGCCCGTGTCACTGTACTGAAAGAGCTCCTTCAGGTTTTTTCTGAAATGGATGCTTCACATCAACCATAAATGTTCTCTCTACTCAGGTCCACAAAAGCAATCATGAGGAAACTGTACATTTATGCAGGCGTGCTGACAAAAACCCACTAGGGCACAATCCGTCAAATACTTTGCACTTTGAAAACCACTTTAAATGTTGATCAGCTCACAAAAGATGAATTCTTCTGCAAGTTAAGAAATGAACAACAAATTCAGGGCCACACTCAACATTTCTACCTCTTGAAAAATCAACCTCCTGCGAACAAGTCGCTTTGTCGTTCCAGTGACACCATCTTCCTACTGCAAGTGTTATATCCAAGACCACCTTAATAATGCAAAAAAGTAAACTTTCACGACAGCAAAGAAGATACTCTGATCCTCAAAAAGTCTTAAACTTAGATAACTACATCCTCAGGTGAACGACAGCGCATTCTACACCCAGTCAGTACCTATATAACAAAGACAAAGACAAAATGTAAAAAAAAGTGATAATTAGGATCAAATTTTCACATCATTGAGGAGAAATCTTGGCTTACTCTTCCTGACAACACTGCTTCACTTCATTGAGGTTTGCTGGAATTTGTTCATGCAAAAGCATCTTAATGTCCCACCAGAGAATTTCAGTCCGGTTGAGGTATGGCCTCCGACTAAGACGCTGCAACACAATTATTCTTTTCTTTTTCAGCTGTTCTCTGACAGGATTTGATGATTACTAGGGTTCATTCTCTTGTACCAAGACCCAATTTCAACCTTTGACTCGCAGAAAGATGGCTTCAAATTTAACCCTTGAATGTAGAGGAATTTATGGTCAGCTCAAAAACTGCAAGGTGCCCCGGTTCTGTGGCTGCAAGCTGACAAACCCAAATCATCATCCCTTCACCGCCATGCTTTGAAGCTGGCGTGTTTGTGCTGTGATGTCACATTGGGTTTTTGCCAAACCTGCCACTGTGCATTATAGTCACACATCTCCACTTTGGTTCCGTCTGTCCTGAGGTAACTGTTCCACAATAATGTGGAGTTTTTTTTTGTTTTGTTTTTTTCTTTAGATGCAACTTTGCAAACATAATGGGGGAGAGACCCTATTTTTCACAATCCATGCACAACTTATCAGTGTTTTTTCTAATGGTACTGTCCTTAACATATTAACTGAGATCTGCAGCGTCTGAGATGAAGCTCTCTCTCTTTTGTGGCCAATTCTATGATCTTTGTACAGGATGAACATGGAAATGACCTTAAAATCCTTCCCAGATTGATGGGCAGCAGCAACTGCTTCTCTTGGATCACTGCTGATGTTTTGCCTTCCTGTCATTGTGTCAACACTCACATGAAGAATAGAGGTGCTCACACATGCTGAATATCAAGTATTCAAATACATCTGATTAGCATCACCTGCCTGCTATTTATGTACTTATTTCACGTGGAAGCAGTAAAAGCAAAAAGCAAATAAACAATCAAACAAACAAACCACAAAATCAACAGAAAACTGTACTTTTTTGTCCCACACTCCACACACTCCACACACTGTTTTTGACTAATAGATAACCACGTCGTATGTCATGGTCTTTCATCTGATGTATTTTTTTTTTTTAAATTTCAGTGACTGATAGGGACATTTTATTTATTCATTCATTTGGATTATCTCCTCATACACAAAATCTTTGGACTGAATAATTGTTTTTTTTCTTATACTTTCACATGATTATAATATAACTTCAAAAACTAACCACTGGAGGTGTCACATTATAGCTTGTTATCCCAAATTGTGTTCATGTAGACTTTGCAGGAGATAATAACATACATTAGCAATCATGCTGCAGGAGTGAGAGAAAAATAACCGCCATTAAAACTTCCAAACTAAGAAAATGAAATTGTGAAACAGTTGGATTATATCAAATCTCATGTATTCAGCCATCTGCTATTGTACTGCAGTCTTTCTCCGAGCTTCATACGTCTTAAACTCTTTTTCAGATCCTTCAAGACAAATTTCTCATGGCAAACACTGAATAGAGTATATTTAAATTTCCTTAATGTTTTATTAATTTTGCTTTTTTTGTCTTGTGTGGATATATCAGATGTAGCGTACGCGGCTGTCAGGGGATCACTAGTCTTGTGTATACTGCTTTATTGGCAGCATAGACCAAAGACCGAAAAAGAAACGAGGATGGCAGGATGACATGTGCGTACAAAAACACCTCAGATGCTCTGAAATAAACTGTGGGCCAATCAAAAATGCACCCCTAGAAAAACCACCAATGGTTCTTCTTACGTACATTTGCAGGGATCTCAGAGTATCTCCCAGAAGCCAGCGCACCATGATGGGCTTTTCAGTGCCCTGACCTCAAGTGGAGTCCCAGTATTGGTACCACAGATGGTCCCCTGAAGTGGGGTAAAAGCCAGCCACTATACGAGTCAAAAGTTTGAACTACTGGGTTCAATGTTGGTCCATCCGTCTGGGCTTTTACAGGCAAACGCTAAGAATTTTTCTCTACATGGAAAAACAACTCAACACCAGGAAAGATTATTTATTTTTTTTTTTGTAATGATGCTTTCTGGCGTTGAGGTGCACTCACATTCAACCAATCACTTTACCCTCACATCATCCATAACCATCCGTGTAGAGATATGTCACAAACGCTTCACAGTCATGTTGGAGAAGCTCCTTTTCTGAAGTAGGAACAACGAGAAAAAAAATCCTGCAGTGCACAGGAGGAAAGAAAAGGGGATGACTGTCTCCTATAATTATAAAAACTGGGAAACCGTTCCTGCAGTCTGAAAGCGCTTTGGGCTGACTACAAACCACCAAAACCTTACACAGGAAGTATGAAGATGGGTGTCCACTTCAATGGCAGATGCACGTACCCCTACCTGCTATGTCTTTTAATTTGCCATTCTAAAACTCTGCTTTGTTTGTACAACTTTGCTGCAAATCAGTAACATTTGCAAGCTTTGGCTTGTATACCTGTGCTCACTAGAAAGGTGAAACCCCCCCCATCACATTTTTAACGCAACCAGGAAACTAATCGAAGCAGAAATTAACTACGAAAGCACAGGAAGGAATGTTATGTTGTTGAAGGACACAAACAAAGTTAAGGGGAAAAAAGTGGCATATTTACTTTGAAAAGGCACTTACAGTTGCCATCCTTGGAAAGTTGATTTTGTAAAGACTAAAAGCCGTAGGGATAAATGGACTCCCATGACGATAATTTTCAACACATGAAAGCCTTTCCTTGGTAAATGCAATACAAATGATCACAATACCAAAATAATTACTGTCTTTTAGTCTGGATCTGTCTTTAAGTGAGTCAGTGAGCTATATCTGAGAAGATATGTGTGAGTACCCACACAGCAATGTGGCTCCATGGATGTCATGCCACTAAAACAAATTCCCAAACCGAACCATGAATTATGTAAAGCTGCAGAATTCACCCCACATGTGAGGATACAATTTGACACAGACTGAGCTGACGTTTCTATTTTAGTCACATTGACACTTAAAGTAATTAGACAAGTTTCTGCTAAGCACTTGCCTGACACTTCAGTGCTTGCACATCTTTCTGCCTTATCAGAGCAGCACGCCATGAACTGTGAAGTGATCATTATTCCCGTTCTTTCTTGGAGAATTGACGCAATTTGTTTCTGAAAGTCTAACAAAGATGTCCTTGACCGAACCACCGTCTAACATAGCAGCACACGGGGCCAGATTCAGGAACAATAAAGGGTTCAGATTTCAGAAAACACTCTAAGAGCTGCAGGAGATCCACTGTAGTTAAGTCCTGCAAGTTGGGATTTGGTGCAATAGTCATTTGGATGAAACGCAGATAGGATTAAGTTTCCGAAAAACAAGGATCTCCTCTGCTTGGAATTCATTAACCTGCGTGTCCGCCTCTTAAAACTACAGGCGCTGATGGATAAAACCTAAATAAAAAAAGAGAGAAAAGAAACCCCCCTAAATAAAACAAAAAACCAACAGTGCAACACATTTAAATTTCATTTTGCAACATATTCAATATTCTCGGCATAGTGAGAGCGAGAATGAAATAGCAGTTCAGCATTATTGCATGCAAACACGTGTATGTGTGTGTGTGTGTGTGTGTGTCCCTTGAGATAATAACGTCCTTGACTGACATTGCTGAGGCAAACAACCTGAGATTTGCCTTCTTTACATCAACTGTGACCTGCTCTGTGTGCTTCTGGAGATGATCATCCGACGGATCACGAACAGGAAAACTAGCACGGACACGGTGACGGAGGACGGGGGAGTTTAGGCAGTAATTCAGAGAGAGAAACAAAAATAGACAAATAGTGGGATGATGATGTGACAGACAGAGCTGAGCACTCTCATTCCTCAGAGAATCATTTTATCAGACGTCTCTTCTGTTCGTGTCTCCTTTTATGCATTTAGCGAGGTACCGCGCTCCACCTCGTGCACGTACGACACCCACACTGTAAACAATGAAGATCCTGATGAAGGACCGCTTCCTGGCAGAGCCAACGTTGGAGGAAGAACTTTGCAAAGTCGTTTCAAAGAGATCTCATCGGTAGTTTGCTGGGAAAAGCAGGGGCGTGCTTTCACACTATCAGGAAAGAGCTGCTACATGTTACATTTTCATTTCAGTTTTGCCATTTAAGAGCATGCCGGTGAAGTTGCTGAAATCAATAGCAGGGGGAAAAAAAATAGCAGAGTACAATAGACCAAAGTCCGTTTTAGGCCAGTGAAGCAGAGCTCCCCAGGTAGTTTCTTAAAAGCACACAGAAACCATGTTTCAGTGCATCTGCGAGTCATGACACCTAAAAAGGTCAGTGGAGGCTGAGTTTTTTGAGATGCAAGCTTCACAGTGGCTCCTTTAGGGTTAGGGAACCGAGAAGTACCTCATCGCAGCTACAGAAGCACACATAAGCCTGTTATTTATGATTTTTGCACATTTGAAGAGACGAGGGGACGAACGGAGGGGGAGGAGAGAGAAAAAGAGGGAGAGAGAGAGAGAGAGAGAGAGAGAGAGAAGCCGGGAGGTTTAAGGAGAGGACAGAGAGCTGAGAAACAGCTGGGGTGCCAGATCAAATGCGAGTGCGGGAGGGAGAGGCTTGTTTTGCCCCGGTGCAGTGAAGGGGGGGTGGGGGGTGGAGGGGAGCCAAGCGTGTAGTGCATCAAATTTTCATATGAGCATCAGTGCACTGCTTAGAACTGCATTATGGAACCAAAGCAGCAGAAAATATCCTTGAGGAGCAGCTGAATAAAAATATGGCTTATTTGCCGACCGTGATGAGATCACATTTGACTGATTTAATTAAGCTAATTAAAGGACAGCGAAGGACCATCAAGCGAAATATGTATTTTATTTTATAATGCGCATCGAAACATTCTAAACATATTACAACTCATACTTAATGGCGTTCGTCGCTGTGCACATATGATCAATTATTCAGCAAAGGAAAACTCAATGGAACCACTGGTTTTAAGTGGGACGCTTAGTCCAGAGTCGGATGACATTTAATAGTTGAATGTTGTGTAAACACTTGGTAGATTGTCTCCACGAGTAGGAAAATGCTCCCACAAAGCATTGTGTCAGGGCTCAGTGTTGTTGATTGTAAACAAAGCCTTCATTCAGAGCTCTACATGTGTGGTCCTGGCAAGGTTTCAGATGAAAAAATTACCTTACAGAAATATTTACTTTATCTTATAATGCATATGAAGCAAAAAGGGACCCTGTTTGATCAACTGTATCCATGCACAGTGAAAGTAATTGCATTTCAAATCCATCAAATCTGTTAGGACAGGGCTGCTACATATGGAGCACAGTTCAATGTTTGCTGCACACTAGATGCATTGTGTGTTTGATGTGTGAAGGGTTACAAGAGGCTGGGGGTAAAAAAAAAAAGAAAAAGAAAATCAAGGTAAATTTCTGGAAACTTTCCAGAAACGCTCCAAGGAAAGTCAAGCTGGGGAATTATGGAAACAAATGGTGTATGTGGCTTTGTTCTCAGCGCCTAAAGAAACACTCGTGTAGTGCTACACACAGATATATAGTTACCTGGAAATGGTAGCCTAAAATCTTTACAAATGGTTTCTGGACAAATTAATAGGAATAAACCGGATGAATGTTCTGGTGAAACATCAGTGAGAAAGCAGACCTTAAATGCGTAATACTTGGGTCATGTTCCCAAGCACACCTGATTTTCAGCCTTGGTAACTACTGAACAAGGTGCTTCTGAAGAGAAACAATACACAGTAACATGAGTGAGAAAAGCATGAGTCAGCAGCCCCCACGAGTAGAATACGCACTTGTTTAATTACAGGAAGCCTGTGAAATGACACAGCAAGAGGAAGTACAGGAAGTACAGGAAGTACGTCCACTCTTTTTGGTGTTTAAAAGTTGAAAACCAGGTATTGTGCAGAGGAAAGACAAATGTCGAAGCTTACACCAGTGGAAAATGTTCTGAATAAAAGTCAGTTACTCTGGAAATAAAAAATATGGACGAGGCAAGTGCAGGCAGGGAAAGCCGAGCGGCAGCAGACTGGGAGCATAGTCTGGTGTGATAAGTCTGTTTCATGGTCGACAGTGTGAACTTGTGATGTGGTCCGGTGAGTGTCAGGACCAAAATTGAGAGGTTTAAGTGGCACATTAGAATTTTGTTCACATTTCATCTAAAACATCCGTAGAGGCAGATGTTTTTCAGGTCCCAAGTGAGATTCCGGGTAACATAAGAAACCATTTTCACAGGTTTTTGTGTTCGGTCTTATGATGAAGAAGTGTGATGCACCACTTCAGAGTTTAAAGGCTTCGATTGTGTTTTTCCTTCCATTTGTCCGAAAACATATCAGCATCGTCACTGGGTATAGTCAAGTGAACATGTAACCAATTTAATAATCCATTTAAAGTTGGACAGCTCCTCCCTGATCCGAATACTCCCAATTTTACCCACGTATTGTTATCAGTGTCAAACCATCTAAGGCATAGGAAGATGGAGTCAAGTGGTGGAGTACATGGTAGCCTAGAAATTCAGAGAATTCAGTAACTGGGTTAAACTTAGTTAAAAGTAAGATGGCATCATCTCTGCAGCTTTTGACTGGCGTTCGTATAACATACTGATGCTCAGCCATAAATATGAAACCCATACTTGAACTTTTTTCCTGGTTGCAGAATTTCATAATGTCTCTTGTTTTGTCCTCAAAAAAAACACTGAACAGGATTTCTACTAAAAGCAGGTCATGCATGAGCAAGACAGTGACCGACAAACAGGGATGCATCCCTACCCGTCCACAATACAGCGCATTTGTGACACTTTTAGCAACAGCAAGGCCCACTTATGCAAAGTTGGTCATCATAATCCCCAGATTTTAGTGTCTAAATGACACTCTCAACGCGCTTCTCCCAGAAAATAAACACATCCCTTATGGAAGTACACACTCTACAATCATTCCCTCTTTAGTAAAAGCACATGCACGCGCACACAACAGGCCAAACAACCTGCGGTGACTTTAACGGCTTTTCTGGATTACGACTCCCATCCATAGACCGGTTAAACTGCTCAGTCCACAGCTGATGTCACCCATGCTGCTTTTTTTTTTTTTTTTCTTCCCCTGCTGCAGACATGTGGGCGAGCTGGGTGTGGCCGCTTCTGCCACAGCTTACTCTCTGGTCAGAGTCACGTATAATTTCCACACATTTGTCTCACCGCGACATGGCCAATATTGGACGTTTGAAAGCCCGCGAGCACCGCTGCCAGCCCCGAATGCCTCAGCCGCTGCTTTGTGCAAACAAGCTTCAGGGTTTGACAGCCACTCAGTGTCCATCCCCTGCCATTATCCGTGAGGAGCTGTGCGTCTGAAGGGCGGTGAAAATGCCCTAACCACACACAAAGTCCCAACATCTGCAGCCTCTAGAGCAGCACAGAGCTGCCCTCCTCTTCCTCTGAGTCAGGCTTATTTATTCAAGCAAATGGCTTTATTGTGTCCTGTCTCAGGGCCTCAACAGTGTGACAGTGTTCTTTAAAATCCCACTATCTTCTTTGCCATCTGTATCCAACCTATATCCATGTGTACATGCTACAGCACAGGAATATCAAGAGTGATTCATGCATGGACTATTCACATGGCAACAGCCAAACAACAGTCCTATTCAGCGCTCTGAGCCCATGGTGTTATGAGCGCTTGTTTCAACAGAAACAGTTTTGTCGTTGGAGGTGCAGGCTCAGACTTGTCCATCCTGTCAGAACTCAGACCTGAACTTCCTGGAGTTGTGTTTTTTCACATTAAGATAAAGGAGTGCCGTCTCATAACAGATGGACTTTCTGATTATTTCTTTGAAATTCATGATGGCACTCTGGCACAAGAATGTTGTTATGGACATGGTACAATTTGACTTGGTTGTGGTGACATTATGTGTACTGTAGCTCAAATTACAAGTTACAGTTTCATAAATATCACAATTTAATTCTTTGTGTGATTTGTGTTCGCTAACTGGTTCACTAACAGTAATCCAACTGAGCACACCCAGACTCAGTCCTCAACCCAACTACAAACAAACTACCTGTTGTCTCCCCTTTGGTGTGTGTTTTATTCTGATCCGCCTGCTGATTGTGTGACTCACCAGACCTCACGTGAATAAAACAGTCTCCATTTAGGGATCACCAACCTTAAATATGATCTGTTTCCACCAAAAGACCATTCCCTAGTGTTGGAGTATGCTTCCATTATTCACCAGCTGGACAAAACAAGGTTTTTGAGTTCCCTATCGCAAAAATTGACTATAAAATACTGGACCACTATCTCGAACTGCATGGCGTGATGTTGCAAAGAGGCGGGACAAAGCTGTCAAGGCCAACCACCACAGCCAATGACAAGCTGCCAGTCAAACACATCAAATGACATCCGGGCTTCATTGTTTAATATACATTACATATGAAATGTATCTACAGATAATATATGTATATATATATAGATACACATATACATATGTATCTTGGACTGGGCTGTGAAACTCTGCTGCAAAATGGACACGTTTAACGTGGGAGTCAAAGGGGATTTGCTTTGTTTTGGAGCCAACACCTAGTGGTCAGTCAAGGAATTGCAACAACATGTACTTCCTGGTTGAGCTTCAACCCAGAAGTGGGATGGTTGCTGCATGGTTACAAATATACCAATAGCTTTATTCCTTTAAATTCAAAGGGAACATATGAAAAGAATTTAAAAACAAACTTTTTCCTTTGCTTCAGAGTAAAGTTAGGTTTCTGAAGTGATTTCCAAATCCCCCCCCCCCAAAAAAAAATCTGTCAAACACAGTTGAGGGCAGCCAAAGTCGTTCAGTGTGCAGGTCACCGGCAGGTCACTGCGCGAGACCGACAAACCCCTGCAGAAGCAGAATGAATCTGCATCACCATCTTTGTCTCCAACCAATTTCAAACCACCCTGCGTTTGCTCTACCTGAGACTTTGGTAGCACAAAGCTGTCCTCGTAATTGCCAAAGATGCACATCCCAGAAAAAAAGAAGCTCTAAAAACGTGTCGAAATGGGTGCTGTCATGACACAAACATTGCAATAAGACGTCCAAAAATTGTTTTTTCTTTTTACAACTTTTGAGAAAAAGGCATGATTTGTCTCCTTTAACGTTCCTGTGAAAAAGCCAACTTTTTTTTATACGTATCATCTTTTTGTAATTGCTGGATCATTGCTGGTGTACGTGAAAACTAAACCTATCGCCTTTATGAAAAATGTCAAGAATAAACTACAAAAAAGTTGTTGCTCAGAATCAACGTTAAGGTACATAACTGAACTCAATAAGGTCATCTTTAACCAACTTCCATGATCTGCAGCAGGGTGCTAGTCTGCAGGCCATCTTAAAAACCTCTATTGTTTCGTGACATTCATTCAACATAGTCAAACCTGACATTTAAATCATCCACATCTTATTTGCAACTCCCATTGTCTTCCTTTTCTGTTCTTTCTGAGCTGCCTTGTCAGAACACAGAGGGTCTCCTCCCCTCCACTGTCCCCTCCAATCAGAGTTGGCCGAGAGTCCCGAGAAAGAATCAACACTCATTTACCGTCAACGCAAACTAGAGCGTAATTACTACAGAAATTCCCATTCAGCATACTCGTACCCCCCCACCACCACCACCCTCGACTCGTCCCCTGCGCCCAACCATCTGCATGACTTCAATAATATTTATCATATTATCCTGAGCCATCTCACACTCCAACAAGGTTCCTGCTTAATAAGCCCCTCACTCAAAAGCATGTTGTGTGTGGATGATTTCCCAAACGTCCATTCCAGTTTATTGTCTCACATCCTCCACTGAGCCACTCTTCCTGTGGGCAAATGACCCCTTTTTTCCCTTCCCCAAGCCCCAACATTCCCATCATGGTGCTTTTCCAACACTTCTCTGCTCCATTAGCGTCTGGCATTCCTCCACTAATTGCATGAAAGTAGGTCTACAACCTCTTTTACACCCAATCATCTGGGGGGGCACAAGGGTTCCCCCTCTTGATTATATGCCACAGGAGCCGGGCAGCGGCCTCGTCACATATCAGATGAGTTGCTCAGTGGGTGTTGGGAGGTTGGGCTCTTCTTCCCTCGCTGTGTCACTTTGTTTGTCATCACCAGCAAGGGCGAAAGACGCGGGGAGGCAGAGGGGAGGCCGGTGACGAAGCCAATTATTTTCACCTATCTGCTGCTACTCTGCCAGCAGACATGTAATCTTAAACGGTCTCGGTGATCCCTGGGCCGGCTTTGAGCCCTTGGAGAATACGGTTTCACAGATGAAGCTGTCACAGGAAACAGCTTGTGTTCAGCAGCAGGCCTTTCAAACGCGAGTCACCTGTCAACTGTCAGACCGATTCTTGAATCTACCGTTTTTTTTTTCCTGAAAGAAATATTTAGATTTTTATCCAAAGGTGTCTCGGTAATCATCCGTACTTCTTTTCTTAAAACGGGATTTACTGCTTGCCCATTGTCTTTCCTATATAAATGAATAAGCGTGCAGCTGCATATGAAAAGAAGATCGCAGCAGTGAGCCCTCAAAGAAAAGCAGCATGGAATTTCAGCTCTGCAGCAAAGAATGGCGAGGCAGAGGGAGGATGCTGTTACAGCTAACGGATCAGGTGATGCAGACAAAAACCGGGTACAACAAATTCTCCCCAGGTTATTATAAATGAAAGAAAGAAGGCCGGGCGAACAAAATTGTTAACTTCTACCTTAAGGAGAAAGCTGAACCCTCTTCTGAGGAGTTAGCCTTTCTTGTGGTGAACTGGATATAGACAGACTCTTTAAGCTCAGCTTCTCGACATTTTTATAGGAAGATCAAAACATTGCAGGGCTTAAAAGTATCAAAGTTTCTTTTTGCATGGCCCTATTTTCCAAAGAGTTAACCAGGAGGAAAAAAAAGACCAGCTTTGAGGTAAATGTCGGACATTTGGGCTCTGGAAAGATAAAGCTGAGTCTCTCCTACACTGGAGATACTGAGACGCCCTCCAAGATAATGCATAAGAAATCCATATCTTTCCTACCGGCAAGTGTGAAGTACCTTTTTTGAACAGAGATGGGCTTTGTCATACCCCTGTGATGGTATCAAAATGCTGCTGTTGGAAAGGGCAGAGACCTGTTGTCAAAGACGAAAAAGACAAAGTTGTGTAAAATTCTTCCAGACGTGGCTCATCGCATAAATACTAAATGTAAGAGATTCCTTTGTACGTGCTGAGAATAAAACAACCCGTTTCGTGAAAGCAGAACCCGTCCACTTCATGACCCATCAGGCTCGTCTCTTTGAGACACCAAGACTTTTTACAGATCGTAAGTCCCCATTTATAGACAATTAAATGTAAATGTGAAACCACAGCAATTCAATCACTTTAACACCTTTTTTTTTTTTTTTGCTTCCATCCATGTCAGTTACAGGGGTCAAAAATTCAGTAATCAGCAGCCACAAACGATGATAAACTTATGAGTAAAGCTTTCAAACACTTGTCTTACATGTTGCTGTCCCATTAACGTTAGTCCTGCTTTTCTGTCCTGTTCAGAAGAAACGTTGCTGTTATTTCAAGAGTTTGATGATGTTGAGGTTTATTTTTTGACAGTTTTTTCACTCTCACTGCAAATGTTCAATTTGAAATCAACAGACAGCATCAACATTTTGCCTTTGATATGAGAATCAGTATCAGCTGTCCTGAGGTCCATACTGGAATATATACTGGACTTGTAGTTAAAGAAATGATTGGTTTAATAGCCCACTGATTCCTGACGGCATCATCATGATGCACAAAATTGGATTGATCATTACTTAAAAAAAAAAAAAGTTGTATCTCGTGCTGTTATGCATCTAAATTACAGATGAAATTCATCTGAGAGATCAACCAATCTCCGGCCAGAGCCGATTCTGATCACCAGCTGTGCGTCTTTTGATAAGCATCAATAGTTAATGGCATATTCTTAGCATATCATCTCATTGCAGCATATTGGTATCTGTAAGACGCTACGCTTTCAGGCCTCCTGCTGGCAAACAAAGAGACTTCAGCCCTGCAGATAGCAACACGTTGGCTCAAGGTGGACATTCTGTCACATTACACCGCATGCTCTTTGCTCTCTGCTTTGATCTGTCATTATACCGACTGATGGATTCAAAGATGCACATCCTCCCTGAGCTGCCTCTGATCTATAAATAAGCTGCATTTATAGTTCATTTATTAGACTAGATGCAAATCAAAGCAGACTTGTCTTCTCATTAATGGATCCCACACAATGAGGACATCAAAGTTGCATTCAAGGTGCTTTGAAATTAAGCCATTAATAAATGACTTTGCTCACTACCATGTCTGGAACTCACAGGGGCAGTAAATTGAAACATTTTTGATCATCCAAAATAGCTTCTTCTTCTTCCTTCTTTTTTTTGCCCAACTGTCAAATACATTTTGCAACACATTCTACAGACATCGGACTGATGGTGACATGAAAACTAAATTGAAAATGGCATCACAGTAGACCATAAAGCATTTACAAAGCCATAATCCTATAAGATGATACAGTAGCTGCTCATGCAACAACATTAAGTACAAAAGTAAAAAAAAGAAAAGAAAAGAGACAGTCACACCTAAACAAGAAGGACAACTTTGCAAATAGCTGTGTAATCTGACTACAGAACGGAGACATGTCTAAGTATCGATATCCCAACAAAAGATGTGACAGCAAATATGAGAGTACTTTATATTCAGCGTTTTAACAAAAGGATTTAGTACAGCAGTTCTCCTTGAGGTAAACCCGAGGTAAACCGAAACAGCCATCCTGAATGTTATCGTTGCATTCTGTCTTGAAGTATTTGGCAAATACTCTAAACCTTTGACCTACAATAAGACGCACACAATGGTTCAGTATCTACCTCAAGGACACTTTAGCGGAACACAATGATGGCACAAGTGAGATGCTTTTTTTTCTCTCTTTACCCATTTAATGTCCCTGCTCCTGCCTTTAAAGCAAGCCAAAGCTGAAAGTCAGTGTTCAGTTCAACCAAAGACACTCGATAAATATAATGTTCGCCCAACACTAAGGAAAAGAAACTGCTGATGGCTTTAAAGAACATTTCATCATTTCCTATGAAGCTGAATCACAAACATTAAAAGCAGGCCAAAGAGGTGTCTAGGGCCAAGCTGTAATCTGATTGTGGGTTGGGCCTTTAAGTCAAGTCAAGCCTCCTCTCTATGGAAAACAGCCTTGTCAGGACCTGTGTGGAGGGCCCCCTCTTTGTGTCACTGTCATTTAGCATCTGCACCAGCCTGTCAAACAGAATGCCACCCTCACACTGGCTGCTAGCCCCTGTGTGAGACAGGATGCTGAACAAAGGCCCCAGGATGATAGATGATGTTATACGACGGCCACTGTTTCTGCTGGTGGTGGTGGGGAGGGTGAGGTCTGACATCTACTGATGGATATGATTCTGAAAATACGTCAGTGTGTCCACTGAAGCCATCACAGAAGCCAGAGGGGCTGGCAAAGTGAAACTGAGAATATCAGAAAATATCTCGGGGACTCAGTGGGCTTAAAGTAATTATCAGTGACATTTTCATTCATGCGAATGCAGGGTTTGCTCTTCTTAATTTACAAAACACAAAAAGGTATGCAGCGGCTGTCATGAAGGCTTTCACATCTGCTGTTAAACACCAGGTCACTCCTGTGGGAAAATGTATGTATATGTATATGTATATGCCTCTATTTAGCCTACATTTTCAGTGACAAACAAAGAAGAAAAGAAAACAATTGTTGAAAATGAGCAGAGACAAAAGCCCGTCTCCCATTGGACAAAAGAAGCCTTCCAAGAACAGCTAGCATCTGGCTTTTGTCTTCAGTGGAGAAGGAGCACAATTGGCTTTCAGACCTGGATCAAACGACTCCTCAGCAGGAGCAGGTTTTCATTGGCCGCGGCTCTGATCTGCAGTGATGGAAACAAGAGACGCAGGAGGGGACACGTCAACATGTACCGCACTCAGAGATGCACGGCCCACATTTACCCACCGAAGCGTCTCACAGGGTGTCTCTGAAAGTGACGGGAGCAGTGACAAAAACAAAAAATACAGCAGCTAAGAGCGCTGCTGTGTAAGCTAATTTTGGTGCTGAATGGGTAACAACAAGACTATGTCATGATATCTGTGACTACATGTGCTCTGTTGTGGGTGGGCCAATAGGACGCCTTTGGAAACAACGGCTGACAACACAGCTCCACTTACGACATCCTTCCCTGATCATCAAATGGCCATCAATGGACGACAACATGCAAATGTCGATGCAGCCTGGTTTAAACATAAATGACTAATGTGGGCATAGCCTCTCTCAACACATGTGCTCATCATAACATGGTGGTACTACATCAAACAAAAAAATCACTAGTAGAGTCATTGATTGTTTCCAACAGGAACTGGATTTTAACTGGCACCCTGCTGTGGGTATACGGACACAAACGTGTGCAGCCTGCAAAAGTAATGCTCCAACGTATTCGTACAGTCAAGCCCTTAAAGGAGGTTAGACGGGTGAACTTTCTGTGGCGAAGATTACTGCAAAGATATCACTTTTCCTCTATCATAAATTACAAACCAAACTAAGCTAATTTTCATTGTTGTGTAGCTAATCTCTGCCGTCTTTCAGAGCTTAAAGCTGCGCCGTTGTTGACAAATAGCTGTTCTTTTCTAATCAAGATTGTGTAAATGACAGTAACCGTTGACTGTTCAGCAGTCAGCTTTTTGGACCATCCAGGTACCTGCAGTCTGCTTTGTAAACATACTCAAAATAGTACTTTTGAAGGTGCCAATCTAGTGCACCTGCTAGCCGGCAGAGTCAGAGATGTTTTTCTCTGCACAAACGCACTGCAGAGAACTTTTGTGGCACTGCTGGACAACGTCAAGTCACTGATTGTGTTCCAGAAGCTTTGTTTTAGGTTAATCTAGCAAAGCCGGCTAATCACACTCAGCCACAGTTCTTTATTCATTTTTTTTTTTTTCCTAAATAATCCTGTTGAGAACTTGGGGTGACACACGGTTGTTGTTATTTTTTGGTTTTTTTACGGTACATCCAGAAACCAACAGATGACTTGATGAGCAGTTTTGTGTTTTTTTTCCCGTTTCTTTTCATGTTTTCTTCTTTGGCTCACTTGTGATGTGCCATGTTTGAGACAGAGACAGAGTCCAGTGTGAGCAGAGATTTGTGAGAGCAAATTTCTGTTTTGTTTTTCTTCCACAGAACAGCCTTTGTTTCCTCAGATGGAGGTATTCTTCGCTTGGAAAAACACAGCTTTCTTCAAAAGTATAACGTGTGTGCTTGCACAATGCATTCATTGTGCTCTGTCATGATTTAGATATTCAGTACAGCTAGGCATGTTAATGCATTATTAACCCATTAATTATTTAACGCTTACAATTATTTTTATCACGTTAACTTTTCTGGATGGAAAAGAACTGGCTGTATCCTTATTTAAGCTGTCACTAGAAAAACAACATTAATCCATCTCCATCTCTCAGAGGGGGTAGATAATGAGAGTGCAGTGCTATTAATTGCAGTTTATCATGCAATTAATCGCGATTAAAATGTTATCATTGCCCAGCACTAATATTTAGGTATTATGCCATACAGCAGCTCTGTGACCGAGCAGACAGAGCTGGAATTGCGCAGCTGCAAACACTGTCATCTTGTAAATTAAACCCTGGTGGAATTAGCACAAATTCAACACATTAATGACTACTTAGCAGTACAAGATGCAAAGGAGAAAAAAAAAAAACAAAGACAGTTTTAGCACTCTGAAAATAACTCAGCAGCCCCTGCTGTGATGAGAAAATTGTCACCAACGCCGTCAGATCTTTCCGTGTTGTACCACGCCCTCCAATGTCGCCCCCGCCGTGC
Source organism: Arrhamphus sclerolepis (assembly GCA_037176975.1). Taxonomy (NCBI): domain Eukaryota; kingdom Metazoa; phylum Chordata; class Actinopteri; order Beloniformes; family Hemiramphidae; genus Arrhamphus; species Arrhamphus sclerolepis. The sequence continues at coordinate 2,199,777 of JBAMYA010000005.1, forward strand.
ATTTGTGCACGCCTAACGTTAAAATACTGCATCTCCTTGTTGAGCTCCAGCGCCCACAGGGTTCATGTGTGAGTCATGGCCACTGGCTTGGATGATACACAATGACAGACCGGGCCTTAGGCAGACAGAACACATGCCACCACGCTACGCTCGGCTCACAGCACTGCAGCGGCAATAAAACAAAATCAAGTTAAATAAATAAATAAATGGATAAGTAAATAGCACGGCTATTAGCTATTCAACTAGGCAGCTGTGTCTTAAGAGATGCATTCAGGACAATGGACTGGTATTCTATCACACACACGTGTCACTGGGAAGAGAAACGATGAGCATTTAACATACCTAATAAATATTTAACTGAAACAACACCAGCTCATTGTGAGTTGAGGCGATGTAGACATTTTGTTTTAAAGCCCCATTCTCAAATTAGCTAAAAGTTCCAAACATAGTTGCTGCAGACAAACACAATAAACTACCAGCAGCCAACACAAAACACAATCTCACTGGCATTTGGATCTATGCTTCCAGCCTCGTGCAAACACGGTCTTGACACAAGAAGTACTGTCTGAATAATAGTGGCAACATTAAAAGTTGAAGGAATGACTTTTCCCTGCAGACAGACTAACAACCTCAGAAAAACATTGAGCAAATACAACTCGGTGCATCGTGTGAAATCAAGCTGCAACAGAAAGTAAGTAGAAGAAACTTTTGACTGTGTAATAAAGCAATTGCAGTGTCTGAAACGAATGTGAGGTGTGCTGTGACTCGTCTCTGGCAGCGCTGGCACTTTCCTGCTGTCATCCTCCAGAACAAGTCCCTCTGAGACAATGAGCAGGATTCAGAGACTGTTTTAGTCAAAACAGAGGCAAACCATTTGAAATCTGTCATGACCAATTTACTGTGCCCTTCAAGACATGAAACTCTTACCTTCTTCTGAGACGGCAGAACTTTCAACGTACCTGTTTATTTCACTTCCTACGTGATTCGCAGGACCTGCACATGAACCACATTCTGGCTGGAACAGATTCCATCAGGCTCACCGTTAAATAGACCTACCTTGTATGAAAAGCAGGGGTCAAAGTGCAGCAACAAAAGGAAGCAAGGTGTGACACACCTGGAAACACTGGGGAACCTCTCCATAAAGTGTGATTAACCCATAGCCTGCTCGCTTTGTTTTCTCCTGGCAGCACCTGCTCCAGCACAGCAGCACAAACTGCAGGAGCTAATGTACCAGTGAAGAAAGCAGGCCAGCAGCGACCTTTTAAAGTTCAGGAGGGGAGGGATGTAACTTCCACAAGTCTAAGACACTGCAAGGAGGACGGCATAAGATGGATCTGCCTGCCTTGGAACTAGTTTGCTTCTGCTGACTCAAAAAGACAGCGAGACATTTGTGCCAACATGTCACCCATGTCAAGAACGAAGGCTGCAGCTTGTAAATAAGACATTAACCTCTGTGTTTACGAAGGAGCAATGTGTTTTCTTCATTGCACAGTGCTTTTTTTTTTTTTTTTCCACAGCACCACTGTAGCACCCAGCTCTGGATGAGGGATGGGCCGGGCCGGTGAGGCAAAGGAGTAATAAAGCGTGTCAGTTCCGTGTCAGGGATAAAAATATGAAATCCTTCCGCTTTCAGCGGAGTCCATTTTCATTTTTCACCGGCTCTTCTGCCTCTCAAGCGAACTTGAGTGGGAGAAAGAAAAAAAAACCTTTCCGTTTGGGATATTTGCACCAGGGAAAATCAATCAATTAGCTGCAAGTACTGCGATACGTTGCCGTCTCATTACGTGCAGGGAAGCTGTAGACTGAAGCTGCAGAATACACTTACTCGTGCGGACAATGAGGTCAGCACGTGACCCCTCCCGGCGCTGAGGACGAGCACGGCGCTTCTGCAGAGCTCTGGGCAAATCACTGAGGACCATCTGACTGAATTCTTAACATGTTGCTGTCCTGACACATCGCATTAGAGACACGGGGCGCTGCATGCTACTGAAAATACTCGCACACATGCAAGATGCACAGGAGAATAGGTTACAGTACACCCTCAGTGATGTGAGTGAGGCATATTTGCATGAAAGAGAAGCCCACACACTCTGTTTTAATGCAGGAGTTGGTGTCATGCCTCCTGAGCTCGTTCACTCTCTTTGACGTATTCATTTCCTCCGATATTTAAAACATATAATAGAAGGGAGGAAGCATAAACAGCTTTTTACTAATAAATCATAAAGTGCATCTCGCTGAAAACAGGCTACACATTTGTAATGGGATTCTTTTTATTCAACTTTGTGGGATTTTTCCCCCTGCTCACCCTTTGATTTATAAGCACATCAACTGGCTCTTGAGTTTTGAAGCCTTGTTGATTCATATAAGGCTGACAGGTCCTGACAGTCTCTATAAATATTAATCATGCATCTAAGGTTCAAGCCAGGGTGGTGGATGATCTGAAAGACATCGGCAGCCAAGAATATTAATTAACTAATCCTCTGAATAAACTGCTTGAGAAATTTTTCACAGCTGAAAAAGGCACATCATGAATTCAATTTTGAACTTTAAAAATTGTGCAAAGGCACAGCAACAAAATTAATTAAGTGTACAGCATTAAATTTTTAATTACACCTCCGTTTAACCAGGGAAATCAGCTGAGAACCGAATTTGATTTACAATAATGACTTGGCAAGTTAAAAATAAATAAATAAACAAACAGGAGGGGGGGGCAACCTAAAAGTTGCCTCCAGCATGCAAGAGCAAGTTTTAAAACTGCAAAGATCGAGAAACGATCAACGATCGTGCGGATTAGAAACAAACTTGCATTGTCATGAAGCCGTAATGCCCATAATCCACTTGTTATTCATAAAGTTTACTTTCACATCCTCCATGAGAAATTCAGCGCTGTCTTTATAATGAGCCAAACAAATGAGTCGACACATGCAGCACAAAGGGCTTATTCATGCCTGGGAGATCCTGCCACCCAAATGCCTTTAATTCAAGATATAACACAGCCGTTAATGGTAGTTTTCATTGTTCTCCTCTCGAACTTTTACAGATTTGTCAAATGAGAAACCTGTGTGGGAAAGCAAACAACATCACAGGCAGAACGACAGGCCTTCATTTGCAGCTTTTGTTTATCTCACAGGTGAATTTAAAACAATATTATTCATGTTTAACTTGTAGTAGAAAGGAAACAAATTATTAGCTGAACTTTTTTTTTCAGTTCACAATAAACAAACCAGACCTTTTCAGCTGGGATTAACTTTCAAAATGTGTCGTAAAATGGGTTTTAGTGTACTCCTGTCAGGAAAAAAAAATGACCACACAGCACTGCACGTACACAGCTGCTAATCCGCTCTTCTGCCTTCTGCAGGTTTCCTTTAATAATACCATTCGTGTTCAATTATTGAAAGTCCCACTTTTCACTGTGGACATTTTCACGACGTGCTGTACCTAACCAGCGTCTCTCGCAGCGCTGGTGGTGATGATTATTTAAAATGACTGCAACAGCAATTATCAAACTGTGCTTTTTTTTCCCTCAAATTATATCAAGGTATTTCACATTTGCTGTGCTAATCTTAATAATAGTGCAGCAATCATCAATATATGCAACTGAAAGGGGCTATTTGTTGATTTACTGCACCGCTGAGGAATCATGCAGATGATGACAGCTTCTGCAGTGCTAGATGTCCACAGGTTTGTAGATCCGTATAACATCCAGTTATTTTATAAACACGTCACTTTAGAGCAAGTGTGTGTGGTAATTTCTACGATCAAATCACCTCAGTGCATATGCTTGAGCAAACTAAGCGTTAATATACTTGTCAGTGTCGGTGTGAGGTTTGACGTCTTCCTAAGGTCACGCTGACCCACCGAGGACATCAGCACTCCAACCTTCCAGCTGGAGGACAACCACTACAACCGCCGCCCCCCCAAAAACAGTTGTGGATATTAAGATTCCCCTGGCACTCATTCACTAGTGATCAATTTCCCATCCTCCATCTCTGGCCTGCCTTCACACATCAGCATCAATCTGACACAAGTAAATACAGTGAGTGGCTTAATGCATTTTTCTCTTCAGGGGCTCTGCAGACCAAAATGGCATCATCAGGCTGGTAAATAAATAAATATTCTGATAAGTGGTGGAGAGGACTGCATTCTGCTGAATAAAGAACAACCTTTCATTCTCCAGCTGTCGAAAGAGAATTACACTGTTTAGATGTTTGAAATCCTGTGAATGTACCTGCAGAAAATAACTAACAATTGCATGATACTAGCAAAAAATTCATTACTGCCCTTTGTAGAATTTTCAGATACTTTTCTTATTTCTTTTCCCTCATATTTGTGCTTTCCACAGCTTGCTACTAATTTATTCAGTGTTAATTATTCACCCCCTCCTCCCCCAAACCCCAAGTTTGTGACATTCTGTGCCTTCAACATCAAGATCAATATCAAGCAAGTGAATGGGCTGGTGACATTTCGAAATAATGATGCTTTGGTTTACCCGCGGGCACGCCAAAGACATAACAAGATGTAGCAATGTAGCTTTACAAGAGGAAGACTCAAATGAGGAAGACAGAATGAGACTCGAATTTCAAGAAGAGTCAGTAAGGAACAGCATGCATTAAATCGAACCAGACAACAGTGCAGACATACACAGACTAAACTTTTATTTGTCATCTGTGGCTTTATATGAGTAAATTGCCTGAAGTTATTTGTTGTATGAAATAAGTACAGCATTTGTTGTTCCAGTGTCAGGTTCTGTTAGCTTAGCATAGATGCAGGAAGTCTTCTTTAAAGTCTTCTTTAAGGGGCTGCCTTTTACTTTAAGCACATTTTTCAAGCCTGTACTTGTACTGTACATCTAAACAAAGTGAAACACATAGAATATTGTCAAAAAAAAAGAGAAAATCAATAACATTCAGGACCCTTAAAATTGCAGGTTAAACTCTTAGCTTGCTAACATTAACTAACATGTTAGCAGCAGAAATGAAAGTCCAAGTGGCTGTATTTAATTGATTAATCAGCTAAATATACCAGTTTCTGCTGATATAGCCACAATAGTATTTTCATTTTCAAATATTTTACTGCCAAACATGCTGGTTTTACAAGATGATGTCTGTCCCACTTTGCTAATTTAGAACAAGTAGCACTGGATGAGACAGGCTAACACTCGCCAAGGCTCCAATCGCAGTGAGCGGCTGACGGTTTGCCATATTACATAAAACATATTACTACCAGCAGTTAATCAACAGCATGCATCGATAAAGTATCTTTAGTTAAATTAATTTCTACTTCTGGGGCCACACACATCCCTAGCTACCTGGACTCAGACCTACTGCACACTTTTGCCATAACTTTAGGGTCCCTTGCATGCAGGGAGACTACCCGCTGTGACGCAGCAATAAAAAGACATTAAAAACTGTTTTTCAGGCCGAGTTCATTCTCAGTTCTTGGAGGCCAGGCACACAGGCAAAGAGAAGAACAGTTATAAGACTTATGAAAAAGTTCCTTTTGAGTCTTGAAGCCCCCCCAAGTTCATAAACAGTGTGTTACCATGGAGCATTCCTGCAGAAAGACAGTTTATGACCCATAAATGTTCCAGTTTATAACAAGTCATAAATGTGCTCTACCTTTGGCTACCACAGCAGGGACAAACACGTCGACCTTCAACTCGTATTGTGGTGAATATATTGGCAAGACTGGGTGGATGAAACTCAACTTGTTCACTCTTTGACAAAATAACAACATATGAATTGATTAATCTGTCCACATAATCTAGCTGGTTGTTCAGAGAGCACACCCGATCTCACCCCGCCTCTGCACCGCAGATGTCGGATAAGCTGTGAAAGGACCAAGGTCATGGAAGCAAACATCCAGCATTCGACGTCATGACCTTGACTAAAGAGCAGAGTGACAGACGGGTCTCTCCATCTTTTCAGTCTGCTCCAAAGAACTTGGTCCAGTTACGGGAACTGGACACACTGTCTTGTTAACTTCAGCTCTGCCTGTACATTCGTGCAGCTCAAAGATCAAACACATGCTGGAGTTTAAACTGACAGAGCTACCTTTTCCACTGTCACGGCCTCCTGTATTACTCCATCACTGGTGGGTGATAAAAGAGCAAAATATAGGTGGAGAGGGGGGAAAAAAGCTTTCTCAGACATCTATGCAGATGTTGACGGCATACGAATGAGTGTATTCTGACAACTTGTGAGCTGTGTAGTGGAAGCAGTGCAGCAGACATGTACGAAAAAGGTGGACACCTGCCACCATAGTCCAGCCTGGCTGCCATGACATGTTAACTACAGTTGTAGTTCATTTGGCATACAAAATTACCAAACCTCACCCATTTCCTGTCTCTCTGACCTAAAGATTTGCTGTTCTTCACGTCATTTGACAAAATCTGTGCGTATTGATTTTGGACAAAACAGCATACAGATGAAGTTTTCCAAGACCGATGTTTGATCCTGCAGTTTTGCAATATTTAATGGGTCCTTCCTTTGCTCATCCTTCACCTCTGCACCTTGCTCTGGAATTAAACTTGACAGAAAGATGAACAAAAAGCACTTACTAACACGTTTGCATTAACAAGTAATAACCAAACCACGAGTTCCCAGCTGAATACCGTGTAAGACGCCCAGCTCTGCATCAGTGTAACATAATCCTGAAGAATAGCTGTTAGATTGAAAAAAGAAACGGCTGCAGCTCAGCGACACAGACAGGACACGAGCCGCATTTGATCCCAACTCCACCTGATTACTAATGAGGTATTGACCTATAAAAGGCACTTCAGAAATGACAGCTTCCAATATTGACCTTTAAAAGAAGAGTAAATATAAAGAGGGCTCCGAAAGCGAATCACTGTTCAGGTGCCAAGAAGTCAAAACCCAGACTTTCTAAGTAAAACATTCCCCCGGAACAAAATACCACATTTAGCTATTTGGTCAAATGATCACATGGTATAAAAAAGGGAATATTTGAATATGGGCTTGATAAAAGCGTGGCTGACAGACGGAGGCACGAGAGACGACCCGACCGTGAGGTCCAAGGCTCTGAAATTCACCCAAGTGTTAATTGGAAACATAGCACAACTGCTTTCTCACCCAGGCATGTCAGTGGAAAGGAAATAAGCAAGAATAGCAAAATATACAAAGGCATTCAAAAGGATAAAAGAACAGAGCTCGCTATGATTGGTGCGGGCAGATGAAATGACAATAAATATACATCTGACTGAGGCTACACTGTAATCTTAACACAGACAAATAGCCTTTTGTTTAAAAATGCCTTCCTAGCAGAAATGAGAAGTGTAATTTGTAGCGCCGGGGACACTTTTTTTTTTTTTTTTTTTTTGTCCTTGGGACTCATATGAAGTTTAATATAAATGCAAACACAGAAAATGAAAGTTTTAAAATCCTCCTTGTTGGAATCTGTAACTTCCTCTTTGTGTGGAATCAAAGTCGTGTAGCCAGACTGATACTTTCATGTTTCATGTTAAACTGATGGGTCCTTGAGGGCCTTCGGAAGACCTCTCAGGGGATCAGTGGGGAAAAAAGTAGATTATTTTTGGAAAGCTATGGGGATAAATGGCTTTCATATAAGCTAACAGAGCAGCGCTGACTGTATTTTGATGCGTCATGCAGGTGTGCTATTCCCCTTTCAGTTATGTAGATTCAGTGCACCTACGACTGTCCAACACCCTACCCCCACTCCCTGACCTCCATTTTCCTGTTGGTCAGTCCACAGCAAATCCGTAAAGCCTCCCAGCATCTCCATGGCGACAGGCCTCAGTCGAGCAGATGGCCTCAGTGTGCCGTGTGGCAATTAAAGAGGGAGCAATGAGCAGGGGGAAAAAAAAGTGGGTCAGGATGGGGGGGGTGCAGGGCCGGCAGCATGAAGTTGCCTCTGCCTCCAGCTCAGCCGTGCACGCACACACAAACACATATTTATGCATCAGTGCGCCGCTTACCGGGTCTCCCCAGCAAAAACAAATACACGCCCCTCGCCCGGTCACAAAGCATCAGCAGTGTAAGAATGAAAAGGGGGGTTAGGGAGACCAGAGGGTGAAGCACACAGCAAAAGTGCCACTGAATGTGGTCAGAAAAACATCCCCCAGAATGACAAAACCAAATCCTCCAGCCAAATCAATGGGATTAACCCTTCGATTCTCAGATGACGACATCCAGAATCACCTCTATTCTGCTCGACTCTGGCAGGAATTGGATCTTTTTTACCACTTTGCCCAAAATTTTCCAAACAGCAGGGATGAAACACACCCTCGGCAGTGTGGAGAAAATCCAATCAGGTTAATCCCCGACTACTTTCATCATATATTGAGCAGCAGTCCTTTGGAACGCAGCCTCCCATTTCATCTCAGGCTGGACCCAGTCGTTGTAAAAGATCTAATTGAGCTTCATTACTCAAATTAAGGAAGGTTTTAATTAAATTAATCTATCAGACATTGTGATCTTTAGCACATTCTAAAGCTCTTAATTTAATTGACTTTTTTATGTGTTATAGTATTCTTACAATTATGTAATGAGCAATGCATTTGTTTGATGATAGCTTTAATGGAGAATGAGAGCTGGTTTAGGGGAGTTATTTTGCTTCCCACATAGGAAGGAAAAAAAAAGATGTAATGAGCTGGAAAGAATTTAATGAACTTTTATTTGCAAAAGTCTTTTTTTCCAGCGAGCAGGCCCAGTGTGCCTAAACAGAACATTCGCCAAGAACATTATTTCAAGGCAAACTAGAGTCAACCTTGGAACATAATCTTACTCAGGAACAGCATGACTCGCTGCGAACTCCCATCCCCCGCAGGGTCTGCATGTAAATCTCAATTCTGCAGTTCTGCTTTTCCGTTTTTTTGTTTTTTTTTCTTTTTCTTTTTCCTTTTAGGCTGTTATTTCCCCCCTGATAATTTTTTTCCACAACTTTGGAAGGAAGATACAATCCTTAAACCCATTCAGCAAAACAGTTTGAAACTCTGCAACCTGAGGGGTTTGAGTCTTGCGGCTGTAAGATGGAAGGTATTTAAGAAGTTTCACGGCAGTATCAAACAGCATTTTTATCAGCCTTCTGACTCTGACATTTGTTTCTCTTTTTAGTTACTTTTCACAATGCTGGGAATGCTCGCAAACCTCAGCGCCCACCTCAAACAAACATTTTCTTGTGGTCTACATGAAGAGAACGAAACATGAAGTTGGGGAGGAAACTGGACTCTAATAAAACAAGAAAACGCACTGTTCACTTGGCATCTGTGAGCCTGGGAGCTATGAGGGCACGGGGTCAGTGAGTGGGTGTTGTCATGGCTACTCGCATCTGCATAACTTATCATCACGTAAACATTGTTATTCTACTGGTCAAAACAAGAGACTGGGGGAGCCCATGAGGCCCCCAGCCTTCTGTCTCTGTGGCCTGACGTGACATTTTGGCATCGCCGTGGCTTAAGTGGCAAGTGCCGTGAACAAAACGCCCCCTCGTGATTCCTTTACTGGTAACAAAGCCCCCTCCAGATTCCTGACTGGTTAATTCCACTTCCAACCCCACTGCCAAGGAAGACATTTGCTGCCAGTGTGGAGGCTCCCGTTAGGAAACCTCTGGCAGAAGGAGTTCAGCTGGAAGATGGAGAGTGAGGACAAGGAGAGGTGGACGGGGGCTATAGCAGGCATTTTATATGCATCTATTCTGCACTGGAAATAAATATCTTCAGGGAAAACAGCAGAAAAGTAACCCAGACGAAATGTCAGCGCAACTGGTAACAAGAATGAGCTTAACTATGACCTAGTTCTTTCACAAAATGTAACAGTTTTTTTTCTTCCAAAGTCTAACTAGTAAAAGGTCAACATTTCTTTAAAGATCCATTAGAAGATATTTTTGTGCTAAAAACATTAAAATGCAATTTGTTTGACAGCTGTATTTTTTATGCTTCAGTTCAAGGTTATTCTGCAAAGTTTTACAGGAAATTCTGCCTATTTAAGACAAATTAATAAAAAAGCCTGGAATCTAAATTAAATGTCTGTGAAATTACCACAGAGATTCAGCACAACAGCTCTCTTTTCAACCATGTCTTTACAGCTCTGTTCAAAAGAGCCAGTTTTTAGGGGGCGGAGTCAGACACGCTGGGCTCCACCCCTCTCTTCTGCAGATGTGCTAGAAGAATCAATAAGCCGCTTTGAACAACACATGATGCATGATGGGAAAAGATAGGAAGACTAGATAATTCCACTCTCCTCTGGGTCTGTGATGTCACAGTATCCTGACTCACTGAAAGACAGACGAAGGCGGCCCCGAACAAATTTATTTAATGCAGAGCAGGGGTGGGGGACCTCCGGCCTCTGGGCCACATACATCCCTCAGAGCCCTTTTATCCAGCCCACCACACATTTCAAACAAATGAATAAAATAATGAAAAACTCACCAATCGCATTTCTGGAATAAAATAGACATTAAGACATATTTCCAAGCCAGGATTAGTGTCAGTGAATGCAATATAAGAGGTCAGACGTCAGCGCAAGGTAAGACAAGGTGATTGACAGGTGTAGGAACACAGCACTACAGGAGTAAACATGTGGAGCTAAAAGGACAAACGTGAGATGTTAAATTTGCAATGCGTTGTCAGAGTTTGAATGCACAACAGTCAGCATTTACGAGGCACAGGACAACTGAGACTGAGCTTTGTGGTGAGTGAATTAATAGCAAAGAAGTTGAAGCCTCGTGCAGAGGAAGAGTTGGTGAAGGAACACGTCGTTGCTGCTGCAGAGCTGCAAGATCCTGACAAAGTAAATTTATTTGAAAGCATTTCAGAGTAATCCAGCAACGCGTGAACTAGCAGTGCTTTTCCATGACACAGTTCTCGCACTACTCGCCTCAGTCTCGGCCGTTTTCCATAACAGTTGAGCACCACGTCAATGCGAGTGAGGTCATCATGGCGAGGAGGCCTGAAACTCCGGTCACGTGTCATGGAGGTATTGTGGGACCATGATGTTGGTTGATTTGTTGCCATTTATAGTTTGTAAAAGTTTGTAGAAGTAAAACACGCTCGCTGGTGCCTGGTTTTAAATACGCCGGGTTTGAAGGAGTTTCTCTCAAGACTCATCAATGATGTTGCTTTCTGGCCAATCGGTGACCCGCAGTGTGGTGACGTTGCATTTACGGCTCGACTCGGCTCAGCTGGACCCCCAGCCGAGTCGAGCTGAACCGAGCCGAGTCCCTGCTAGTGGCACTGACCTGTAAGTGTGTGCAAATACCTCCCTGAACCACAAATCATGTGAGCTCTTTGTAAACAGGTCAGTCATTTGACGTGATCTGCTTCCCTTTCAGTTCCAAACAGTTTCAGCAATAATGCAGCAAAGAGAAACTGTGCACGTCTTATTGTATTTTTGAGCTCCTGTGGTCAATGTTCATGTAAGCTGCATCTAATAAATGTCAGTTATGAAAAGAACAAAACAAAATGCCCGTTTTGTCTCCCTCCTTACATGCAGCATGATGCACTGTATTGATGCTGCGGTGCTCTGCTTTCAAGGGAGTAAATATAGTTTGAGCACTACACAGCCTGAAGGTTCATTTTGATGTTTTCAAGTCTAGAGTTTAAATAGGTGCTGTGCTGACGCATGCACACGCAGTCCGTTACAGCTCGAGATGAAGAGATAAATAGACCCTCCTGGCTTCCTTCAGGTGAGTGGTTACATCGCTCACCCACCAAACCGCCACTCTTCAAAAGAAGAAAAAAAAAAGAGGATTTGTATCTTCTGACAGCGATGTATCATGGAAATAAGGCAGTGGACAAACAGGATGGAGAAGGAGGCCATTTATGACACCTGACTTTCTCAGAGTAATGCAACATACAGTGAACCACATTCCAGTGGTGCAGACCCTGCTGACAACAGTTAGATGTACGCCAAACTGCAGGTCACCTCTGCCATCGTCTCCATCTATCTCAAATATACTAAGCTTAAAAAAAAGGGAGAAAACAGACAACACGAAGTGCCTCTACGATGCACGTACGTTGAACTCAATCTCAACGACGATGAAAAACTGGGAAACCAAAAGTCAGCTGCGATGCAAGTGGAAGAAAGAGAAATGTCCAGTCGTAAACAAGCGAAATCCTTTCATGTTGAGCTATTGTCTCTCAAGTTGATTATAGCAGAGACTGGGGAGGCGCGCTGAGAGAAATATGAGCTGACCCGTTATCAGTCATATTTTGTGAGTCTGTCTGCGCAGGACCAGGGGCACCGAGGAGCTTTGCACCAAGCTGCAGCACTCTGGGAGCTTAGCTATATGTCAGGGAAAATAAATAAACCTGTGTTTGTGTTTTCTAAGCCCCCCTCCTCCTCCTCCTCCTCCTCCTCCTCCCATGCTTCATTCAACCACCTCCGCCTTACCCTCTCTCCCATTTACAACCACACTGCTGCTTTGAAGCGCGCTCAGCTCCCGGGGAGATATCGGTGCGGAATATTAAATGAGCGAGCACCATCACTCATTAAAAAAGGAAACATTTCATGAGACAGACCCCCTCTTGTATCGAGTGCTAACCAAGCTAACACTTCGCGCCGCTCTCAAAGGCAGAGCAAGCAAAGCGGAGATAAGGCAAGGGATAAAAAGAGGGGGGTGTAAAAGGGGGAGGACACCAAAGTTTGCAGCTAATAAACAGAACAATGAAAGTTCGAGCAGCTCTGAGACTCACCGAGGCCCGAGTGGTGCGTCACCACAACAAGCATTTCAAAACATCCCCGAGAGGACAGAATGAACGCGACACGATGATTTTTTTTTTTTTTTTCAAATGCTCGATGTTTTAATTTAAGCATCTTCTGCATGTTATAAGTCAATTTCAACATGACCCCTGCAGTTATTTATGACGGAATTCTACGCGCAGTGGGAAAGCTGGAAGGCTTTTCAGGCCAATATGGATTTTCTTTTAAGCTGACCTGCTTCAGGTCATATGCTTACAGAAATGTCATCAAGATTTGAATTCAGCATGACAGATCCGCTTATTTAAGAGCAAAGAATACCAGAAATTCAATGACAGTAAGAACAGAGCTCTTCCAGTAATAGAATATTATGTTAAATAATGCTGCAACTATGAAAACGTACTATTAGTGTTAATTCATGTTACTCCATTTCTTGATCGTTAATTACAGTTAAATATCCACTGTTCAAAATCAAAATGCATTAAATTAAAAAGGTTAGACAATCTTCATTTATCAACATAAAACACTGCCTTCTCCCCAACCACACAAGCATTATTCATTTTCTGTCCTCCAAACCTGCTCGTTGTTTCTTCCATCGTGTTTACAGTTCAGCCACTCGTGTTTTTACCATCGTATCAGACCAGTGAGGCCCTGAAACCTTGAGTGCTGTGGGTGCAGGGCAGACGTCCCTCCTGCCTAACTGACTTTGTGCAGTGTTTGGGACGTCGGTATCAGAGACGTTAAAGTCACTGCTGGATTGGAAAATAAAACTGGCTGAATAGTTAAATTCAACAGTTACATTGGAGCTGAACAAGATACTGAAAATGTTTCATCCTGGTGATGTCATCACGTGCAAAAATCAGTCTAGACTGCTTGGACTGCAACAAACGGTTGTTTGTTATATTTCTCCGTCCTCAGTCTAGATGCAAGTGACTGATTGAGAGGAAGTGTTGGGTGGACATCAGGTTTAGAATCTTTATATCTGGATTTATTTTCTCTCTTTCTCCTTTATTTGTTGCCTTCACAAAGAACCAAACCGCAAAATACATTTGTCAGCATGTTACTTTAATGGTAAAATAATGACATAATACAATTTCCAGATGGGCCATGAGCAGACAGCGCTCTCACTCACCGGTGGCCGTGAATGTCAGCTGAAGCAATAATTCATTTCGCTTATGCCTGGTATACACTGCACTGTCTCGGGCTGTTGCAGATGAACGGTGAACATCATGAAAGACCTGTGGCGGTGACATCATGTGAGCTGCTCAGAACCAGCCTCCTGGCTACCAAAGATGACCTGCGATGATTTTGTGTCAGTGAGAGAAATCCCGTAAGGTTCTCTACTGACCACCAATTCAAATGCAACATGAAACTGCGTGTTCATACATTAATATGACTTGTCTCTTTTCCTGAACCATGACCAGGAACACATTCTCATCCTTTGTCACTTCTTTTTTGAAGTATTTTCAGCACAAACAAAGTTTCCCACAAAATGAAGCTTTTTTTTTTCCTTTGCTTTCTTTTCTTTAACTGTTCCCATCAGCACCAAGCAGCAACCATCCCTCTACCTGACTCATCCAGGAGGTACTTGTTGTTTTGTTGCAGTTCCCTGACTGACCACTAGGTGCTAGCTCCATAACAGAGCAAATCCCTATCGACCCCACCCATGCTAACAGTTTAGACAAGACTTTTATTAATACAAATTGCGGGAAATTTACTAAAAGTGCCAACTTTGCAGCAGAATTAAATGTATTTTTGGTCTCTGTATTTGTGTGAAATTTTTTGTACCACATCAGATAAATTTGTATTTGGCAATTAATTTGACCAATCAGATGCCATCTGGGGTTTTTGCACATGGTTGTCTAGATGCAGACTTTAGAACTGGAACAATACTTCGGCTGCAAATAGTTCACAAGAATGCAAGTACAAACAACTACGCAGTTTCAGAAAACACTACTATACTTTACTTTTGTCTTCTTGACTCGTGTTAAATTAATAGCAAACAGCTGCTGTTGGTTTTACTTTTCTGATTTGTGGTAGGGGTGTGCCAAAAAAACAATTCTTATTAACCACGATTCAGAAGCGATATAGAATGTCTGAATGGGGAAAGCCCCAAAACAAAGAGGAAACGACAAAAATGGAGGAAAGCGAGATTCAGCTGGCCCTGTATTTATCGGAGTGGTCCAAGGCACTTTGCTTGGAATTTAAAAGGCAGCATGTTCAATTGCACTGGTTTTTATAAAGAGGCACTTTTATTTTTGTTACTTTAGTGATATGTGACATTACAGTTGCAACAAATCCATCCAAGCACTTTGCATTGGTGTTTAAACTTAATAAATGACACTTTCACGTCTCCATTTGTCATTCTGTCTTGCTAACCTCACTTGACTAGATCACGAGGACCCTTTACACACCTATAGATTGAAGCAGAAATCATTATGAATCAAATCATTTTGAATCGAAAATCAATTGTGAATCGAATCGTGGCCCCAAAAAGTCAGAATCGAATCGTACGATAGTAAAAGATTCCCAGCCGAGTCCAGCAGGTCCAGAGTAGTTTTGGTTGTTGTATTTGGTGCAAGTCCAGTCTCTTTCATTGAAACTGTTGCTCGGGTGCTGCCATTAATAATGTAATAAACACAATAATACAGCAGATAATACATGACGTGCAAGTGTTAAAACAATACATCTGTAATACTGTGAGAAAACCCTTAAACAGAAGCTGCAAATATTTGTTAGAACTTTAAATCAGAGTTCCAGAGCCATTAAAGAAAAAAAAAAACGTATTCAGGTGTAATTTCTTTGTCAATAAACTAATTGTTGCTGTTTGAACAGTTTTTCATAGGCCATTTATCATCTGTGTCCTAATTCAGCAGCAAAACATAAAGACATTAACACCATGTTTCTTTTTAAAATCTAAGTACATACCATCATCATCGTAATGTTCACCAAAGAAAATGCACGTTTCCCCTCATACACATTCCATTACAATAAATGAGGTAAACCACTGTGATCCGATATACAAAAATAAAGCATCAAATTCTGATATATGTCCTGAAAAATATGTCCACTGCGAAGACTTTACTGAGAAATTCATTACAGGGAACGCTGAAATTGTCAAATATGGCAAAAAGCCACAACAGAACAGACTTGTTTTCAGGGAGGAAGCTGTATCTAATGTTTAATTTACAGCCTGTACTGGTCTACTGTTAGTTGAACTGATTTATCAATTTGACCCAAGACAGTAGAGGCAGAGCTGCAGGCCAGCTCCTGTCAACAGACTGCACAAGTCAGCACGAAATTCAACTGAGACAAACAGCAGAAAGCATGGCGACGGCACCAGGTAGTCCATCAAGCTTTAAAATGTATCCACCTCCACTTCTGTGGAAGTGATCGTCTTACAGACCCGATGAGGATCCTCACAAAGCAACAGAATAAAACCAACTCATCGCATCAGTTTAAACACATGCAGTGCACGTTTCCCGTGGCACTAATTGGTGGTTTTCCAGTGGCGCAGTTGAGAGTGTAGCTACCGTGACCTTACGGGATCCATTTTCTTTTTTAAACAGTCAAACTCAGCGGGGTTTTCACAAGATGCTTCCCAGTTATTCTTTGCTCCTTAATGGAGGCACATCAGCCCAGCTGCCGGTCTGAATTGACTTGTTCAGGCAGTCACACGGGGTGTGGGGGGGAGGCTGCACACATCATTTCTGTTGTGTTTTAAAGGCGTGCAGACTTAGTGCAAAGGCAGGAATTATCCATTCTCTCCAACCCCGATCAGCACATGAATAAGTGCCTGAGTTGTAAACCCGGACACAATGAACAAAGAATGATATACCCATATGGCTGCTTCTTCTTTGAAACCAACCAAGCAGGAAATATAAGAGGACTGCATGAAGAAACATTAAAATGATGTGGTAAAAGGCTGCATTCTCTCTGCATGGCAGCTTGGAAAAGCGCATAAGTACATGCAGCTTCCCAAAACAAATAAATGTAAGATGCTTTTAAGCAAAATGACTGACTTGTAACTATAGTAACTAAGGGAGAAACAGAGCAGAAAATGCGTACGAGCAGGATTTTACATGAAGCACTGCCAGGTTCACTCTCACATGTGAACCTGTGAACAGATGAACAAGTAAACTTGTCTGCTTGATCATCTGGGATTTAAATAATAATTCATATATTCTAAGATGCTGGGAGAACTGGGACTGATAAATAGGGAACTACAGAAATAGTGTAGTTCAGTCCTCGTTCTTATTTAACCATTTAATCCTTTGACAAGGATCAACTAAATAAGAAAGAAACCCAACAGATTAATGCCAAGTCAAAGAAGCTCATCGCTAGATTTTAGCCTGATTATTGACTTTCTTTCACTCTCCTTTGCTGATACTGAGATATGAGTTAAAACGGAGGACGATTTTAAAGATTTAAAGTACGCAGTTGCTACAGAGTGAACAAATATGTGTCTCTCCTTGATGCAAAATGGTGACAATCTGATGTGAGGACAGGAAATGATCAAGAGTGGACATCTGCCACTAACTACAACCAATTCTTAATGTCAACCATGAGTGAAAAAAATGTATATATACTATATATAGTGAAATATATGTTTGGATAAAATTATATATCTGGCAGCCTTGGTATGGGACAAAAAGACAAAAAAGAAAGTCTGTCTAAAATAGCTTCATTGAGTGATGCAGGATCTGATCCAAAACATTTCATCATGAGGCAGACATGCACAAGAGCTGTACACTGCACTCCAGTCCCAAGTCAGTTTTCATTCCCTGCCACGACTAAAACGCTGCATGACTACACACTCCTAACAATTTGAAAATGTTCATGTGGCCTTTAGCACCGAGTAGACTTCCACAAGCAAAG
Organism: Arrhamphus sclerolepis; assembly: GCA_037176975.1. Lineage (NCBI taxonomy): Eukaryota > Metazoa > Chordata > Actinopteri > Beloniformes > Hemiramphidae > Arrhamphus > Arrhamphus sclerolepis. The sequence goes on from JBAMYA010000005.1 coordinate 2,217,329, forward strand.
AACGCTCCATTTTGTTATAGCATTTTCATTATTTAGGCTCAGCACTTATGATGATGTTTTATTCATCTTTCTTTGTGATAGGCAGACTTTATGACGAGACCACAGGGGTTGGTGGGCTGCATTATGAACTTACAAAGAAAAACATGCCTCTTAGATCAAATGATGGGGTGTACGGAACAAACATTAATGAAGAGCCACTCCATTTCCGCAATTACTGCAAATACGAAAAGGAACCCATGATTTACAGACATTTCACATAATGTTTTGAGGAGAATTTGCTAAAGAGCTGACAGCAGCGCTGTAATGAGCTAAATACTGTTCGAGATGAAGTTTGAGTAGTGAATTGCCTCCATTAGTTGCCACAGCAAAAAGTGAACCTTAATCTCCCTGTCAGCTCCCCTCAAGCTAGTCTCCCAGGACTTGCAGTGCTCTCACCCATCTATCACCTCAGCGGGGACCAAAGAGAGACTCCCAAAAGGACTGAGGATCAAAGTAATTTGCATTCAAGCTAAAAGCATCAAGGCCCAACAATGCCATGGTAACACCCTCCATTTCATTATATCACAACTGTCATCCAAATGAAACACACCTTTACATGGAGCAATTACAGTTTTCTGCAAAACAGAGCAGAAAGCAACAGGGCTGAAACGCAAATTGCAATATTCCAAAGGCCGGCGTCGTTCTCTCTGTCACATATCATACAGGTGGATAATAAATGAAAAGAAAACTGAGCAAATGAGCGGAGAAGCAACAAATGGACGCGCTTCCCCGCAGGTGTGCCACATACTACAATTAAGTAGTTAACATCCACTCATGTTCTGTGGCATGTGTGAAAATACCAGCCAGCTCCCTTGATTTGGATTTTGTACAAAGATGAAAAAGATTTATGTGACTTTGAATGAGAGTTTATTGTGGGAGCACAGATGGCAGACGCTTTGGTGACAAAGACTGACTTGTGTTTCAATACAAAAAGTGACAAAAGTGACATCTGCATTAAGATCTATGGGAAAGAGATCAAGTAAATAGGACAGAGTATTACGCTCAACGCTGCACACTTAATGGCTAGGGCGATGGAGCGATGTGTATGCAAAAACAAGAGAGGCTTTCCTCCTCAGGTAGCTAAAAATGTGATCAAACTATCAGCAGAAACAGTCCAATGAGAACTGCATGGTGGTTCTGGACCACTGGAACCTTTTTCACAGTCCTTAAAAGAGGATTAATCCACAGGAAAAACCAGTATTAGTAAAAAGATCTACTTCTATGAGCTTTTATTCCTGAAGGCAGAGTAGACCTAAAAAATCATTTAAAAAAGCTTGGAGAGAAGGTAACTGCACTTGCAGATGATTCACATCTTGTCTGAAAAGCTTCTTGAGTTCTGAAAGGAGGGAAGAAAACTACCTGGAAGCACATCAGGTAATATGGTAATAAAAAGTACGCTGTTTAAAGTTTGTTGTCCTTCAGGGAGCTCCTTGGTCCTCAGGATCCTCAAAAAAACTTTGAATTGTTTGGTCTGAATGTACGTAGGGTGGGGCTCTAGGTTTCTCTAGATGATCCCATGTTTAAACATTTCTATCCTAATGGAACTGCACTCCTCAGAGTTTTAAAGATCCCATTGTAAAGCACGGCGGGTCCTTGAATTGGTTTGATGTTTATAAATCTAAAGCAATAGCCTTCCCAGAGGCCAGACCACAAGCCAACCCAACACCGACTGCAGATTTTGTTTAGGCGTGTTGGACAGCACTCTCAACCACCATCGTCAGCAGAAAATGAAAAAGAAGGAAATACGTTTGGGAGGAGAGGTTTCTCATCCCTCCAGTAAAGTTCCAGAGACTAATCGAATCAATGCCAAGGTGCACTGAATCTTTTATGACAGCAGCACCTTAGCAAGACACCCAATGTTGGTTCTTCTTGAATTTATCACCAACTGGCATCAGATAAAAACATTTCGGCCCTGTTTAAGTTCTCATCACTGCACATCTTTTTCAGCAAGACTGTTGCAACTGTCCTCAGAGCCCCTGATTCCACAATCAATCAATCAATCCATCCATCCAAATGTAGAGCATGACTTTTCAAACACTAAAGTGCTTTATGTGCTTCAAATGAGACTGAAAAACAAATACACCATGCTGCAGCACAGCATGTGACCATCTGTCACAAGTCAAAATAAAGTGTTGTGTGTGTCAGGCTTCGGTGACAGGCATGCGAATATAAATCAAGGCGTTAGCTGCCTGAGTAACCCTAAATCGTTGGATCAATAAAGCTGCATATCAAAAACAAAACAAGAAACGTCACCAGTGATTAACATTGCTGAGGGGGTATTACATGAGAATCAAAACAACAAAAAATCAATGCAGTTTAAGGTCAGTGGCACAAAAATAATGCAACATGTGGTGAAGTTAAAGCTAGACATTCATCCATCCATCCATTATCTATACCCGCTAATTCCTGTTCAGGGTCACGGGGGTCTGCTGGAGCCTATCCCAGCT
>JBAMYA010000005.1:2223415-2248726 GCA_037176975.1 Arrhamphus sclerolepis
GTGGGTGGAGGGGTGGGGGGGGTAATGAAGGAAGAGTCTGGAACATGTTGTATATCAATTAGGCCATCAAAGACAACAGGGGCATTTATTGCAATGCCCTTTAACCTCGGGGTGAAAGACCAAATTCTTGTTTTTGCATGTCAAAAGAAATGGGTCCAAACAACTGAAGAAGTCAAAAATGTAAAAGCTTTTCCCTTCATGGAGATGTCTGAATGCATGAATTAAGTAGTCATCCTCGTTTCCAATAAAGAAAAGAAATGTGAAGCACATTTAATACAACGTCTAATTATTATTAAAAACAAGTCCTGCTTTACTTGAGCAAGACGTTTCCAGGAGGCTTTAAGAACAATTTTTGAGATATTTTCCACACCCTTGATTGAACAGCTTCAAAAGATTTCCACCGTGAATCCCAAGGGAACTGGCTAATCCTGATCTTCTCCACAAGCAAAGGGATCATCTCAATATAAATCAGACAGGGCTTTTGATCAAAGTACATTCAATCAGTCTTAAACACATGACCCCACAAGGAGCCTTGCTGGCAGCAAGGTCAGCATCCTGGTTTTTCTCAACCTCAAAGGGGGCTGTAAACAACAGGGATGCACCAAAATGGCCAAGACTGGCTTTACTAAATGACAATCTGCAACAAAACAATACATCAAGTAAACATGCCAGATCTGCAGCCTGTCAGAGAAAACCAAGCCGTCAACGCCAGCTAAATCGCCATCAGGTATGCCCTGATCACACTTGACCCTCCTCCATTTCTTCTTTTAAAATGGAGGCTCCAGACACAACTTACCCGTCTGAGATGTAAACAAACGAGTAAACTTTGAGCTAAGCCTTAAAAAGCTCCTTCGGCATAAAGGACCACAAACACGTACGCACACATGTCTGCTTGTGTGCTCCTGTTGTTTTCCAATTAGAGGCTGTCAATATAACCTGAATAATGATGCTCCTTCCAATAAGTCAAATAGGCTTATTAAGCATGCGTTTAAATAATTAGGCCTGCTTCAGGAAGCTTTAATGTCAAGATGATCAATGTCAAAATATCACGCTGTTCATCTGTTTATCAACTGCCAGGGCCTCCCTCAACATCATTGAAGATGTGCACAATCTCTCTGGAGAAGATGTGTCTGAAAGACAAATGTCATCATACCCTGAGCCAACCTTCATTGGAAATATCATGATATGGATGACAAAACAAAATTCCCCCTTTTTAAAATCTTCTGTCAGAGCTTCTAAAAAAAAGAAAAAAAAGATCTAAAGAGTGAGATGTTCCCATTCAGCATCCAGGCAGCAGACAAGGATATTTCAATCATCATTTAGAATTGCCATTAAAATTAATTATTGGAAAACTTGAAGGCTGCTGGCCTGCATGACTCGTACACATCGCCATCTGCCTGCTGCCTGGGAAAGTTCATTATTTGGCAGCCAAATAATTATTCTGCAGCCGTTTCGGAGCGGCTTGGATTCCAAGGCAGAAACCACTTTCCAAATGGTCTCTCCTCCGTTTTATGCATCAAAACAAAACCATGCAAACAAATCAACGCTTTGTCATCAAGGAACGTCATGCAAAGCCAACATACAAAAACGCATGCACACACTCACACACACACACACACACTCAGGAGGGTCACGGTAAAAACCAGGCAGATGGGTCCCTGCAGCTTGCTTACCTTGAATGTGCAGCGCCAGCAGGAGCACCCATAACCCCGCACACACTGCCATGGCACCTCAACTATCCGGATCTTGTCTGATAACCTGAGAGGGATGGATGGGGCTCACTGGAGACGACAAAGACCAAGCATGCAACTTCTGCAAATCCCACTTGGGGCCCTAACTAGTCTTCCTCCCTCAGTGAGAAGCAGGAGACTTTGGCAAAACTAGAGGATCGGTGGTGGCGGTGCGCTCCTCCGTGCCAAAGCATCAATTTCGCGTGTTGCGGCGTTTCCCTGGCCGGTTGGCTGGAGGACAGTTTCAGTCTGGATGGGTCCCCGGAACGAGATCTGAGCGGCTGCAGAGTCTCCGTCTAGTTTACTGATTACTATAGAGGATATAGGACGATCAGAGAGCGGAGCGTTGAGTTCTCATCAGAATTGCTCTTTGAGTTGAACCATGCAGCCTTTGTTGCTCCAACCACCGCAGCGGCTCAACTCTCTCTCCCCCCTCCACTTCCAGTATCGAGGATCAGAAGGTGAAGTGGGCGGGAGGTCCTCGATCGATGCTGTACTGGGAAGTTTCCAACACTGGGAGAGTTGCCCCAGCAAGGGGAAAAGTCGCCTTCTATTTGCGTTCCGCTGCAGAAACTCGCGCTGCACCTAACAGATTACCTACTTAACGCGCAGCGTCCCTATTTTAGTTCCGCAAGTTCCCTCCAGTCTGCTGACACAATCAGTGGGGGGTGGGAAGATCAGGAGTGGGGTGGTGGGGGAAAAAAACCCGGCTGATGAAGTTGTTGGAACTCTAGAAATGGTGATGCGCCTCCCTTTCCTCGCTCCTTTGCGCAGAAACACGGTGTCGCTGGATCCGCTATGCGCACCGCCCCGCAGATCTGCTTCCACGGTGTGCTGCTGCCTGACTATCGCTGACGCTTTGGGAGACTTCGGGATCGGGTGACGTTGCACTGATGGGGAGGGGCCTGGATTGTCCTGCACAAAGATGAAGCGGAAAGGGACCCCCCCCTCCTCCCCTCCCCAACTTTCCTCTCACACCAAGAGGCTTTAGTTGCTGGTTGTCACAAAATGCGCAAAAAGGCAAAAGGGAATTTGGGGTATAGAGGTAAGAGAGAGAAAGAGAGAGAGAGATAGAGAGAGAGAGAGAGAGAGAGAGAGAGAGAGAGAGAGAGAGAGAGAGAGGCTATGATGGAGGAGAAAGAAAACAGCCTGGACCTGCGAAGAAATGCCCTGATAGGGAACTTCTTAAAAAGAACAGCCGAAATTTTGTTCAAATAAACATTAAAAGTGCATTCTGCTTAATATAAACTAGTTTACACGTTCACAAAAATACATTGTCAGTGATTATGGTCTCTATGTTACGCAAGTTTCCCTGTTTTTCCACCAATTTTAATCTTTTTTTTCCATTTTTGAATTGATTAATTAATTCATTAAAACAAACCTCTCTCCTGTAAACTGGCTGCTGCAGCAGTTTAGCACATTATGAGAATTCTCCGTCCCAGCTGACATTTTTACAATTTTATGTAGGCCCCATCTGAGTTATAAATGGCCTGTAATCCCATATGGGGGACAGTCCGCTGGTTCCACATTGGCCCCATGTGAATGACCCACTTGGGCTCACTTATTGCAGTTGGCCCAAGTGAGCGCCAGATAAAACACCCATGTTGGACCCTTGTCCATTCATCACTCTTGAGCATAACCATTGGCAGCAGTTCACGTGGAGCCAACATGGGAAGCCGTGGATATACTGGTTCCAGTTTTTAAGCCCATTTATTTCTCTGAGGGACCCACTCACAAATGTTGACTGTTGTTTTTTTTTTCTTAATTTTATACTTTTTGCAGGCAATGAGAACTACACAAGGCAGCTTCATCAATCACTGTACCATTAACTGCTAATTGATTACATAATTGCATAGCATACTCTTTTATGAGCAGTGAACCAGTACAGTTCCCCTCAATGATGCCTGCTGCAGCCACAGGACTCATGTGACCAAGTCTAATAAATAGATAATGATCCAAGTACACACACATATATTTGTTCTGATGTAATGTTTGGCAAAAGAAAAGACAGAGTATCATTGGAGAATTACTTTTTTTATTATTATTGCTGATTATTTTACTGGCAAAAGTGACTCATTGTGTGTGTATGTATGTGCATCAGGGATTATTTTACCTTCAAGCCATCTGTGAGAGCAGACTGCACCCACATTTCCTTCCTTTCTTGCCTCTCATCAGCCGATTCATCCGTCTCTCCTCATGTATCCAGACAGGATCAAGCATGTGAGGATACACTGACGGCAAATGAATGAGAGGATGAATGTGATAACACTTCCCTCTTGTGGACAGAGGTTCTTCTGGTAATTACAACAGACCAGGAGCTGTATTTTTAATGTTGCTTGGGTGTCCAAAATCCTCTCCTTGGTAATCACCAGTGATCAAAACTGCAGAATTATCCGTCGGAGTACAGAAGAAATAACTTGGCATGACAAAGGAGGACTGTGCCGTACAGTTAAAAGGATTTAAAGGGGAACAACATGAAGTCAAACATGCCTGCAATGCAGTTAAATGTGATAAGACCAGACGTGCTTTCTCTGTGAAGGCACACAGATAAACTCCAGGCTTGACACTGTCTGGTGTCAAATATAAATCAGCAAAGAAAAATGAAAAAGCTGCTGCTTGAAATTCTACACGCTTTCCAGAAGAAACAGTTTAAACAAATGGAATCATGTCAACACAATGTAGTTTGCAGCCGAAATATATTGCTGTCTATTATCTAGGCACATACAGGAAATGGAAACTCATGGGTACCCCACAAGATAGGATAGGTTCCAGGGCTATGAATAAAGTATATAGTATGAATTAACAATGTCATTTCTTTGCAGCTGCGTTTTATCAACTGAAAGATAATAATTTTTTTTTGCATAAACCAGAAAGGTCGAAGCAGCAGGCTGGATGTATTGACAGATGGAAGTAAATCAAATCGACCCAAGAATTTGGATGAGATGTGAAAGGGGGGCATAAAATCCTTTCCTTCAAGGGCAAATATCTGAACTGTGCTCCCCCCAAGCCATGCATTGTACGAGGGGCAGGAGCTCGATGGATGCATCAGCTAGCTCCAGTTTGTGTTGCTGCGTGAGTCAAAACTCAACTAAGAAAAACCTTTCATGGTTGGCCAAACTTCCTGTGGCAGATAATAGCTAAAAAAAATCAGTTTGCCCCTTGCCTTTGGTGCATTAACTCTGATGCCCCCTTCATCGAGCGGCTAAGGTGATTTATTTACAGGCGAGCTGATGAAATTTGATACACTTGCTCTGAACTCAAGGCTCAGGACTGACCCACTGTGCAGATAAAGGAACTGTTCTACATAACTGTGCAGATTCATAAGAAAAAAAATGGCGAAATTACGGGGTAATAGGTAACAGTTCCTCTGATTTCTAATATCAGAACTTTGCTTAAACCAGCATTGTACTTTCAGAAGCTTGTGTTTAGAAGTCTTTCTTCAATAGCAAATGCATTTTGTGTGTTAACAGTAAGTTTACATCTATTTTGTTGCCCAAAAATAAAAATGTCTGTACACTGACATATAACAGGACTGGTCAGAGCTTTAGGTATCCATTCATGTAGAATTTCTTCAGTGACACAGTAATGCTCAAAAGTCTGAGGCAGGTGTAAAGAAATCAAGTAGGAATGTTTTAAAAAATAGGACACATGATTGTTTACCAATTTGTGAAATGAAAGTAAGAAACATTTAAGTCAAATGAATATTTGGTGTGACTACTCGTATCAAAACAGCAGCAATCCTCTAAGATCCACTGTCGCGAACTGAGGAATTTTGTAGGATCACAGTCAGGTTTACGCTTAACCAGTCAAACCAAACAGATGCTAGGCTGAAACATGATCATTAATCGGAACAGAAATAGCTGTGTAGGAGACTTAAAACTGTGTGAGGAACAGCCAAACTCTACAAGCAAGGGGAGGGTGTGGTAAATCTTTTCATGTAACTGGTCATAAACTATGGCAAGACTGAACGACAAGACACAAGGCAGAATCAGCAGGGCTCTCACATGCTGTTCCTGCTGTTTTGGAGAAGCACAAAGAAACAAGCAACACTGAGGTCATTACTTGTTGGCCAAGGAAATATAGTGCAGCAGATGAAAGATCCATTATGATTACTCCCCTTTGAAACTGGAAGATGTCCAGCAGTGCCATCATCTTGTTGCTTAGCACGGTGGCCTCACGGTAAGAAGGTTCCCGGTTTGAAACATGGCGGGGGCTTTTCCGTCAAATCAAGAAAATTTAGAAGACATCGGATAACAAATGACCCACCACTAATCAGTAGGGATGCAGATTAAAAAGTCAACACAACCAGCAAGACCAAGTGATGAGGAAGTGTGCAAAAGTGTGGGAGAAAGCGCTAGAGGCTAACTCGTGGCTGAGATAGCAGCTAAGGCTAAGAGGCCTCATACGATTGCAGAAACAGTCATGTTGTAGATGAGGACGTATCTGAGTTTTTTATTTTATAAAACAATGTCTAACAAAACAACTGGAGAGAAGATTTACCGTGTGACAGCTGAGTCACATGGTAAACTGACAACTGTGTCAGTTCCTGCACCGATGGCGCTGCTGCCATGACGAGTGGCGCCAAGGGTCAGAGTCAGAGCGCAAAAGCCAAACGTATGAGCTACGCACTGCTTCCTTCAAAGGGACGAGTGCACTAGTTGGAAAGACACTGCCAAAAGAACTTTCAGATGTCCTTGACAGGGCAGTGGACATTGTTAAATTCATCAAGGTGCAACCATTAAAGACCCGTCGGTTTTCGATTCTGTGTAAGGGACTGGGAGCAGAACATCATAGCTTGTTGCTACCCAGTACCATCCACTGGCTTTAATGAGGGAAGGTTCTGGACCGACTGTATGAGTTAAAAGAAGTGCACAGAACGTTTTTGATTGAAGAGAATTCTTCACATGCAGAGATGATTTCAGATCTGAAACTTCTAAACGAGAGATTTAGTCACTATTTTCCTTCGGTGTCATTTGCACAGTCTGACTGGGTGCGTGACCCTTGGAGTTCATGTGCTCTAAACATTTTCCAGTGCTGGAACAGGAACAACTGGCTGAGATGAGGGAAGATCAGACATTAAAAATAAAATTTCGAGACATGGCTTTGAACAGGTTTTAGGATATTACTGAAGGCGTACCCAATATTGTCAAATAGCAACGTTAGAATTCTGCAATGTGGGAACTGAGCTATTCAAGTCTAACTTACAGCAAAAACAAGATGAGTTCTTTTACAAAAACAGACAAATCCAGTGATGAGGAATTTGTTACTTTTTTGTCTTTGTATTCTAAGAAACAGTAATACATTCATCAATTTATTTCACACTTAACAAAATACAGAAAAAATATAAAATATTTTTTTGCAGCCACGAAAAGAAAAATATAGTTAAAGGATAGATCAGTTTTGTCAGAGGTGTCTTTTATCTGTTTTTGCAAATGAACCCTTCAAGGGAGCGACTAAAGGCTGTTGACCAGGAGCTCAGTGTCTGTCTGTCATCTGCCACATTGTAAAGAAATCATTTATTTCAACTGCAATCAGAACCATAAACAAGTCTTAGATCAGGCTTCTTATTTTTTTATGCATGGTTTCCTGTATTGTATGTTATGTGCCTATGTATTTTTGTCTTATGGATATTTTGAACTTATGAGTTTTATTATTCTGTGAGCCACGCCATCACAGATGAATTTCCACTGCTCTGCAATGCACAATAAAGTTCTTTTATATCTGTCTGTCTGTCTCTGCCAGATTTGAACGGTTGCATGCATCATCCTCGGCTCTGGTTTCTCATTGATGGAAAGTCAACCATAATTTACCCCTCCAATAACCACTTGATGTTTGCATACTTTTAAAGGGTGCTGTCATCAAAAAGAAAACGTTGAGCAATGCTGTTTTAGAGCAACATAATGCTTCCATCCAGACAACGTTTCTTTGTGCATTTCACCTAGACAATGATAAACCCACATACTGCATTCATCACAACAGCATGGTTTTGCAGGAGATGAGTGCAGGTGCTGAACTGACAAGACCTGACCAGTCCCTGGACTGTTGAGCAGCTAGAATCCTGCATCAGAATAGAATGGTACAGGATTTCGCTCCTATAACTCCAGCAATTGGTGTCCTCGCGTCCCAGATGTCTACAGACAGTGGTTTAAATAAAGGGGGCGCCACACAATGATAAACGTCACCCTGTTCCAGCTTTTTGAGATGTGTTCCTGCCATCAAATTTGAAATGAGGTGATCAGTTTCAGCATCTGATGTGTTCTTTATCTTCTATTTAGAATCAAATATGGGTTCACAAGATTTTCACAGTTAATGTAATTTAGGAACTCAACAAAAAACAAGGAGTCCTGGAAATAATAGTGTGACCTCCTCATAACTGATCAACATCATCGAGTCTGCCTGGCATTACTGCCCTCCACAAAATTCTTCAAGACGATAATCCTGAACATGTTACTGTGAAGGAGCATCTCTGCATCCCAGATGTTCTGTCCACGCTGTCCTCTGGGAGAATTCACCTGTGATGCCTGCTGATGCTGCATGTGATGTCATCAGGTCAGTTGTTGACAAGCTCTGTGATGGAAACTAGTTATTTCATTTATTTACTCTGTTATTCTTTGTTACTCTCTTTATTTGTTCCGGCTCATTGTGAGTACACTTAGTTCCAGTTACCACACAACAAGTATTGTGTTTGACACTTTGGGTTCCCACTGTCCTACACAGCTGCAACGATCTGTCATGAGAATCTCAGATATTTTGTCTGAGGCATTCTGCTTTGCTTTGTTAAAACAGTTAGTGTTTATCTTTGTCATTCTTCACTGATCTACTGAGAGATGTACGTACGACCCCTTTGCATAAGTCTAGTCATTGCCAAGTCTTTATTTTTAAGTCTTATTCTTGGTCTTACTTAGATATTATAGTCACCTGGTGGTTAAAAATATATAGAGTGGCAACACATTAATGATGATCTCTGGAGATTTCAACAATGCTTTCTGTCTCTGCTCTACTTCCTGCTGTCTGACAGTTTGTTAATTGTTGTTTATTTTACACTGCAACAATATAAGTTACCAAATAAAGTATAATTAATTTCAGTTCACCTCAACAGAAGGAAAAACTCTAGCAGATTTTGAATAGTTGCTTCTGAGTGTTATTTACCAAGAAAATTCCTCTGTGTTCCTTGCAGTTCTCCATGTGACATTATCAACATCAAATACATTCATAGCATCTCTGGAGATTTCGACTATGCTTTTTCTCTCTGCCACACTTCAAACTATCCAATAGTCTGTCATCTGAATTCAGTTTTAGTTCGGTTTGTTTATTTGTTCTCAATCATTTCTATTGCTGCAATATAATTATCACTTAAACGAATCCAACATTACTGAGTTTCAGTTCATTCATTCAGTCCATTAATGATCTAAAGCACACATCCAAAAGCACAAAAGGATGGCTGAGGAGGAAAAGAGACTGGCTAGCCCTGACTCCTGTCATAAATTTTGTTGAAATTCTTTGTAGAAAGCTTCAGTCTGACTTGTCAAAAATGGACTCCTGCAAAATAATAGCCTGAACACATAAACACAGCTACAAGAAGCTTCTTCATGGCCAAAAGAATCATTTCCTGGACTATGTTTCCAGAGGTGCTGAAGCAAAACTATTCTGATTTCACGCAGTTGTTTAATCTGCATTTAGTTCTGAACATTTCCAAAGTTCAGATCATTACTGTGTCAGTATCTGCACCAATGTTGCAATATCTCATATAGGAAGTTTGTGGCTTTGGCTTTACTTCTATATTACTACAAAGACTTACTATCTATTATTTCTCCTGCTCAGAAAAAATGTTCCCAGGCTAAAACAGCTCCAAATGTATGGAAATAAATTTAAATAAAATTCAAATTTGTTACAATCTACTGGATTCATTAGGTCCATTAGGTTTTCAATGTTAAAGAAATGCAAAAATAAATAGATAAACAAACAAAAACACCTACACTGTGTCATATTTTAGCAAACCTGACACAGGCTGAGAGTCTAATCTGCTCCAGTCCCACATTCTTTGGTTCCCCTCGAGTGATGTAAACACTGATTTATACAACGTGACATCTTTCATATTGGTGACATAGAATAAGCTGCAACAAACTTGCAATTGTGAGCACAAACTTCTACCAGAACTTTGGCAAAGTGCTGAAGCGCAAAAGAGGACCTTGTGCTGAAAAACATGAAATCTGCACTGGGTGTGAATTAACAAAATAGGATTGTGTAGCCGGTAGGCGTTCAGGCAGAATACAGCATATTAGCACCTGGAAACAGGGAACAAGTCGATGAGGCCACTGTTTACTGACTGCCATGAGCGTTTAATAACATGCAATTATATTTTAATCATGAAATTACTGACCATTTTAAAACCAATCTTGATGCGGTTATTGGAAATTATAGCAGTTGGGCTGGTAATGTCTTCAAATCTACATTTTTCACATATGTGGTCAGAGAAGGCGTTGTAAATTAATTGCGGAAGAGTATCTAACAGGGACACAAATTATTCAAAATCATTTGTTGGTATAAGTACTGTTTTGAAAATATTAAAGTCTGAAACTCATGGCTGGACCAAAGTTTGAAACAACAGAGCTACATTCACACAGCCTGGAAAGTAAATGTTACCTACTCTTAAGTTTTTGAAAATAGCAAACACATCCAAGTGATGTTTTTCAGGTGTTACAAAGCCTATCATGAGCATCCATGCATGCTATAGCCGGTTACTTCTGCTTTGAATATGCAGAGTATGATTTCAGAAAAGCCAATTGACTTTTTACAGATTGGCTAACTGCTAGATTGCTAATTTTCATACACATGCAACAAGGAAAAACTGGAAGATTGTAAGTAGAGCAGCCAGTAGAAACAAGAAGGAGAAGCTGCTTGGTGAGTTTTAAAGTTGTTGTGAAGATAACAGACCTGATTTATTATGTTTCTGGCTGTGATTTATTTGTGTTCCACATTTGTTGCTGTTGTTGCTAGGCTACCGTGCTGTGTGGAAGCGCTGATGTTTATGTTATTTCATGGTGCGTTCGTATTGGTTGTTTAGCTGACAGAGATCGTAGAGGCAGCGAAAGGCGATCACAAAGATCATTCCTCCAAACAAGTTGGTATCTGTCACATTTTTTTTTTTTGTTCGCATCTTTCATCTTTGCTCCTGTCGCATTGTGAGTTCTACAACCTCTGTTTTTGAGCCACAATGGCTGTTTTTCATTTTTCTTCCCCCCATGGTTGAACATCTTTTGTCTGAGATGGCTGAAATTGATCCTTTATCAGCCTTCTGATTGGTCCCTGACTGACCAACCAGAAAATCATTCTCCGTTGCTACATCCGGGGCGGAATATCTGGTTGGACAAAATAGCCGTCTCTCTTATTCACAACAATGGAAAGAGCGTAGCTTTTATTTGCTTGTATTACCATTTAAATCACTGAATAATTTTTGTTGAACTTTGTCTTAGTAAAAATGAACACTTCTGAACACACTGCAAGTGTAGTGAGGGTGCAGCGTATTTTTATCTCAAAATTGGCAGAAATCTGAACTGTACCGCCAAAATAAAGTAGGCTAGGCAGCAGACTACAACCCATAGCTACAACTCTGAAAGTGTTTTATTTTCCTTAAACTGGTTAAATGTGAGCTTGGGGCACTTGTAAAAGTGACCCCCGCCAAGATATTTGAGAGCCCTGGTTCGAAAAATGGTCATGTTTTCAAAGGTAAGTCTGTTGGTGGAGGCTGCTAGCATCAGCTGCTTACTCTGTCATGCTGTTAACTAAACTATTCAAAACATCCCGTTTTCGCGGAAAAACCCTGTTTTTTTTTAAGCTCACAACACGTATCGAAAGTGTTACCATTTTATTAATATCCAGCTGCTGTTGGTTTTCTTTGGTATTAGCAATAAGGCAATATAAAACCCCGTTTTTACAATGGGAGTGGACAGGAGACATGATAATTTTGTCCGACCTAGCAACAGGGGCGGGACTTGATAAAGGGTCAGTTGTACAGTGTGAACCCAGCATTACACAAGGGTGTTTAAGAAGACATGCTCTGCCCATTCTCAGAGGTTTTGAAATATATTTTGGTTTGAATACTGCTGGCATACATTTCAAAAGCACCCAGCAGCTGCTTTAAGCAGGGTGGAGTTCGCACATCAGCTCTGCTGTCCTTGTCTCAGGAGTGTGTGTCTTATGTAACACCCACTTTAAACAGGTACAGCAAGAGTAGCAAATTGTGAAACTGGGTGGAGTTAAAAATAATTTTACACTGAACATCTGAAACACACATTGAATGACTTTAAGTTGGTAGTCACTTCAGATAACTAAATAGATCTTTTCCAGTACTCTCACCTTTAGGCTTTTTGCTTGTTTCAAGTTTCAGGTGGCTGACCAGCAAATTCACCTGTGCCATTGCTCTCCTGGGATTGGCTACCTGGCTTTGCCTTCCTCTGCCCCACTGAGGTCTGATGTTCTGGTTGGTCCACAAGTCATTACACCCAACCAATGGTTAAATCTTGTCACTCCACTTTTTCAAACTTTGAACTGTACTTTTTGAACCATTTTTGTTCAGTTCTGAGAAACCTTGTCAGAACTTGAGCTCTGTAATTGTGTTGTTTATATAGGGGTTAATTCTTTTTGGTTAAACTCTATACAATAAATAACTTTTACTGTGATTATTATTATTATAATTATTATTATTATCTGCCTGGTTTATGAACGTCACCTCCCTTTTCCCTGACTGAGCTGGGTTGTAACAACTTTGTTTTGGGTTTCTTTTTTTTTTTGCATAATTTGCCTGTTTTTTTTTTGTTTTGTTTTTTTACTGTCTGCAGGAAAATCTGTTTTTCAGCTAAACCTATTACAGAGTTGATGGGGTGTGCCTATCAACTGGTAAGTTATCTTTTTCTTAATGAGTTTTCTCTGCATCCCAATTCCTGCTCTCAAATTGTGACTCAGGGCTGGTGAGCAGTGTTGGAAGTGAAAATGAAAAACATTACCATTCTTACAAATGAAATCAACCTTGTATAATTAGTTTTTCCACTTCCTGACAATCACTTTTGACTTGTACGGCTGAATTACCACAATATTTGAACTGGTTATTGTCTAGTATAGCAAACAATAATGCAGTGGAAAGGGCTGTTGGTGGGTAGAGATGTGGGCGGGGATGTGGGCGGGGCCAGATTGGCACAGAATCACTGGATTTTAGTGGTAAAAACCTGGAAACGTACAATGTTGAACAATAGGGGTAAATTTTTGAGGATTAATAATAATGCTAGGATAGGACTTATGCTAAAAAATAAATAAAAGAACAACTTGCTACGAATGAAACTCAAGTAGTAGGCATGATTCATACAGGACATTCCAGAAAGTTCTGTGGTCACATGTTCATGTTACCAAAAACACACATGAACACATCCCTGACAGCAAAGATGTAAGTCAACTGCTCCCTAAGAAGCAGCTAATCTCTAATTTATGTAAAGGTCTCAGATTATAAAGATAGTTTAACTTTCCTTACTTTTATAGACAGAAAGTTTTTTTTTCCCTTTAAATACAAATCAAAGAGACAGAAAAAAAGTCTCTCTGGTATTTCCAAAATGGACGTCAAAGACAAAAACTATGAAATGTTGCAGAGTTGAAACTTTCAATGGTTCATGAGAAAAACCCAGAAAATATCAAATGACAAGTCATCCAAGCTAGCTTGCCCTCTGATTGCACAGTGTAGGACAAACTGAAGGGAAAGCACCCCTGTGACTAAAATAAAATGATATTTAACCAAGATGAGTAATACGATTTCTAGCACTGAACAATTTATGTGTAATGGATTTGACATGCAACCTCTGCCCACGTTGCACGGTCCAGCAGCAGTAATGTGGAAGCGGAAACGGGGATTCTGACGTGCCATGTGAAATGTAAAATGCTGCATGTGTTTTGTTTAATGTCCATATTTGATGGCATTCTTTAAACTGTCCTAGGCAAGAGAAATAACGCCGTAGTAAAGTGAAATGAATTGGAAGTAAATTTAACCTTTAACGGGTCTCTGCATATTTGTTCGTGGCTGCACTTTCTGCCTGATTGGAGACAGGAAATCTGAACAACTAAAGCTGAGGCTGCTTTACATTTTTATGAGGCATCTGTGATCCCCCACATTAATTCTGGAAATTTTCTGTGTAGTTTCAAGAGCAACAGACATTCTGTGATGTGGGGGCTGTATTGCAATAAAATATCTTTAAAAAGGGTTGAATGGAGAGATGTCCCTGTTCTAAAAGCATCCAGGGACCTAATATAAATCAATCAATGCAAACTTTGGTCTTGAACTGAAGAGCTGGATTTAATAGAATCAAAGGAAAGTTGAATTGACATGTTCTAGGTTCATATGAGGACATAAAATCGGTGTAAAATCTTAGTTACCCATTTTTAATGACTTTAGAAGTATAACAGAAGAATAACATGATAATTTTCCTTTGGTAAATCCAAATGCAATTTGCTTCTGTGCTTTTTTTTTTTCTCTCTTATTTTCCTTAATTTCTTAAACAAAGCTATAACACAAATATACATACACACACACACACACGCACACACACACACACACACACACACACACACATATATATATATATATATATATATATACATACAGACATATATTGTAGGTATACAGTTATTAATCCTTATTCCTTTTACTCTCAATACAACAGAGTAATACGTAGTTGTACATCTGAATTAGTGTCAACAGTGTGTATCTGAATAGCAGAGAAACACTGGATAAACCTTTTTATTACAAAATATATTGAAAATGTCAGTAACTCTAACATAAAGGTCAAATCAATCTCTAAAAAAGTAAACAAAGTCAAACCCTGATGCTCATTCATTCTACTACAAAAGATGCCTAAAACAGGGGACTTGTAAATGTCAAATCAATTTATTTTACTCTGACACCTGCAGATAAAGGAGAAGTTCTAATTTTTCATCTTTATCCTTGTAAATATTACCTAAAAAGGTTAAAATTGTGAGCCAGGTTAAATTTCTAAAATAAATGATTTTCCTGTAAATTACAGTTTTTATTTTTTCCAACTTCAAAAGCAGCGCTAATCCTGTCACCCGTGACCTCTTTTGTGTCTCTTGAGCGCGTGTTGAAACCGTGCAGAAGTGTTGTGGTAGCATTATCTCTGTCAACGTGGATCCAGCTGCTACATCTCAGAACGAAGGAGCTTTTGCTGGAGCAGCAGGAAAAAAAAAAAAAGAGTCAGCTCTGAGGATAATGAGGTGGATCATATGCATGGCAGCACTTGCTAAGTTATATGGTTTCAACTTTCTATCAACTCTCCTTTTCAAACCACTTCAGCCCCCCGTAGCCCAGATAGGCTGTTTCCTCTATGACTGGCTGTTAAAATGTGGATGTTTCCTCTCTCAGACTGAAACTACTAGACAGCCCACACACGAAAGCTACATTCCCATGATGCCATCAAGCGCCACTAAATCATCCATAGCTTTATGATTACTGCAACTTCCTAATGCCAAAAAGCCACATTTATTCCACTTATCAGGGCTAAAAATAGGCAAGGTTTCATAAAGCTACGGATGGCGGGTTATTGTCGCTGGTGTCCATGTGTGCCAGTTGAGGATGATTAGTTTTCAATCCAATCTGTTTAAATTGTAAATAGAAACTACCCCATTCTCATCTTCTGGCTCATTATGGCAACCTTATCATCCAAAAGCTTTTTCTTTCCTTCTTTTTTTAATTTTGGAGAATATCCATTTTGCAGACTTGATTGTCGAGTATTGAATTTTATAGCAGCATTCAGAATAAAGGTTTAACAATTGAGCTTCACAGTTTGCAGAAAATTCTTCAGGTCTGTTTTGATTAAAAAAAAAAAATCTCTCTATATATATATATATACATATATAAATAAATAAAAGAAAAGTCCAAATAAAACCCCAAAATGTCTTGTTCCTGGAACTTTTGCAACAGTTTACACAAATTCATGTCAGTAAAATGTTTGTTGCATGTTTTGCTCAAAATTAAAACATAGATAAAAGCACAACAGCTCTCTTCTCTGACATATCTTTAGCTTTGTGTACATAAGCTGCAAGTAGGAGTGAGAAACTCCACCCCACACCCTCATCCACGCGGTGCACGTCTTTTACATTTGGCGATGAAGCTCGTACTACCCATTTACTGCCAAGACACAACATGCTTTTTTTCATTTTCTTTTTTTTTTTAAAGCCATTGCTTCAAACATAAATGAATTTCTTAGCTTGATAGATCAGATCATTGACAGTAACATACTGGACGAGCCATCTGGTCACTTGACCGCATGGCGCCATGTTGCAAACAGACGGGACAAAGCTGTCAAAGCTAACGGTAGAGTCGATGGCTAGCTCCCAATCAAGCATTTCAAACAAATCTGGGTATCTGATTGGTCCGATTTTTTGCTTAAAGGAGACAGTCTTTTTCTTTGTTGAAGAACAAATTCAAGAACATACAAAAAGTCCAACACATTCTGAACATTTCTGTTTCATTGAAATTCCTCCTTTAGAAATGTTTGCCAGATATTGGGCCAATCTGAACAATGGATAACAAATTATATAAAATGTATCTCACTACCCCCCCACTCTCACATTCTCTGCCCTACAAAATAATTTGCATATGTACATTTGTATTACAACTTTTTTCTTAAGACTCTAAGTTCTAGACTTTTAATACAAAACATTAGCATCTTTAGCCTTGAGTGAGCCTCGTCTGACTATTTTGATGCTCATATTATTATAGGCCTCGTTGAATCGCTACTGTTGACCCAAGACCTAAACCTTGAGCTGTGGACATTATGTAATAGTGTAGAATTTGTATTTATTCTTGTTTTAATGGTATGACAGGATTAGGCTAATGTCCAAGTGGGTAGCCCTGTGCATAACGTCATTAGGACACTTTGCAAGAAATGGTTATTACGTTGGGGGGAACAAAAAAAAAAACATTAAACAACAACAATTCCAAAATGTTTAAATTCAGCCTTTGTTGGACTGGTTCTTCTTCCCCCCTCTTCTTTCTTTTCCGATTCGGGTTCAAATATGTACAACTGAATCTGTGCGTTGGCCATAGCTGTAGAAAGTTGATCTGCCCATTTTCCAAAGCCGGATAAGGATAAGGTGCCCATGAGCAAGGCACCTGAAACCCCCACCTGCTCCCCTGGCGCTGCACCGCATCAGCCCACCACTCTGGGTCCAGAAGCCCAGATGGGTCAAATGCGGAGAAAGAATTTCCTCACGGGGATAAATAATAGGAAATCAAAAAGAAAAAAAAAGGTTATTTTGAGTGGCAGCAAAGGCAGCCAATCAGCATCAAGTGCTTGCATTTCATAATAAGGTTGCCAGTTGAACCCAAAAGGACATAAAATACAATGCAAAAGCACACGTTTAAACCCCTCACCCTAACATAGCTTTCTGAAAGAGGTTTTTAGGAAACTTCTGAGACATTACAGACCCAACTGAAATTGTATTGTCTTTATATGACATCACAGAACAAGGATAAATACCCTGTTCAGCCATTCTATGTCACCTTTAATATACATTTATCTGATGTGGTACAAAAAGATTCACCCCGTAAAGTTGTCAAGGATGTAATGTGTAACCGCAGATGAAACAAAAAAAAAAGTACCAACTGTAAATATGTTTAATTCCGCTTCAAAGTTGGACCTTTTAACATGGGGGTCAATGGGGATTTGCCCTGTTTTGGATTGCAGAACTGCAACAAAATGTACTTCCTGGATGAGCTAATCAACTATGTCTGGAGCGTCTAGAGACAACTTGTGTTGAAACAGATGATGTATAAATAAAGACTGAACTGAAATTTTTAATTAAAAAATGAATCAAATAAATTGAGAAAGTAATGACAGAAAAATGATGGAAAACAAACAAACAAAAAAAAGATTTCAGACTGTGCAGATCTCAACATGACTCAGTTGCTCCATGTTACTATTGCTACACCACCAAGATAACATACTTCTTTTATGAAAGCAATAATGTCCATTACTTCTTGTATCTTTTCATCCGGAACCATTGTTGAGCCTCTTGCAGCGTGAATGACTCCAGACCATTGCATCCACATGTACCGATTGTTAGTAGGAAACAATAATAAAAAAGGGCTCTTGCCTTTTACGACAAGTTTCTATTTCTGTGCTTTTCACTGCAAATAATCAAACATTCATACTAACAAAAACAGGGTGGTGAAAAGAAAAGCAAACTGACTTATAGGAAATGTTTCTACTGCACTGTGCAGAGAAAATTTGCCAAGAAAACCCAACTAAATTTGGACATTTTTAAAAGCTGACTGCGTCATGCTCAGGTTACAGCCAGTTGTTGCCTGCAGTGTGATTTAATTTTAAAGGAATACATCATATGATTGCAGAGACACACTGACCACGCTGATCCTAAAAAAATGGTTGTCAGTTTAAAACAGGAGTAAAGTAGTCTTGAAGTGTAGGCTCAGTTGATGTAGTTTCGACTTGCATGTTGCACTTTTTGCAGCCTCCTGTTGGGTACCTGCAGCTGCCGAGTACCTGAAATCCAGACCCCAATCCCACACAACAGTGACAATGGGTTGGGATCATGTTGTGTTTTCATTTAAAAGTGACATAAAACTAAGCAAATAATAAAGCATCATTACTGCAGTTGGAATACCACATCAGGCAAGATAAAGCCACAAATTAATTCATAAGTAGGGGCGTGGTCATTTGATTGATGGCAGGCAAAATCATCGGCTAGCTGTCTTCACTTTTGCTACTTAGCACTTGACTTCATAGAACAGCTTGTGAACTGTGAATGAAAACCTAACACGGCACAGTCATATTTAAAAGCGAGCACATTTTGTTATGGTGTTAACTATTGTAACTGGCCAACATGACTGGCTTAGCTAAACAGCACGCAGCTTGTGCTAAACCTGCATCAACTAAACACAGAATTCATTTTTGATGCTACCACTGAAACAGCATCTACCACCCTGCTGCAAACGTCTGCCCTGGCAGCACTAGTTTTAGTTGCTGTGTCTGTGGCACCACTCGAAATCTGAATGTTAATGTGAATGGATGTTGATTAGCAGGACGAGTTAGCTTGAGCTAAGCCAGCGAAGCTAAAAATGACTAATTTGTAGTGTTTCCCAGCCCTGCCTGTTCCTCCCTTTTAAAACATGGTGCCTCACAGAGGCTACATTAGCTACATTACCGAGGGGTTTGTTCAGTTCTTCTTATACAGTTTATAAAGAAGACAACTCAAACTTGAAGTGGCCATCAAGGGTACATCATCTCCTGCCTACAACAAATCAGCACAGAGTGAACAACAGCCTCCTATTTAGCAGTTTTCTGGGGTCACACTGAAGAACCAAATCCAATACAGGGACCTAGGTCTCGGCCCTGTAGACGTTCCCCCGTAGAAGTTCCCGATAACTCTCATTGTAGGACTGTTCATGGTAATTGAGACACATGCCAACAGCCAAAGCCAGTATGGAAACCCATTTAAAGTGTCATTAATTTCATTACTTAAGGGGGAAGCAGGAAACATGCACACACCTACACAAACATAAACACACACACACACATAAAAAACAAGCGAGAAATCGTTGCTAGGGTAACAGTAATTGCTCTGAACTTTTTGTAACCAGAATCCTAATTTTCTTGCAGCAACATTTCACAAAAGGTTAATTCAGCCTGAAGCTGTCATTGAAAGTCTTTTAAAGAGAAATAAATCCATGAAACATAAAATTGCCATATTAAGTCAATTAGGTTATCAAAATACCTTCAACAACTCAGTTTTACCAGAGAATTGATTTGTTGTTCTGTTGGCTGATGATGGTAAATGTTGGAAGAGCTGGCTTTCATTGTTTTTAAATGATAATGTCTACTTTTTTATTCGATGCACCTGCTTCAATGTGACTCTAAGTAGAGGCCTGTTTGTCTAACTACATTTATCTTCATTGAGTACTTTCATTGTGTTGCATCATTCTGTCTTTATTTTCACTATGCTTCACTTCTTCATATTTTTTTTCTCCTTCATATATTTCCTTTCAGGACCTGACTTTTCAAGTCATAACAATTTCTGTATTTAAATGTAGTTTAGCCCATTAATGGAGTATTAGATGATACGGTACATTTGCCCAGTCTCTGCATTGGTCATTGGCCCTTTTTTCACCTTATTAACAACTATATGCTTCACTAGACACTTGTTTTCATGACCACACATTCAAACAGCGTTTCCTTTTCTATTTCTGTGTCACACACAAACACACACACTGATGAACATATAAGAGGTAATGTAAGCCTGATTGGCGGCCAATCACTATAATACTTAAGAAACAACCACATCATTTGCTTTTATATTTCATGTGATATCATTATGCAAGTTTTGTTAGGGGAATTTGAGTTACCTATTTCATGACAGCCCAAAGCAAAAACCATCTTTTCCAACAGTAAAAAGATTGAGGTGGAAGTTTAATGCCCCTCTAGTCTGTCTTGAATATGAAGCAAAGACATGATTTGACTTTTTAGATGAGCCTCTCTACTAATTCACACAGAAAATAGGTAAGATAGATAATATCTGCACTCCATAAATACATTTCAATGTTTTTAATAGTGTGCAAGCAGAAAGAAGGTAATTTCACTGCTTGTATTCTTGCAAATTTCATTGTAATACTCTGCTCTACCATTGATATGAGCAATTCAAAAAGCCATCAGATGTGCCACCAAATTCAACTAATGGCTTCTATATTAAGCTTTGGGAAATACACTCCAGGAAGGAGATTTTATTGTATTGTGTTATTTGAGTTGCATTAAGATTGGTGGTTAGAAATGCACCCAGATGTAGCAACAGCAAAAGTTTGTTTGCTCAGATATGTTTAACTAAAAGAAAAGAGGAAAATTAAAACATTTGAAGAGCACTAAAATGCATTTGTTTTATGCAGAAAGCCATAATTTCTGCAAGTCTACTTACTTAGATTGGAACATGTTTATATTTCAACATTTCATCTTAAACTGAAGAAGAAGAACTGGACAAATCCCATGTGATGTCACCCATAGGGGCCCTGCTATGGACTGCCCATGGGTGTACCCCTGCCTTTCGCCCGGAGAGAGCTGGGATGGGCTCCAGCAGACCCCCATGATCCTGCACAGGAAATAGGATGGATGGATGGATGGATGGATGGATGTCACCCATAGGTTTTGTGGAGAGTGTTTTTTGAAGCTTCTTATCCACCCTCATACTTGCTTGAACAGAGGGACCCAGCTGCTGCCAGAAGCAGAAGCCGATGAGCTAGAAGCAGTCCAGCTGGTGTCCTACAGTTGTCTTGACCAGTAGCCTCCAAATGTGAGTAAAGATGATTACTGAGCGTGTTTTGCTTGGCCTCAGAACCTTCCAAGCCAACCAAAAAACAAAACAAAAAGACAAACAAACAAAGTCTCTTGGTATACAGTTAATAACAAACCATATTATCCCTCTGTTACACTTCACAAGTCAAGAAAGTGGTGACTAAAGTGATCCCAGACACGGACTGTGACCCCCAAAATACTGCATCACTACTTGATGTGGTAGAAAAAACAAGTCTATGGAGACCAAAGCTGTTGTTTGAACCAGTCAATAACTGTTTATTCTGACTGTAAAGTTGGACATTTTAATAAGACGGTCAACGGTGAGGTCACCACTAATGATGATAATAACCGCACATTTATAAACACTAACGAGAAAACCTACAGAAACATAGCAAAGTATTAAACAATTATATATGCAACTGTGTAAAGTGAAAGCAGTGGCGTCCAACTGGTAAGCAAGAAGCAGATGGACGACCAGAGTGCTGCACTGGAAGGATTATATCTGGTGATCTTTAATTTCAGTTTTGGGCTTCAAAGGCCTGCACTGAGAAAATGAGAAAGTTGCAGAGTGACCAGTAGGCTATCAACAAATGGGTGGGCAGTGGCAAAGGGCTCATCCAGGGACCATTACAGAGGCACACACAAGACAAAATTACTCTGTCTGAGTGAATTGTAGCTCTAGGCGAGAGTCTGATCTATCACACAGTCATTTGGAGAAAAAAAAAGAAAAAGAAAATACGCCCTTTTTCAATTCTAAGCTTTCTTTTCCATCTCTCTTCCGTCAAACAAAGCAGAGTCAAACAGTGATCTTTTACCGAGCATACCTATATCGTTCATTTCATTCTGGGGTTTTGCAACAGGTTTTTAAATAATGATTGGAGTATAAGCTGCATGACTAACATTTCAGCCTGTTAATGATATAACAAAAGTAACGTTCCTTATATGGTTTATATATGAAGATCTATGGGTCACCAGGCCCTAAAACAATGTAACAGTACCATTAGATAACAACAGCACATGGCATGTTAGACCAAATGTGGACACATTGTGCTAAATAAACTAAGTACACCTCATGATTTGACACCATCACTGATCCACCCTTTAGCGACACTAACTTGAAATAATCATTTTCTGTATGTCATTATCAGTCTCTTATCTTGTTGCTGGAGTTTGAATAGACCGCTGCTTAACTGAACCCTTTTTCTTTCCTTTAGCCTATTTGGTGGCGTATTTGGGTTCATTTTCCAGCTTCATGGTCCAGTCTCCACCGAAGCTTTAGCTCTGGGACTGATGGCTTTGTTTTTGACTCTAGAATACTTTAGTATAGAGGTCATCACAGCTCATGGTGACCGTTACTTCAAGATGTCCAGACCCAAGTCATCGCCCCTTCACTACTCTCCTTGACAACTGGTAAGATGTTTTTGAGCTAATAAGTTGGTTTTTGCCTAGCATAGCGCCGTGCATTAACAACAACTCACTTCTATGGCGCCTTTCTAGTCCAGGGCTTTTACAATGCAACTTACTCAAATAGATGGACCTATATAATGGAAAAAAATACTTAATACTATAATTTCTCCAGTTATCCCTTTAATAACTCTTATAAATGCAATTAGACTATAGTTTATGTAAATTAACCATAGGTAGAATTTTGTGATAGCTTAAACAGCATGTCTTCTTCCTGTTCAGTCTTTTTTCTAATCACAGTGTCCTGTATTTCATTAATAATTTCTCTGAGCATTGGCCAATTTGACCTTGGGATGACCTTGCTGGGATGTCCACTCCTGCTAAGATTAGCAGCTCTCGGGGATGTTTAGCTCGTGTTGATCTTTCTCACAGTAGAATTATCCATTCCAGTTTCTTTTTCCGGTGTAACTCTTTCTAGGCTGCATCAACAACTTCTCTAAGATAACTGCTTATGTCTTTCCTTCTTGCCGTTGTGTTAACACACAACTGAATGCTCCAGATCAGCAAACTGCCCACGTTTCCAATGATCAGTTGAAAGATTGATAATTGGTCTGCACCTGACTGCTACTTACTTTACTTTTTCTTAATTTATTTTTGAAGTAACAGGAGTTTGCATGTTAATGTTGAATTGCTAAATTATTAAAAATGATTAAAAATTGGCATGTGTTGTTTTTCATCTGTGGTTATATTTAGCTAAGACCTGCTAATGATGCTAATGACTACATGATTTGTATATCCTGTTAAGTAAAACCTTAAAAGGCTGTAATTTCTTTGTGAAGCGACAAAAGTAAGTCAGAGAACTCATACAACCATCAATTCTAACCTGTAACAAAACCAAAAGAGAAATTATAAGAAGCAAAACATATAGGAGGTAAGTTGTGCTGTCAAAGATCAAGAGAAAAAAAAATGAGATGCTGTTTGATTGTACTCCGCCTGACAGAACAGAGATGAAAAAGTACTGGAGCACAAGTTGTTTATTTTCATACTATCACAGTGGGGGCACAGAATCAGCTCAAGATCAGTCCTCTTTCATGCTTCTTTGAGAGAAACATCTGGTTTTCAATTAGATGTTTAGCAAGCATACATCAGGGGGTAACCTCACAGTAGAGGTGGCGTCTGTTGGCCTGCAATAATGATGTGGTAATATGCCTATCGAACGGTGCATGGATGGAGAGCTCAGCCTGCCGCAGTATCTTAAGATAGCTTTGCACGGTCTGTTTCTTCTGATAAGGCACAATCTGATTGAAGCATGCTGCAGGAATATAAGTCGTCTAACAGAAAATAAACCTCAGTCAACAGCCACAGATTAATAAATCCACACCCGGAATCACACAAACGTGATCCTGTCATGTTGGTCTCATATTCGTGTTTGAAACCCCAGTTCACCTCCCTATCTCTGCTGGCGTTTTGCCTGCATGAGTTTGAATAATACCCTCTGAGCATGCCAGGGGGTTATCAGCGTCCCCCTCCTGGTAACAACCTGTCTTATAAAGTTGTTGTTGATGTGGGGTTTTTTTTATTATTATTTTTAATTTTTTTTTTTTTTTAGTCGAGGTTGCAACATTTGACAATGCAAAGATAGCTGAACTAAATAAATAAATAAAAGAGGAGGATCTGCTGGAGCTGATAAGACCTCAGGATGGTGAAAGTGATTACATCCCATTTTCTTCTGCATGTGGATTTTGCTGATCTGACCAAAATTTACTGAACAATACTGTTGAAGGGGTGTGAGTTCTAATGCTGTGCAGCTCTGATACTCAAACAGCTGAGTTCAAGGGCTACTTTTGGACAGGAGGAGAGCTGATGACTTGTTAAAATTACTCAGATATCACTGCAAGGCCTTCAGCACAAACTCAGTTGAAAAGAATTTTTTTTTTGACTATAATTATCAGGGAATAAAACTTTCATGATTAATGCGGGGCTCTGCAGGACAAACACAGTATGAGTGGAGTGTTGGCGCTTTGCCTGCTTGATAACAACCTTGTATCTCTTCCCTTGCATGTGTCTGCCATGTATGAAGATGAGTAGTGACACATGTCCTCCTGCTGCTAACACATTAGTCCCCCAAGGCCTCTAACCTGCAGGAGGACAGCAAAAGCTGCTGGTAGCAACGCTGAGCTACTCAGCCCTGAGGCTGCGGTGATCTGGCAGCTGATCCATACACGCTGATCGAAGCTGCCACAGGTGAAGGCCAGCATTTGTGCTCAGAATGATCTATCAACAAATCACAGCCTGCCACCTTCAACACACTGTTGTTTGAGAAATGCATTACGGTTCACTGGATAATAAACAAATTGCATTTAATGCTTTGAGTTTCCAAACATAAACCAGTCATGTGGCAGGGGTTAAAAGAATGGTGGCTATCTTCACGCCGCCAGCTCGGATTGGACTTTTTACAATCATCAAGATTGACCAGCTACATTATAATCCTCATGGCTGCTATGGTAACCTGCACACAGAACTGATGTAAACAACGCAAAATGGAGGGTGGTAAACTGGATGGGTGGTTCTGTGTGCTTTATTGTTTCAGACAGTTTATTGGGAAAATAAATAAATAAATCCCACTTTGTGTGGTTGTTTACTGTTCAGACTTAAATAAATGAATACATCATATATCTATATCTATATATATATCTATATCTCTCTCTCTATATATATATATATATACATACATATGAAACCTACATATACATATATATGTATATATATATACACACACACACACACACACACACATATATGTATGTATTTTAAAGGAATTT
>JBAMYA010000005.1:2256257-2271225 GCA_037176975.1 Arrhamphus sclerolepis
CCCCCCCCCCCCCTCCCCCCCCCCTTCCCTCTCTCCTTCTCCCCCCCCCCCCCCTGCTATATTTAGTACAAGGCTGCTCAGAGGTTTTCCAAGCACTGACTGATGGACTTGCAGGCATGGCCTCAATTTTTTTGCCCAGTGGCAATTAAAGCTAAAGTCACTGGTGGGGGATTTAAAAAAGAAAAATGTGGATGAAGTCACTTACTTTGTTTTCATTTATGTGGTTTATTTCAGCTAATACTGCAAGATACAGAACCGAGAAAAGAGAACAGTATTGAACAGAAGCACCAGTTCTTTCATTTTCCATGTTTTTGCAGGAACTTCATCTGTTAAAGGCTTAACGTCTTTGACATGTTATGTAACATCTTAGCATGTGTGGATAGTAAATCATATCTTTTCAGCAACATAAACTGTGACACAACAACAGCAAATACAATACCCAACTGGCTTGTAAATGCTCCCCAAAGAAAGGAATGACTATCCATATTGGACCTTTAAAAGCTCTGTATAGCCTATCACTCTAGCACCATATAAGTCTCCCTCAGTCTCACCCGGGCATCCAGTTACAAACCTTAAGAGCATAAAGGTTGAATAGTCTCTTGGCAACTTATTATTGTGAACAGTATGGCACTGCCCTCATGGACAACAACTTGAGGAAGACTCAGTCCGTGATTCTGAAAAGCTCCCAGGAGAATGCCCCCAAGACATAGGTAGTCTACTGAAGGATGATGCATTCTTGCACCTATGTCTACAAAACTGGTGCATGTATAAATGGAATTGTTCTTTAAGTTGAAAATGTGTATTTTGGATGTATTTGTGATTGAACAGAATAATGAAAATCATTGCACATGTTATCTTTTACAGTGTGCAACCATACAGCCATGTCTGAATATATCACGGTAGAGCAAAGGGTGAATTACACAATGAAGTGTCATGTGGCATAACTATGCCTTGGTTGCAAACCACATTATTTTAAGCTCTTTTTGGTGGTGAACAGTCTTAAAAAGGTATGAGATCAGATTGTTTCTCCTTTCTTTTTTCCTTTTAACTAAGGATATAAGTGTAAAAATGCTGTAACAAATATAAGAAGCCTCTTTTCTCCCTTTTCTCTCTTTATCACACATGCACACTCCCACACATGGCATGTGTAAGTTGAAAGGCCAATGACATTGGTGGCTAATTGGTGGCTTGGTTCATTAGCCGCCCAGTCTCCATCTCTGGCCCCTGCCATTATCCCTCTCAGGACCACACCAAGGTTGTGTCTCCATGACTACGTCCCTCTGAAAAACCCACACCAGGTCTCTTCACTGAACACTGCGCTGCCTTTGTCATATGATGTATGATCTCTTTTCAGATTTTCTCAGATTTGCCTAAAACTGTTCTCATAATAATTTAAAAGGTCAATCTAAAATCTTTTTGATGGAAATGTGGTTATTGCTTCAGATTATAATATTAATGAAAGTATATGTGTTTCACAATTGATTCATCCACTGCTGCCACTTGCCCTCTATCATACCTACTAATTGTTTAACATTTCAGACCAAGCCCACTCCATCTGCCCTGAAGACACCTCAACCTGTCCTGTCTTCCCTAGTCACTGTATCACCTGCGTCCTCTGGCTCACCTGTTTCCCCTTCCCTCATTAGCTCCTCTGTATATATTGTTAACCAGACGACTTCCAATTCCCCTCTGACAGGGTGTCAATTATATCATGCCAGCCATGACTGGTTTTGACCTCCAACATGCTATGGACCCCCCTTGTGTTTCTGCCTGTTACAGACGTCTGCCTGCCTAATGACTTATCCCCTTGGCTAATCCCTTACCTGTTCTTGCTTACATTGCCTTTCATAGAGGTGAACTCTTTGAAACTGACTTTGAGTCACGCTATTGAGTGCTGTATATTCCCTGGCCTGGTGCAAATGAATCTAAATCTCTAAATCTGCTGTGGCATATGGAGAAGCACATGTTAATTTTTTGATATGTTGATTTTTTTTCCTTTTCCTTCTATTTATGCCTTTTTATATGCATTTTTATTTTGCCCCAGTAAATAAAACTAGCTATCCTACACTGGCTTCAATGACTAAAGTCATATAGAAAAGCTTTGGTTACCTGCTCATGGATATTGTTAAGAAGCACAGCTTTGTGTTTAAAAACAGAACAAAAGTTCCATTAACAAACTGTAATGACATTCTGATGCTAAGGACGGGTCCTGCAGGGCACATAGCTCAATTAACCCAAGAGTGACCCATGCTAATTGCAAGTATTAGTCAAACGGGCTTTGTGCAACAGCTAGAGAATCCATGCCTTTTAGTGTGAAATTATTGCCCCCATAGCATATTTACATCTATTCTGTATGCGGGAATGTGAAATAATTACAGCCAATATTCTACTGAAAGGGATATGAAATCTCACAAGGCCTCACCTTCAGTTTTTGATTTATCATTAAAGGAATAATAACTCCACTCCAGGAATTATTGTTAATCCCTTGCAAACTTCTTCACATTAATCTAAATTGTATATTTTGAAGTTTTTGCCTCAAAAAATCCGATCATGTTCTTAGAATGTCTTGAGGATTAGTACTTTTTCATCTATGAATATATACGAATACATAATCTGGCCCTGCTCTGCTCCTCCAGCAGCCAGCAGATGAACTCCACCATCACCAGTTCTAATACTGGGTTAGTACTGGGGTTCAGTGTTTGAACCTGAGAGCAGCTGTCAAAATGAGGAGGATGTATTATACAAGTTTGTGGATGTATCATATTGATAATATATTCACTTTCTAATTCATGTTTTTTATGGCTTTGAAATATATTATAAACGTAACAGTAATGGATAATGTGAACCTTTTGATGAAACATCATTAGCAGCTCATGATGTGATGCAACCTTAGATAAACCTTGGACCAAGTAAATGGCTGGAACAGATTCAGATATTATTATTAGTTTATATCACTTTATATCCAGCTGTTTTTGGGGTAACAATTGCAAAGCACTCGTGCCAAAAATGTAACTGTAGGTGCTTCTTTTAGATTCAAAGCAGATTCCACAGTCACAGCATTAATGGCTGATTTTGCTCATGATATTTAATTGTAATACATGATATTTAGTGGACACATTAATAGATTAAAGACTCGATTCTTCTTTTATTGGAAGCTTTTTTTTTTCTTTCTTTTTTTTTTAACTCACAGCCCATTTTTCATTAAACTAGTCGTATATGAGGCTGAAGAAAAGAAATTTAGAGATTCATTCCTCATCCACCCAAAATCCCCATCTCCTGAGTAAACCTGCAATTTAAATTAAATTCCTTTATAGGCCACTCAGGTGGTCCAGGCTTCAGTTATTTGACTCCCATTTTATCTGGATTTCACTGGGTGTATCTGCTCTTCCATCTCATCTTCGCCCAACGCGCGATGGAATAAATAATTAGCTGCCCCTGCTCTGCATGCTGCATGGTACAGGAGCAAATTTACATGAGGTTAGATTATGTTTTCAGGCTGGATTTGAGCCCAAGGTAACTGGTGCCTTTTAGGTGCAATTTCCAAGAAGTAAAACAAGACTGAAGCTCACTAATTGGCTTTTTTTCGGCATGTAACTGAGCACGTCCGTATGTCAGCTCACAACTCTGTCGTTCGTGTTGTTGCCAACCTGATGTTTCTCATCTGTATGTTATACTTTTAAAAGTTTATATTTAGTCATCTGTGATGCTGGTGTTCCTCTTCTGTGGGTTCATACATAAAGCTCTCAATTTGACAAATATGGATGAGATGGAGAGTTTGTCAGCAGCAGGAAAGCAGAAGACAGATCAAACCCTCAGATATGTGCAAGTCAAATCAGGAAATTAGATGTAACGCTGGGTGGTGGCATGCACATTTCGGTGGAGCAATTATCCTCACTGCCTTGTCACTGCATACTTTTAAGATATATGTTTAACACTTACTTGCTCAGACAAAACAAACTGCAGATAATCTGAAACAGACTCCAGCAATGATACCACAACATAATAATAATAATATGATCCTCATTAGGTCTTATAATTAAGTTACTACAATCTCAGCTAACACAAAGTTTCAAAGTGAAGTAGGTCATCATTTCAAGAAGCATTTGTGTGTGTGTGTGTTGGATGTGTGGGTGGATGTGTGGGTGTGTCTTTTAAAGTAAAAATGTCATTTACATTTTGATAATAAACTATTACATTGATGTTCTCAGATTAATGTGACAAATCATATGTGGAGGCTGGGGCACTGTTTAAAAATGAATAAATAAAACAAAACATGACGAATTATTCTACTCAGGGACAGGGAAATGATTTGTCGCTCTTTCTGCCAATCACGAGGACTTTTCTGCTGTTTCCATGGAGGTTTGCACTCATCTCGTCCATGCGCCGCGTCAGTGACTGGTGTTGGAGGTAAGCAGGAAGAGGCAGAGCTGCTGTTAGGTGTTAGGTGTGCACTAAAAACCACTTTGGATCAAAAATATAATCTGTGTTCATGACAGCTACGGTCATGCTGCATGAAGTAAAATGAGCTAACAGAGGGGTGGAAAGAGGGACTGGAGAACAATGTCATGGTGGCATATTGGACAGGTAATTGTCCTTTTTACCTTTTTGCGTACTAAAAATAGTTCAGGTAATTTGATGCCCTGTCACTCAGATGAAACATGAGGGAAACCTGTCAGCCTGAGATGACAGTAGAATAGTTAATGCCATATCCTACAGTTACCTGGTACTCAGTTTGCAAGATTTGCATATTTTTCTGTCAAGGATATCAAATAAATATTTAGCCGCACATACAGATTAGGAGCAGAAAGTTGTAGGCTATGTGGTCATGAACTGTGATAAATTATGGTGCGATGAAATCCATCAGAGAGACTGTCATAAACTATGTAATCCATGCAACATGATGATGTTTGGTTTGCTAGTGCATGTCAATGTGTTCTGGAAGTGTGAGTCTAAAGGCATAGTTTTCCATGGAAGTTAGAAAAAGAGGTAGAAAAAGAGTATTTTACTTGTAGACATTCAAAATTTCCAAGTCAAAAGTCTAAAACATTTTATTATCATGAAGCGACAAGTCACAGGTTGAATGTTTAATAAGAAAAATATGGGACCTTACACATTTTACAAGGATTGTGGACTGCATACTTTATATAACATACAGAAAAGGCAAAACACAAGTACATAGTTGGGATACAGTTAAGAGATTTCTGCAAAGGTTGATTATAGATGAGACAATTATTTTTCTTCAGCTAGAAAAATCTAGGAAGAAAGAACACTAACCTTTTACAATTTATCTCTTTTCATTGGAAAACTCAACAATTACATTATATAATCCCAGCAAAATGAAGAAGGAAAAAAAAAAACCCTGACAGCTGTTTATGTGATTACAAGGGAGCAAGATGATAATCTCCAATTAAAATTGGAAAAAAAAAGAGTTAAGACCTCGATAAAGGCTCTTCTTTGTCTTCATCTTTTACTGTTATCAAGTGCAGAACTTTCTAGTTTAAATGTGATAACTGCTGGAGGGTAGAATGCTTCATAAATCTCTACAGTCATTATGCAAATATTTTCATATTGCTGTTCTAACACCTGGTACCTTGATACTTCAGAATCAGAATAACAAAGTACAAAACAATTGTAACTGCTTCAAAAACCCACTAACACAATAAGGACACTTTAAGATTTAAGTTTAAAGAAAGTAACGATGTATTTGTTTTCTGACTTCATACTACACACAGGGTAAAAATCTGTCTTTTTTTTACCCACTTTTTGACCTCAGAATTCTTTTCTAGCCTCTGCAGAGAATACTCGCTGCACTCAAATGTCTCATTCAATCACTTCTTCTCTGGGTGAAGTTCATGACTGCGCATGAAACCCCAAAATATCTGTCACAGACAGTGATTTATCACAGAGCCACTGCCATTGTGCAGACAAACAGCAAAATTTAAGCTTCAGTAGTTGTCTATAGGCCTCTGTGTGTGTGTGTGTGTGTGTGTTCGTGTGTGTTCATGGCAGACAAACATGCATACATAAGCATGGAGTCTAACTCTCAAGGGAAATACAGTGCAGAGTCTCACAGCAGATGAATTTTCATTATTGTGATGGTTTTTTTTATTTCAGAGGATGGTAGGTAGCCATGGCAGCCCTTAAAACTGATTAGTTCTGATATTCTGCACATTAAAGAGAAACGGGAACATGACTGGAGCGGTGACCTTGGATCTTGGTCCTCAGAACTCACAGATGTTTTATATTCAAGCTATTCAGTTGGAGACTGATTTACACCTGGAAACCCAGGTGACCACAATTAACTGTAATCAACAGCAGGTGGGAGAGAAAATCAGCAGAGTGGTGGGTGAATATCCAGGGTACAAAAACACTAAGTTGGACAGAGTAAGGAAGTAAGGAAGTATGAACACCAACAAAGTGAGCCAGCAGCAAGTCCTGATAGTATATTGCTGAAGTTAAAGTTGGATCAGAGAAATCTTTCACCCTGATAGGCTTGATATCGCAACGAGAATGTGGCTGCATTCAAGACTGACTCCAATATAACATCTATCATCATCACTACCATTCTAATAACACAATAATGTAATAAAATATAATCCTTTTTTTTATTACAATTAAATAAAAAAGTAAAAACATTTTGAAAACAACCTAATTGCAAATGTGTTTTTTTAATCATCATAATGACAAAATACTAATTAAAATGGTTACAAACACTGAAGGTACGTAACTCTGATGGTCCCTGTAGTGAAGGTCAGGAAAAGTTTGTGGACTGGTTTGATAGCTGGAAAATAAATAATCAGGGCCAGCTGCAATATCAGTAACTTAGATGAGTTTTACGATTTAACCCCGTGTTAAACTCCTCTGTGATGTTTATTTCCATGTTGCTTGCAGGTTTTCTTGTAATTTGCAATTGAGCCATCTTCAGCTGAAATCTCTTTTCTAAGTTCAATACCTGCATCAGTTCATTAAGTGGCAGCTGTCACTATCCAACCGCTCTTACAACTGCAGATTTTAATCATAGCTACTAGTTGTGAGCACAAGGGTATGGGTGTGCAGTAAATGAGCCTTTGGAAATAACTTGAGTACCACAAAATGGTGCTATTTTTATGGCACTAAGGCATTGCATTTAGGGCTTTTTGTAGACATGACCACTTCTGGTAAGAGAACTTAACAAGCCAAAACAAGTTAGGCAGATCATGAATTTTCTACCATGGTTACTGCAATGCTGCTGAGCGTACACTGCATAGCTCCAAAGCGAAGAAGATACACATCTGTCCCTTCACGGCTGTCCCTTCTGTCACAGAAAAGATGGAGGACACTGATTGGATGTGAGAGGGAATAATCAGAATAACTGGAATTAGACTGGAATAACTAAAGGAAGAACTTAGCATGTGGAAGACCAGAAAGACACATATTTACAAAGTCCCTGATGAGTGTGTGTGCTGCCCCTGGTGCACACTGGTGTTTATTCATCATACCCCAAAAAAAACAACAATCAAATTTCTTCCTGCTCACAACTCAAATAACCCACGTGCTTTGAAATAGTCCCGCGTCCGTGCATGATTGCATTGGCTTGTTCTAGCTTTGCACCAGCAACCTGATTGGCTGACGCTTTTGTAGAAGCAGGAAAAGTTAGAAATCCCTCAACTTTTTACGCAGCCAATCTTTTCGTTTCTTTTTTTATCACAAGGTAAGCAGGACAGGAATGATGACTGTTCGGGGTTAGCAATCACGTAGAATCCTTTATCCTACCTTTTGTCAAAACTGCTATTTAATGATACAGTTTTCGTAAGACATAAGTGATTTATACAGCATGCTTGCCACCTGTGCCATCCAACACCTCCTTCCAGTTTGAAGATTATATTACTAGACATTGTATCGACAAGTCCGGAAGCCCTAAAGGGCCATACATGCATACATTTTATTTCCACCGTTTTCTCGTGATAATGACATAATTTTCCCGTGATAACGACATAACTCCGTTGTCTTCTCGTGATAACAAGTTATTTTTTCCTCCGTTTTCCCGTGATAACGAGATCATTAATTTGAGATCTCAAGGGCATTGCAATGCCCTGATTAAGGTTGATAGACCGAAAGCTTGATGAAAAATACACTTGTTTGTATGGTGTGCAGAGACTTTTTTCTTAGTTTTCTTGAGATCTCAAATTAATAATCTTGTTATCACGGGAAAATGGAGAAAAAATAACTCGTTATCACGAGAAAACGGAGGAAAAATAACTTGTTATCACGAGAAAACGGTGGAAATAAAATGTATGTATGAATGTCCCTTTAGGGCTTCCGTAGTAAAGTCTCCATGTTCCAAAATAAATGGCTTTTAGATGTTTTAATGTTCAAGATTGGCTGTTCCATGGAACAACAAGGTCAAAGGTACCATCAAGCAAGGTTTGATAGTACAATTCTTTACAGATTACTTTCTTGTTATCTTTCTATTATATCTCACTATGAAAGGACTGGAAAACATTTGATGTTATTCAAATGTTGTATGGGCAGATTGCTCCAGATCTATTTGAGTTTCAACAACCAGAACGATGGTCTGATACCAAGCCTGCTTCTGTGTGTGCAAGGTTAAGAGAGGATTGACCCTCACAGATAACACATGTTTACACACATTACTACCGTAAAGAGGTCACGAAGACCTTCCATTTCTTGCCCCGTCTATGGCTCACTGATCACACGGCAATTATCTTCTTTTTGTGTGTGTGTGTGTGTTTCAGTCTTGTACATGGACGTTTTCTTCTCCTACACCGATATTGCTCAAGGACAAAAGAAAAAAAACCAAAAAACACAAAAAGAGTGGCACATAAACAGATTGAATCTTGTAGGAAACACTGAAGTGGAACATGCCCGTTACCGTCTTCATATACGCTCTTATGTCAAATATACAAACAACAGTTTCAGCAAAGCAGATGATTATCAGAAGAATTGAACGGCCAGATGCAGAGCGAGGAAGAAAAATGACTGATCTCTGCGGGGACTGAAAGTGCTCGTGCAGTCGCCTTCTTATATAAAAGCTTCCTAATCAGAAAAATGGGAATCAACACGAGATTAGCACTTCTGAAACATGAAAGTAACAGCCAGCGACGCACACCTGAAGCAATCCATCACAAAAACTCATTTGGCATAATACATTAAAAATCATACAATGCTGCCATTATTTTACTTTTAGATGAAAGTGTTTGTGTTTTTCTGCAGATCCTAGCATCTGGAAAATTTTCATCACCAGAAAAAAAAAGAAAAAAACATCTAAGCATGCACTTTCATCACAGAAACATTGCTTTTATCTCTAGAAAGAGGATGTAAATGCTGATTCCGTCTGTACAGCTCAGATGGAAATACGTGCAAGTCAGATTTCAAAATGGGGAGGGGGGGGTGGCGGCGGCAACAACCCCCCCTCCCACACATGAAAAGATGGGAAAGGACAGCTTTTTTTCAATGAATCATCCAGATATCGACTTGCCATGGCAGTCAGTTTCTGAGAAAAGGGGATCTGCATAGAAGAGACACTTTTCAGACGCGGTTGAGAAGTACATTCTGTCTCAAAACCGAGGTGCTAGACATCATCTGTTTGAGAACGATTTACCTCTGCCACAAGTGACAACAGACTTCACCTAAATTTTGATATTTGCAACATATATATATATATTTTAAAAAGATTTCCACCTGAAATAAAA
This sequence comes from Arrhamphus sclerolepis, assembly GCA_037176975.1. Taxonomy (NCBI): domain Eukaryota; kingdom Metazoa; phylum Chordata; class Actinopteri; order Beloniformes; family Hemiramphidae; genus Arrhamphus; species Arrhamphus sclerolepis. The sequence goes on from JBAMYA010000005.1 coordinate 2,265,950, forward strand.
GGGATGGAGTGAAGCCAGCAGTTATAGGTGACAGCCTCTTGCATCAGAGCAGTGAGAGCTGCTTTTTATGAATCATTCTGATAATAAATCTCCATCATGTTCTTTGTTCTTGCCTGCCTTTACGCCATCTTTCATGCTAGCAACAGTATATCCCAGAGCTTTAGCTTTCCTCCGCATTGTCTATTCTCTTTAAAATGAATCAGACAGACATCCACATTGTCTGTTTGATTTACCTCATGGCACGCAAGATTTGCAGGATGTGACAAATGAAAGAGAAAGTTAAGCATCACAGACGAGGACATACTATTGTTTAATTCCGCAAATTAATTACCAGAACGCCCCGATAAGCTGTACACAACCGAGATACCGCAGCACCAATACGGACTTCATGGATTGGAAAATATAAACGGGAAAAATGTATTTCAAATAAGCTTTATCTTTCACTGTCAAAACTGAGCCAGGGTCCTTTGAAGTGTAAAATTTCCCTTAGTGTAAACAACTCTCTACCATCCATGACGTTTACTTCTCCTCTTTGTGCTTGTAATTTTCTACATGAATAAAGAAGCTGCTCCTTTCTCCCACCGGCTAGACCCCGACTGGAGTGCAATCTGTTATAATATCAACTCAGGACGCCACTGGCAAGCACCATTAGCCTCCGCTCTTCCTTGTATGTTTAGTGTTGGCACGAGATGGCATTACGATTCTGCACACAAAGATGGCGGCGCTTTGTGTGTTGCACTTAAAATGTTCTTTACACAAGCTTTCATTTTCATTGCCATCTGATGATTTCTATCAGCCTAAAAAGTTCAATTATCAGAAAGTTGTTGTTTTTCTCCTCCCCGTTCACCCCTGAACTCGTGACAAGGTTTTATCAGCTTCTTGTTTTTGACAGTTGCTCCTAAAAAAGACAGGTGTTTCCAATCTCAAAGGATGTAAGTGGGAAAAAAAAGCTGTGACAGTGTGTAAAAATGAAAATCCTCCTCCTCTGCCAGTCAGCTTTCTGTCCTGATACTGCCGCCAGATGCACACCTCGCCCTGCACTGTAGGTAGAGGAGGCTGGCTTAAGATTTCACACACATCCCTGTCATGAAAGACTGAGCATGTGGGAGTCATTGAAATGTATTCATTGCTCACAATGTAGAGGAAGCACGGGGCCACGGTAATGGTTGTCAGGGGCTGGCATGCCTCAGTGAACTGAAGACGACATTTTCTGTCTCACTGGCTGCAGGGATGTTTGAGTTATATAACCCTTCAGGAGGGCACAGATCAGAGCGTCACGTGTGACTCCTAATGAAATGCAACATTTATTATGTGCGCCATGAAGATTGTCACATAGGCCAATTGATTTTATTGAAAAAAAGAGAGATGATTTTGTTCTGTTGTGTAAAAAGGGTCTTTTATTCTGAATTGCAGGGTAATATTTACTCCATTACTGCCTCAGCTCCTCGTGAGATGACGGCTGAGGCAAACACATCTGGGAATGTTTTAAAATTGTATATTATTATTATTATTGTAAGTGTTGCTGGAGGGAGGCTTGGGCATGTGTCAACCTTCACTGGCGTGTTTGAGAGTCTATAAAGTCAAACTGAAATCTGTTTCCTGAACAAGCACAAGCACTTTGCAAACCTTGTTGTCCTCAATTTATGTCCAGTATGTCTGTTATTTTACTTCATACTTTTAAACCTTCTGTATCCACAGCAGGTTTTAACTGTTACAAATTTAATGAGTGATTCGGAATGAAGTACATGTGTGTATATATATATATATTTGTATATATAGAAATATAAAAAAAACTTCAAATTTTGTGCAAAAACGATTTAATGAAAAAACTGTCAGGAAATCACAGATGTGGGAGCCTAATTTCAAATTCATTTTATTATTCATCTATTCTTTTTTTAACCCATTTTTGGTCCTAAATTATTGAGTTTGAAGGTGAAGAAGAATACCAACGCAGCTAGAGCAGTTAGCTAGTTTTGTTATTTAGTTTTGTGTGGGATTTTATTTGCACTAAGTTAATACTTTAATACCCTTTCGTTACCTGCATTTTCTCCAACAAGGTTACTTGACAAACGACCGGTGGACATATTTACGCGTGTGAGCCTTCAGATCTGTTAAGTCTGCGTCCTGAAAATGTAAAATGAACCACATACAATCCTTGTCAGCAAGTTTCTCGACTGGCACAACGTGATGGCTAATCAGCTGCCGTACTGTGTTTCTTATGGGATGCACAACTCATCATTCTGCCTCCATGCAGTTAATTTTGTGGTTTTCAAAACGTCATGTCCAAGACGGCCGTGTTTAGCAAAAAGATATAAACTCAGCAGCTGTAGTTCCTCTCAATCATGGCCAAGAGGAAATTCCCACATCTGGAATCCGAAGTATGTCGTCTTTCTGCCTTTTTTTCTACATTGCACCCATTTGACAAGATTATTAATATGAATCATCCTCATAAAAGTCCGACTTGTATAACTATTGAATGATGTGAAGTGTACAAAGCCAAATTTTAAAAAAAAGTTATTGTTGGTTATTTACAGCTAGCACAGCAGTTACACAAAGCAACATATACAAACAAAAAAAAGTCTGCAGAGGAATCATCATAAGGTAATTTCGTTTAAAATAAAAAGGAAAAAAATAGGGAAAAAAATGCAAAATACGTGGCGGAGAACAAACAAGAATCAATGCCATAAAACACAGCAGACAGAATCACAACAGGCTGGAGGGAAGGAAAGAAGAGGAGGACAATATAGACACAAGAGCAGATGAAACAATCAGGGAAAAGGAGACCGAAGTGACTATAATCAGGGGAGACCACAGGAGGAGACGGCAGACGGGGAGGGATGCAACCAAACAAGAACAGACCTAAACAGAACAAAGGAAAGATGTATGAAAAAATTAATGAAAATCCCTGAAATCACAACGATAAAGCGACAAAACAGCAGCCTGATAGATCAGAGCAACATCTGGACAGATGTATGGTCTGAAAATGAGCCTTTGGGCCTTCTCATCCAGGAGGCGGGACCAGCAGTTGCCTCTGCACCAGGCTGGTTAGCGCTACGACCAATAGAAGCAGCGAAGGCGGTGACGTATCCAGGGAATACGTCACCTCGTATGAAGTAAAGAACACATTTAAACCAAGAGAAACACTCTCCTCAAAAAAAAAAAAAACATCTTTAAAGCTCTGAATTAGTCAAAACATAGTTGAGTTACAATAAAAGGAGAGAAAGCGGGAGATGGGAACATTTTATTTTGACTTTTGTAATGTTCAGGGCAGCATTCAGGCAACCTGATGGGAAGCTGTAATATCTAAATCCAACCACATTCATATTTTTAATTGCTACAGAACCTGCGACTGACAGCAGAGTTGAAAAGTAAAAAGCGTTGGGGCAATAGTGGGCCAGATGGCGCTCAAGTCAACTGTAGAACAGCAGCTTCCTCCTTTATGCTTCCTGGTGTTTTTGGAAATGTTACAGTTGTCGAGCATCAGTTTTACAAATCCAGTACAATATAAAGACACAAGAGCCTGTGAATGTGCAGCTTCAGTTTTCGCTGACTGGTACGACGTGAGTGACAGGTGGTGGATTATGGGCATTTTAATGCCCAAGATTCTGTTTCATGCAGGTTTTCCTGCTGGTGAAGAAAACCTTGAAAGATGAAGTTAACATAATTCACTCAGACGTAACAAGCTCATGCTTCTCACTCACTTTAATAACTTCTTGCCCTAGTAAAGGACAAAAACGTACTTTGATAGCAAAGTTGGTGTCATCAGTGGCCGACATCCACAATCTTATTTTCATAGAATAAGTTTGAGCCTGAGTTAAGCCTCTTTCTCGGTTTTAAGTTACCTTGCCATCTGAAACGGAAAACCCAGAGAAACTCTCATTTCAGGATCAACATTATCAGAGTTTGCGCAAAACTTGTTTTCTCGAACAGAAAGAGATTGTTTCATTACAGTTTCACATCAGGAAAAAGCAGGTTACACTTTTAAAAGACAGATGCAGGGATGATTCTCTTTACTACTGTTGAGCTTCTGTTGTAAAATTCCTCCAGTTTACACCCTGGAATAAATCAGTCACACATACAGGGAGAAGGTGATGGTATAGCCTAAACTGGTAACGCTTGCTATGTCACATAAGACGTGTGAAAACTATACAGCTTCATCTGAATACTTACTGTAGTTGTGGTCGTCTGTGTTGGTGGATTTTCTTCATTCCTTCTCTGTATTTTTTTTAATTTTCCTCTTTTTAAAAAGTTGTTAAATATTGATATTTTCAGACACTCTTGGCTCTTCCTTCCCTTAAAGGCTGAAGAAAGCGTGACTGACTTATCTGCAATTACAGCTCCGATGCACCACGTGAACACAGCACGGATGTGCGATCAGACAAGATGTGTCTGCCTCCGTTAATGAGCGCAGGGATTTCATCCCAAACATAACACACATGCTTTTAGTCTTACTGGGCTACAACTGTAGTCTGTAATAAACTCATGTAACAAAAGTCAAGGGTTCTAACCAGGTTAAAAAAAGAAAGGAAAAAAAGTCAGTGGACATTATAATGAGCCTGATCAGGTTGGCTTTTCCAACATGGCGCTGTGCTTGATGCAAAAGTAAGGGGTCGAACGATGACAGCTCGGCTTCATTCAGTGTGTAACTGGTTTCTGTGTGTCTTCGGTTGTTTTGTTTTTTTTCTTTGTGCATGAAATCCAAGTGTCTTGAAGTCACAAGATTCCACTTAGGTCCGAGGGAACACCTGAACTGCTGTTTTTTTTTAGTGTGAGCTACATGTGAAAAGTGATAAGATGTGATTAATGATGTAATTTATCATGTGTAATGGTTGGTCTGGAGAAGCTTCAGAGGGTGAATCCAGATGACATCAATCCAGTCTTGTGAACTTAGAAGTTAAACAGTGACACATTCCACAAGTCGCTATTGTTTCTCTCCCCCTGAACTTTGTGTCCTTGCATTCCAGTCTATGTGGTGAAGCAAATGTTTCAGGGAAGTCTGAGCACCACCTTAAATGATCTGTTGCTGCTTTCAAACAATGTAGGAATACTTCCTCTTTCTGTCATGTTTCTCTTTTTCACTTTCAGATAACCCAAAGATTAATTTCACTCATGAAAAAAAAATCTCCCAAAGCAGGAATCGAGAGAGGTGCTTTGTGATTCCCACCTGTGATGTCATCAGGCTTTGAAAGCACACAGAAATGCCAAGCATTGTTAATGTGGGGGGGGGGGGGGGGGGGAAGAGGGGGGGGGGGGGAGGGGGGGGGGGGTAGAGGGGG
>JBAMYA010000005.1:2272934-2284824 GCA_037176975.1 Arrhamphus sclerolepis
ACACAGAAATGCCAAGCATTGTTAATGTGATCCCCCCCCCCAAAAAAAAAATAAAAATAAAAATAAAATAAAATAAAAAAATCCCAGGGCAATCTCTTCTGGGAACAAAAGAATATCTATATGATGATGAAATAGTCAAATGTTGCTGGGTCATACCAAACAGCACGAAACAAAGAATTACAGAAGGGTAATTATGGAACCATAAGTAAAACAATACTTGACTATCTTTTCTAACAAAGTGACAAGTATCAGAGTATAACCTGAGTCTCCTTTTTGAAATGCTCCACAGATAAAATTACCCTTGAGTGCAATTCAAGCATGAATGAATCATCAGTGTTTAGCCTTGTTTTTATATTTAGAAAGGTTCCACATGGGTAACATCCAAAGCAGGCTGAAGTTTGCTGACAGAAGTTATCATGTACTCTGAAGAGCAAACAGTGTGATAAAACTTCAAATGGGAGCGACATCCAACTTTCACTGGCTTTTTTTTTTTTTTTGTCAGTTGGATTTTATTTCTCATTCTTGGTATTTTGAGTTGCATTCAGGCATTAAAGGCTGCATTTATTTTCTCCAAGGGAAGCTGAGGTAAAAAATTGATTACACCACTCTGAGTAAAATTGGTGCAAAAGGCCAATATGCTACAGTACAAAGCCCAACTACAATACAATCCAAGTCAATGCAGTCGCTGTGGGTACTGGGGTCAAATGCATTGCTCCAACTCTGTTATAGTTCACCATAAAGCCCAGAGATCAAATAAAAAGGCAAGCCTGCTGCGGGAATCTAAAGGGACAAAAACTGAAAATAAAACTATATCTAAAGCATAACTGAAGTAAGAAGATTCCCAGGTGAGAGGGCTACGATATAACTCTCACATTAACAGCTGGAAATACAGTTGATATGAAATAACTAGGAAACATACTATAGATCTGAGATGAAGCCCAGAAACTGTTAAAACTTAACCCCTGAAAATCACTTCATTGGCTGAGGAACGCTAAAGGGAATCACTGTCTTAAAAAAGCCGTTTTCCATGCAATCCACAAGCAGAAGCCACGAACATGAATCAGAAATGTTGCCATCTTCTTCTTAGAGCTCATCGAAAATGGACTGAGGCAAAGAGGAAAACTGAACAAATCGTCCAAATCCAAATGAACTCACGCACACGGCTATGGTGTAAATACAGTGCCATATAGATTTCAACTCACAATCCAATATCTGAGAACCAAAGTAAAACTCGAACAGGATTTCTTTAAACGAGAGCACAATATTCTTTCTTAGTTAGACGTTTTTCTCTGTCAGTTCTAAAACTCAGCTCAACATTATTTATAAACCCCTTTAAAATCAATGCAGTCTGTCCAAAGTGTTGGACACCAAAACAATAAAAACAATAGCAGAATAAAATCCATTCCTGCATTCCCACGTTCTTTCACAGTCTTTTTTGTCATTCGCTTTCACTTCTAAAAAAGATTCTTGAGAATCCACAGCAGGGGGAAGTGGGACGTAGCCCAGATCCAGTAACTCATTGGCTGCTGAATGACAGCACTTTACATCAGAGTTTTGGGTGTTGACTGAGATTTTCAGCAAAATACTGTATCACCCGTACTCTGCATCCTCAAGTCTAAAGGGGACTGGGACTGTCCAACTTGTCATCAGCACTCACTTCAAAACCCTGTATCTCTTATGGTATAGGTTTGCATTAGGGCCTATGAAATTGGCAGTTTGCTCATCTAGAAAATTAATTCTGAAAGGTACACACCTCTGAGGGTTTGTGCACAAGTTCATAGGTAACATTATGCTCCCAACCAGACATGCCAATTCCAGCCAAGACCTTTTAGCAAAACGATGCCGAACTGCATCACCCATTACAAGAGTCTGGTTGCTGAAGTGGCCTTCCTGCAGTTCAAATCTTTAACCAGTTGAGCGCCTTAAATCCTATATCAGACAAGAATAGGGACATTTCTCTCACAAAAACTCCCAGCAGCTCCTCAGTTTGTGTACATGAATGGGCTGTTGTTAAAAGATGAACACACTGATGCTCTGTCACAATCTTTTATGAGATGCGTTACTAATATCAAATTAAAAATTACCTCTTGAAATAATGCTTCAAATCCCACTTAAGCAAATTTTAAGCCAAAAGAAATGCACAATATTTTCTTATCTGTACACTGACAATGAAAATCTGATCAAATGAAGGACTTGAATTTAATTACTGATTCTATCCTTTTGTGTAAAATGTATGATTGTGTGTCTGCCATATCATTCACTGATAATTAAAGTGAAAGAGTGCAAATAAATTACCTCTGTAATTGTTACCATGCCGAGCAGACGTGTGATGGGGTATCGGTGGGCACAGTGAAGCAATTTTCAAATGAGGCTTAAGTCGCCGCAGGTTTCAGGCCTGGAGGAGCCTTTAAAACCAACTTGTGTGCTAAACTTTTCAACTGACTCCACTAAAGTGTCTAAAGGGAAGAACTATTGATTTGTGTTCACCATCCAAAACAAATTTAAATCTTTAATTAGCTTGGTGGCATGAGGCCAAATGTAAATTAGGCATCTGACTTGTGATTGTGTCACGATGTTGATGAAAGGTTCTAACAGTGGCTTCGAGCGGAAACAGCATTGTCTACGGTGAAAATAAATCTGATTACAGAAATTGAATAGTGTTTGTGTGTGTATGTGTGTTAATAGAGGCAGAGGAGAAGACAGTGACTCAAATGCAATTGAATGCACTAATGCTAATCTAATGCCACTAAAAGCCAAGCCATTGCCTGTCTTGACTGTAATTTTTTAAAGTTTAATGTATTTTCTTAAGAAAAATAATTTGATCCAGGCTAGGGTTTAACATTTTAAATGTATAATGCCTCCAACAAAGTAATCTACTCGCCCACGGTCGGCTGGCACTCTCCCATCTTGTCTTGTTTGCTGTGTTAATATGTTGCTTCTTCTTGGCTGTCTGCAGCTGTTGACTTGTGTGTCTAAATTGCCACCAACGCTGCAGATACACAACACGGCACAAAAGTTCCAAAAACACAAATGTAGCACCACATAACACCCTCAGGTTTTGTTGTCAGGACGACAGAGGTCCAATGTACTTGGAATCAAAAGCCTGAAATGTGAAACGTGCACACTCATGTCACACATAGCATGTGACATGTAATTAAACAATTTGTTCTCATCTCTGCCTCAACGTTTAACACACCAAATTCTGAAAACCCGCCAACGGTGCTTCTCACCTAGTATGGAGATGATACCTGTCCACACACTGGCAAAGATAACGTTGCTGGACATCAGAGCACTTCACAACCAAACGCTTTGACACGAAAAACAACCAAGCCCAGCCATTCAGCCCATTTAATCAAACCACAAACCCTCAGAGGTTTAATAAATGTTCCTGCCAACTTTCATAAATAGGAGATCAATTATAATTGATTTCACAGTCAGATACATTCATTAAAGTGACACCCATTTGTATACATGCTTACCTGCCATCAGCCCTGCTCACAGAGAGCTGACTGCCCGACTCTTTCTACAAACCTTTACTTTCATGTTTGCTCACACTTGCAATAACAACAGTTTGGGTTCAGTAAAGCCAGAGCAACACACTAATTTCTCACGCTCTCTGTGTACTAATTTGTTTCGGGCTGCCATTTCTTCTGCTCTGTCAGCGGCTGGTAGCATGGTCCAGGGATGCTAGCGCTTAGCTAGCAGACAGCTAATGGAAGAGTCCCTGTTCACTTCCATCAAACTTAAAGATGTAGCTGAAACAAAGGACTGTATGAAATCCTATTTGAGCAATTAGACCGTCCAATTAGAATTACATTTAAAACAACCTCTGTATGTGGTTTTAATCACAAAAAAAAACAACAAGGGAAAAAAGCCAAAAATCATTTCATGTGTTTTTTGGCTGTTTGGACTCTTTGACAGTAAAAATAGAAAATGAAAATTTCAAGTAGAATGAAAAGAAAACAAATTCCATGAATGCTGAAATGTGTAAATTTCATCTGATCCATGAATATGCTCATCTTTTGTATTGATTTTTCTTGTCAACAAGTTTCATGTAATTGTATTTTGTTAGTTTAAATCAAAAATAGTTACTTATTTAACTACATAAATCTCATTAGAAAAAAAAAATCATCTAAACAAGAGAATAAATGGACTCTTAACTACCCTAGCACTTTTTTTTTCTTGTTGGTTTGCAGTAACATGCAAATGATCTGTGTTTATTAAGTGCAAATGTCCCTGCAAGCAGTGACTTTCTCTCACAGTGCAATTGATGAATCAGTCTACTGGATGAAATAAGCATGAGGTAACTTAATGTTGCACCACAGTGACACATTTCTAAAGTTAATGGAGCAACACAGGCGCTGGAGACTAGCAACCAAGCATCAGCCGTGACAGGAGGACTCAACTTTATTCATACTTTCCCTGAAACAGAACAGACTGAATCAGACTACAGAGAGATTTTCAGTTAAATTTAGAGTACAATTACTGTGTTTGGCTGTTTTCATTTATTGTGCATATTTGCAAAAATCTCACGCTACAACAGTTCTCTCAGGCTGTTACCATGTCCAGTGGGTTTGTTGTGAATAGCTGCCTCTATGGTGTCTGTATGTACACTGATGTTGTTTTCCACCACAGCATGTGGTTGCGTAAGAAATCTATTAGGGAGTGTCAAGTAATGTTGTCATCCATCAGGAACTCTGCTTTGAAAATTTCTAGTCTTGCTGTTTTTTTTCTAAATAGATTAAAATTGAGTATCTAAAGCTTTCTGGGACATGCTCACTTCACGATATAATATCAGGTCACGCTATGAATGGTAGCATTTGGATTAGGGTTGAGTCCCTTTTTCCAACCAGAGAAGATGAGCGTTAGATGATGGATTTTCAATTTTGGAACCTTAATTTAAATCAGGTCTGCTGCGCAAACATCGACTTCCATTTCAGATAAAACCCCAAACAACAAAAAATTAATGAAGAAAAAGTACGAGCTTAAAATGGAAAAGAAAAAAAACAACCTTTCCCCAGTAAATCAGTCCTTCCTGTGAATATCCATCTGCTTCCACATTTTTCCCGCTGATATAAGCTTTGATATATAACACCTTTGCTTCATACATGAACATTGTTTCTATAAATTCAAAATCAGCAAGAACCACACTGTGAAAGATAAGTACACAAAGCCAGAGATGGAAAGCTACCTTCCCACCAATTTTAAAAAATGTGACTCAGAGCAAAAGAAGATGCTTCACTGATTTCCACTTTCATTTTTTTTCCACCTGACAGTGTACCTTTCTCTCTGCTCTGCACATGGCACGTTATATTTTCTCCTTCTTCAAATCCCCCAACAGAGAGAACACCAGGCAAGTATGAAACAGATGGTTATTTCTCCCAGAGATTCTTTGACCTTTAAAAAAGCAGACTTGTGACTGGACGGACTATGGTTTGAATTCAGAAAAAAACAGAAACGCCTATGAGAAAATGTATTGCACAGGTTTCCATGGGCAGGTCGATGATCGGCTGCCTCCAAGACCAGAGCGGCTGATTGGCGGCTCAAACATTTCAACATGCATACCCAATTACTAAAGAGCTAAATCATCCATGATATCACATACCTTGATGACAAAGTGGTGTGTCATGTGAGAATTTAGCAGATGTAGAAACCAAAGACGCACCAGATTAGCTGATAAATGATGAGTCATGGTGAAATTTAAACTAAAACCAAAAATGGTTTGACAACCAGAACTACTTGATTACAGTTTGTTCGCATTTGTTTGCATGGTTAAAAGACGTAACCGCAATGCATCCTGAATATTACAAGCTCAGTCCAGTGAGGTTAATGTTGTGGTGTACTGTGCAGCTTTGTTAATAATTAGAATTGGCCTGAGGTTAAAAGGTACCTTTCATCACAATTGTATTATCATGGGAGCTGTGAATACCGGAGCTAAATAAAAGCAGGGAGAAGACACCAGAAAAACACCAAGAAATTTATAGTTTTTTTTCCTGTTATACTTATTAGCATATCAATTGAAACTGCCTTTGGGCTCACAATTACCACAATTGCACCTGAGATTGTGATCTGAGTGATCAGAGTCTTCAGTTTTTGATATACTTTAAAGCCTAAAGGGAAGAAGAGGAAAAAAGATTCAGCATCTGCCAGACAGCAATGAAATGAAGTCTGGATGTTGTTGTATCGCTGAAGGCAAAAAAAGAAGCATCATGTTTTATTCAGTCTCCATGCATGAACCTCTCAGACTGAATCCCTTCAAGTGACCAGCTGTGTGGCCTCCAAAGCTTTGTCTTTGGGCTCCATCCATTGGTCAACATGCATAACTGCATCACCAGACATGTTCACGTGGCCATAAGAAGCCTTGGTGGTGTGCAGCTGCAAGAATACCATGTTTTTCCACGCTTGCTGCCTTTTTCCTCTGTTTAGCATTTATCCTCAGCCTTTTCACATTTCCAATCAGAGAATGGACAAGGAACAATATCTCTTTGTAATGAGAAGTTTCCTTATGCAAAACATATTTGAAACTCTTGTGCAGCTGTACTTATTCCTGCAGCCAATCCCTCCTGACGCATTAAACAACCGTTTTTACACTCGGTGAACTGATGGACAAGAAGTAATCTACATGCCACACAATGTGGCAGCCGATTAGATCTCACACATCACTCCAAGGGACTTTTCATTTTCCAAATGAGTTATCCCGCCCTGCACAAATGATGTAGCCGCATGACATCAAGTGTTAAATAAGCTTTGGACCAAGGCTGTCCATTCTATTTTGTGGTTGCACTGTAATGTGTACTCCACCATAAAAATCTTATTTTCTATGCAATTCAGGTAAACGATCTCCAGGGATATTCATGTGCCTATCTGACTTTCTAATGGGGGACTTTAAAGACATGCAGATGGCTCCTCACAAAGACCAGCGAGACCTGCTCGAGCGCATCCTGCCATGACAACAGTTGTCTCTCAAAAATGCATTAGAAAAGTGATGGTAGGCAGACGGAAAAATTCAAGTGGGACACCTTTTCATATTTCTTTTCTTTCCCTGATGATACAGGAGTGATGCAATAGGCAGTAGATAAACATCAGTGTGAGACTGTGTTTCATTACAGCTCTGATTATTGTTTTTTTGCCGCTGATTTGTCATGCAGAAGAGAAACAATTATGAGTGCCTGCAGTGTTTCTGAATTCAAGCAGAAACTTGTACGCTGGCAAAATATTCAGTTGCAGTATAGTTGTTTAAATTAAGTCACTTCAGAGTCCCTCAAGTGTTGCACTAGTCTTATGGAGTAAGGAAGCTGTCAAACAGGAGGAGCACCACAACCACCACGTCAGAACTATACAACTGTACACAACAATATCTTTACACAAGCACAATAATAATAATGATCATGATGTGCAATATTTCTTTGCTGGACTTCTTGTTGATTATTATCTCTCTTAATCTTTCTTATCCTCTTTATATTTTAACTCTTTATATTATTGGTTGTTGCTGTGACAGTGCTGCTGGAATCTTAATTTCCCTGAAGGAACTTCCCAAAAGGATCAATAAAGTTCTATCTAATCTAATCTAAAAAGATGTACGCGTGATTTTACCATTGTATTCATAATGTTAAAGATTTGTGTGTCGATAAAATAGTTGTACAAAAATTCTGCTCTCATACACTTGAGTTTGAGAAATTTCTCAGGTTAGGATTGTTTTCATGGGAGTTTGAATCAAAAAGCTGAGTGCAAAGTTTTGTGAATACAACTGTAATTTCTACGACTACGAAGTCTTCACTGTGAACACAAATTCAAGTTTTGGGGTGCGAGTAGAAAAGCGTTGAAATGACGTCACTGGCAGGTTCCAGGGGAAAGTAATCCAACCGCGACTGCTCCAAATGCGCATGCGCTGAAGCCAAAAATGAGCTGATGTCAACAGGTGTAAATGAAATGTAAATAAACCAATATTTATTTCATAAAATTGTAACTTTTTAAATAATACACAGTTTATGGACTTACTGACTTACTGTTGTTTATTTGTTTAGGTTTATCTGTCATAAAGAAGAGATAACGGGTTACGGGTTAGCACGTTTGTTTGGCGGTGCTGCAGAGACAGAGCTGGGACACAGGTTACGTTACAAGTGGCTTATTTAACCAGCACTATTACTCTGAAGCTGTTTAATTAAGGTTTTTAAAAAGAACCATAGGGCAAAAAATCCTGTATGGTTCCTCTTTTGCCTCTTTGATCAGAGCGGCGCCCCCAGCAACGAGACGTAAGACCACGCCCCTAGCAACAGGCCGTTGCTATGGACGCTGTTATTATCAGCTCGTGGCTCGGATCACAGAGGCTAAAGAGGAACTGTGATGCCTTTTGGTCAAAGACAATAATCAGTTCATATTGTGAATAACTTACATAAATAAGTTCATAGTTAAAAAAAGTATTAAAAGTAATATCAGGCTAAAAACGGTTAAAGTTTTTGGGTTTGAAATCTATTGACACACGATTTGTTTAACATTACGAATATGAATGGTATAATTATGCATACATCTTTTTGACAGCTTCCTTATTCCATACAGTTAAAGGTATCTTCTATAACATCCATCTGTCCAGAGGGATGGATGAGATGAGCTGAGGAATTGAGCTGTTTGAAAAGCACAAAAATACAACGAAAAACAATGCAGATAAGGCTGACAAATTGAAAATACTGATTTGTTCAGTCCAATTCCCAACAAGCATCAAAATCACAAGCATCAGTCAGGACTCATGCTTACTTCTGTAGACTAAGTCCAAATAAAGTGCAACTACAGAACATTTCTCTGTATTTCTCAGAAAAAGCCCAGTGCTCTGTTTGTTTGTTTTTTGTTTGTTTGTTTTTTCTGCAGCTGGTTTTGAGTAGAGCAGCGGTTTTCAAACAAAAAGGGGTCTATCTTTGCTCCCCAGTGGATGACTGTTGAGGGTTTTGTTCAGTACCCTTTAAGCTGCCTTGGTATTGCCAGGAACAGCAAACACTTAGAACCTCAGATATGCTCTTTTTTATTTTTTTGATGCAGCAGTAGCTGCAGTATATTGCAGTACATAAATGTAACTTGTTAACAATATCCTTACACAAGGACTTAGGTCCTTGGCCTTGTGGTGAGATAAATGAAGCAGGTCCTAGATAAGATAGGAAGACTTTTTGAGAGAAATTGCCTTTGTTTTGTCTGCCTGAAACTCAAAATGAGAGCTTTGATAACAATATACAAGACACTGAATGTATGTGGAAGAACACAAAACTAGAGAAAGTGTAGTTAAGCCCCTTTATCTATGCAAGTATCTGTACAATCATATTTACTAGTGAATGACAGTTATTGATTTTTCATTTTCTTTACTTCTGAAAATACTTAAAGCAGCAACAAGGAGCGTTAAAGTTTTGATATGTTTTTTTTTTCACCTCCTCATGTTAACACAAGCACCTAAATGCTCCTGACCAGCATACTGCCAAAACATCTGTTTTTGCAGAGGCAGTCACACTAGTTGATGATCAATTAATCAAGTGCATTTGACAAGCAGCACCTGGCTGCGACTTAGCCACAGTATTTTTGCATTTTTGGCAGTTTTTGAATAATGATATGGTAGAGTATATCAGGAGTTGTGTTTCATCTGAGTTTCTTTTTTCTTTTCTTAATTTTAAGACCCGATGAAGGCCTGATGGTTTTTCATCTTCTGCTGACATAGTAACTCCCAAATGAAAGATAGCTGAAAGATAGCGTTCCCACTTTTTTACATCACTGTACGCTATGTTGTTGTCTGTGTTTGTTCACTGTAAGGCCTGGTAGGCAGCACATCGGCTTCATGTCCTGTTTTTTGCTTTGTTTTTTTCCATTTTTTTTTTTCATTCTAAGGGTAGGTTTTCCTTTTTATATTCTGCTTGTAGAAGGACTGCACCTTTAATTTGTAAGGTAACACTATATTGATTGTTAGAAGCAGCCAAGCTGCAGAGCTATAACACCACCTCCCCAACACCTAAATCCAATCACTCCCGAACACCTAAAAGCATCAGTCAACATCTACCAAACGTTCCCAGTGGGCCTGAAAATGTACATTAGCCAGGGGAAATATTTAAGACTGGCTTTCTTCACTAAATATTGTGTTGTTCCAAAGTTTCAGTAATATGGTTTTCTCTCAGCTGGTCAAAGGTGCACAACACCTCTAACAAAGCAGTTTGCTCAACTTAAATCTCTCTATTTTATCCCAAGTAAAAACCATAAATCATCCTTGGTTCGTTATGACAGTTCCAGCCACGCTCCATCACATTACTCTGGAACAACATCACAGTTACATGTTCAGATATCCTCAATCATAAAGGTCTTTTTGTTTTTGGTTGGTGTAACTTTTCTTCTGTGCCTCAGCTGATGAAATCATGGTTTTATTTGTGGTTGGTTTGTTGGAAGAGTGAATGAATGATCATGCCTGTGTCAGCTCTAATTTTGTTATCAAAGTCTCACAGGCAGTGAAACACAATAGGTTTGTGGTTAGTGCATCTTGTTCTGCACTTTTGTTTTATAGTGTCTTTCAGTTTTAGTGTGTTTTGATGAATTGAGCTGCGTGAAAGAGAGGACCCTGATTGAAAACCTATTTCTTTTACATGGGGAAAAAATCTTCTAAAAACAAACATAACAGTACAACATAAATGAAACTGAAATAACGGTAAAGTGCTGTTAATAGAGAGAGAACAAACTGAGGCATCCTCCCATGTATTGCTGATGAGAAAAGTGCTCCCGATCCTTGAGTGCAGTGCACACTTTAGATGCTGTCCTTCTCTAACAGACCGAATTCAAATGAATTAACATTAACAGTAATGTTATCATCAACGAACTCGTGTAGATCTTAATGACAAGCTGATGATCGTTCTGCTCAATCTGCTGTGCTAGAGCAGGCAAACCTCTTAACAATGGCATTTTGGATGACACCCTCTGAACTGCAAGTAAGACATTTGGTTTGCTCTTAATTGTAGTTATCTCCTTGGTGAGACCCCAAATGTTCTGACGCCTTCAGAAAGAAGACTGAAGGGAGGGCTAAAAAATAGCTCAAATAACTACTGCTGGTCCACTCACGTGTGGAGTACCACAAGGTTCTATCCCCGGGCCTCTTGTCTTTTCTCTGTACTTACTCTTACTTGAAACTATTCTCTGGAAATTTGGCATGTCACTCCACTTTTATGCTAACGACAGACAGATTTATATACTGTACCACTAAAAAAATGCTTCTCTGCAAACGAGCTCCTGGAGTGCATAACAGGAAGTAAGTCAGTTATGTCAGTGAATCTCTTACATTTAAATGGTAAACGGACTAATGTTATTTGGGCCCAGTGATGCCTTTAAAGGCCAGGTTGAACTGGTCATTGAACCCTGACCTAACAGACAGCAAGGTGTAAGACTGGACTATAAACTTAAACTCAAGTCATAGATTAAATTAGTGGTCAAGTCCAGCTTTTTCCATCTGACCAAAGTCAATCCATTTCTATCCAGGCATCATTCTGAGATCTTAATCCATGTTCTTTCACAGCTCATTTAGATTACTTTAATGTCCTGTATTTTTCAAAACTACAGCTGGTTCAAAATGTTGCAGCTCGTCTTTTAACTGGCACCAAGAGCAAATCATCCCAGTTCTAATGCCATTTCATTTGCCCCTGGTTCACTTCCGGGTTGAATTTAAAAAAAAATTCTAATTTGCCTTTGGCCTTGCCCCCCAGTATCTGTCCTCAGGATGACTTGTTGTTTGCTTCAAAAAGAGAGGAGATTGGGCATTTTCAGTCATAGCCCAGAAACTTTGGAATAAGCTGCCTTTGTACATCACAGTGGTTAGTGGTTTGACCCACTTCCTGTTTTTAAATCCTCTCTAACAACTTATCTATTCTCTTTGGCCTTTAAG
>JBAMYA010000005.1:2291918-2310798 GCA_037176975.1 Arrhamphus sclerolepis
TAGTTATTAGGATCATATAGTTAGAAGTTATTTCATCTATATTATTTAGTTTTATTCCAGGTAGGCTGATCAAGTCACACTTTTTTTTAATTCTTTTGTTTTTAACCCAGTATTGAGATATTGACTTTCATTGTTCCTTTCATTGTAATCCATTTTCTGTTTATATCTTGTTCTTCTATTTTTTTTAAATTGTATTATTTTGGTGTCCAGCACTTTGACCAGCTGCATTGTTTTTAAAGTGCTTTATCAATAAAACTGAGAATTTAGAAAATAATTAGAATTTAATCATTCCACTCCAGAAAATCAATGATGTGGATAAAAAATAACTGCCAGCCTCACTGGGTCAGCTTGAGAGTGGACCATCAGATGATAAAGAATTAAAGCCTTCAGCAATCATACAATGTCATCATAGGACAGTTCTTATCCCAGATGATAGTGCATCCATCAGCAAAAATAAGTCGGATCTTCATGAGAGGTTGCAGACAAATAAATAAAGGATTTGATTATTTGGAGACATTAAGACTGGACATGTCTGGAGTACAGCAAAGAGGAAAATAACCACTTATCATCTTTGAAACATTGGTGTGTAACTGGCGTGGTTTGGGTCCGCTTTGCCATAGCAGAACCTGGCCAATTAATTCTTCATTGTAGGGCACTTATTTCAATTTCCAGACCATCCATCCAAAAAATGTAATGTGAATGCAAATATGGATCATATGACAGGACAATAACCCAAACATTCCTGTAGGTCCACCAAGGAATGGTCCAAAAGAAAGAAAAAGGCTCATGAAATGGCCAAAGCAAACTCTGAATCTTAATCTAACTGAGATCCATGTGATGATTCAAATGGGCTTTTTGAGAAGTGGTGAAATCTTTATTCCAGATGATGCCAAAGACTCGTAGGCAGTTAAAGGAAACGTCTCAGTGAGCTTATTTCAGCCAAGCAGATACTAGTTATGTGCCCAACTTCTCTCTGTTGTAAGAACAATTTTATCATCATCTTGTGAAATTCTTTTGCCGTTTTGTGAATATTTAATGGAAAGGGATAGTCATCACCCAGTTATGATAGGACACATGATCAAATATTGTCTTGTTGACATTTCTTAAAGATTTAAATAATCAGTTGGCTGTGCTAACATTGTTCATGACTATGTTCTGTTGATTGTTTTGGGTACATGCTATACTGGAATGGACATTTTAAATGGAATAGTGAACAATGTGCAAAATGTTTGTTATCTCTCTAACAGGAGATGCAAAAAGCTTGTTTTTGAGGTGTTCAAGTTATCTATAAACATGATGATTTTTAAAAGTATATTAAAACAGGCCCCCTGTTCTTAACAACCATAAATCAAGACAGGCCAGCAGCCAGTTTATGAACATGGTCCAGCCAAATTTTTTATTGTTCCAAAAAGACAAAACAAATAAAAGCTTTATTATTCTTATGACAACATATACTTGGGTCTGTAAAGTTACAACCAAAAGAAAAACCCAGACATAGTACAACCCAGATTACTCTGTGTGGGGTCACCTAGACCTTAAATATGTCGTCCAGTGAGGTTTTCTGATTTTCAGGGTTGTGTGACAACACAGAACCAGAACAAAATCGTGTCATTTAGGTTCCCTATATTAACCTCCAGGAAGTGCTGTCTTTGCTTGACTATGGGAAAAAAAAAAAAAAAAAAAATTTAAAACCCACTCAGAGGAAGGAGATGGAGCAGAATTGAACAATTGGCTCCGCCTTTAAAAAAAAACCATGACTCAGGCACAAATATTTCATTAAAACCACAGGAAAATACATTCAGATGCAGCAAAATAATTTGTTTAAATTGAGGAATTGATCAAACTTAAGCCAACAAATCAGATTTATGGAGCTGGATCCCACCCAGAGCTGCGAGCTCTTGAGGGATATCCCCGTGGCGCCACATTCCGCTTGGCCCAGCTACAAGCCAAAGAAAACATTTCAACATTCTGTTTTTGGTTTAGTCAAGATCGCTGTTTGCAAATTCACAAAATGTCACAAAAATACTACAAAATTGCCTGGAAATCTGCTGCTTTCACACTGATATTTATTGTTGTGTGCAATGTGCAGATGAAAACATAACCAAAAGTACCGGCTTAAACAGGGTAGCCGCCCATTATTTGCAGGACATTAAGCCATGAGGATTAACAACTCGATACAGGATGCAGCTCTTGTACTGCAGCACAGAGGGTGTTGCTAAAGATGAACCTCAAAAGAAATACACTGTTATTAACATGACCTCGGTCACCTCCGCAGCTATGCACCAATCTAGATTACTTTGTTTTAATTGGGCTCAGGGAGCCCCTGTGCAGGATGCAACAGGCCTTCGTCATCAGGCAGAACAGGTTTAAGCACACTGGCCCCTGTTTACGTCCATGGAGCTGAGGGATTAGCAGCACAAAGAGCTAAAGCCTCTCAGACTTATGATATCTAAGTCTATTTCTTTACAAGACATCGTAAACCAAAATGAGAGGCTGAGGAGATGAAAGGAAATGGGAAGTATGGATGAACGACTACTGCATTTTTGTTCATTTTATCATCAAGGTTTTGTTGTTAATATTTTACTGGAAAAAAACAAACAAAAAAGCCTTTTTGGCCTTTTCAGGAAATATAATTCTATAATGAATTGTCCATTCTGCATGCTAAACAGCTAATGAGTAATAATATTGTTATCATGCACTGTTAGCACTTAAGCAAACGCTTCTTCATTATTTATCCTCTGCTGTTGCCGTCAGATTTAATCTAGTCCTTGTAATTGCTTTGAGGAAATGCAGAGTATCTTCACTGCTTCAGTTTGTGGATTTTAGAGCAGCACTGCTACCGAGGGTCAGTGTTTTGTGATTATCCGTTAACTTCCCTCTTTGCCGACAGCAACAGCAACTCCGGTCCCTCAGGTCTATCTTCTAAAGCCTGTAAACACTGCCAAAGAGTTTCCTTATTGACATAATCAGGCTGAGTGGTGCTGATTCAGTGACATTTGCTGTAATAGGAGGCTGATAATCCTCACACAATTGCTTCTCTTCTTTTGCACTGTAGGGGAGGCCATGAGGGAAACGCTACGCTTCTGCAGACAATCTGCTGCTCATCAAGTGACCGTGAACATGGTAGCCTAACCCCTCACTCTTTAACTTGTATTACCCTGTGGAAAATGGCAGTCCTGGAGGATCAAACTATCTATGTTGAGCGTTTGGATGGGGAATAGGAGGCCTGGAAGCAATGAAAGCAGCAAGAGCTCTCTCAAGTGGTAAAAACTGAAAAGTTCACTCTGTGTGAATATTTTGTAGGACCTTATTTCTCTTTAATTTATTTCATCCATAAAAGCAACAATTTTGTCTAATGGCTTTTAAAAACCTTCAGTTAAAACATGCCTGTGTGTCTTTAGAATACAGAGCAGCAGCTTTGCAGCAAGAGATACTCAAAACAATTAATTTAGCAGGAGCTTAAGTACCAGGACCTGCGGTTTTCGTGCAGAATGTCTTTAAGGTGTAACATTTGCATATCCTTTTAGATTTATTTACAACAACGACCATAAGTATTTGGACATTTAACATCATCTTGTAAAATGAGCAAAACATAAAATAGCCTGAAGCAGCCAGCCCTGAGGCTGTGTCCTTCTCAGAGATTCCCTCTCCAGCCTTCACTGCAGCCATCCTCGCTGCTCTTCATTCAGCTAGAAAGAATAACAAGTAGATTAAGATAAGGGGCCCTCTCAGCCTGTCCAAAAAAAAAAAGTTCCTCTTCTTCTCAGAATTGCCTTTTAGCTGCTTTGACTGTATGTTTTGGGTTATTGCTGCATTTGCCGGAATATGAACACATAGGAGTCCATCCATCCGTCCATCGCTCAGCATTTATCTGATTGTTTTTTCTCCACAGTTAAATTGTGAATAAATGCCAGGGTGCCATTTCCACCGCGTGGAAGCCACACACACATGCACATAACAGAAGCAACCTCTTGTATAGATAACAGTTGTAGATGTGTTTGTGTGTGTGTGTGTGTGTGTGTGTGTGTGTGTGTGTGTGTAATCCATTGACAGACATCTGCTGCAGGAATGTGACTTTCTGTTTCTTTGTGAAGATTTTTTTTTTTTTTTCCCACAAAGAAGGTGTTTTTTGCTGCTTGGCCTTGACTTTTATAAGACTCACCAGAGTTTATATTTTGTGGTGAATCTTCTGACCCTCTGGACATGAATTCTAGGCATGAAATATTCATGTAGAACTGCAATGGGAACATTATTGGCTTGCTGCACAGACACATAGGGGTTAGTCTGCACCGTGCCAATGATCTCCATGTGATACAGCATGCATACTGATATCACCTGGGGGGGGGGTGTTCATGTCAGTCTAATGGGCAGCTGTCACTCAGTCAAGACTAACTATGTTTATCTTTTGTGCAACAACACATAACAGTAAAATAGAGATGTGTTTAATATGTTTGACTGTTCTGACAGACTGCGATGGACTGGCGACCAGTCCAGGGTGGACCCCTGCCAGATTAATCTGACAACAGAACAGTTTTCTATTTTTGCCTCAGACCATTTTATGGTGGATGGATGGATTCTGACAGAGTTGTAGTCATCAGTCATTTAACTTTATAGTTGTATAAGTGTTCTCTCTGAGATTCATGAAATATAAAAGAATAGAATTAAAGCAGCTCAATGTTTTTTTTTAGCTCAGTGTCTCCCCCTACACGTGGAGGTTAAGCTGCTTTTTCAACACAAAGATTTGCATTTTGACCTCTTGCAGGAGTTTCTTCGTCACATCTGCCACGATGCTCATCTGCCACCAATGAGCAGTGACTTGAGCTCCACAACGCTATACCCAGTTGTCACGAGAGACCACCGAGACCTCAGCTGCCTTTTGTGGTTTTTGCCAACAGTAGAGGACGGTAGACCGCGAGAACCAGGTGCTCAGAGAAAACTAATCAAATATTCCTTCAAATTACGTTATCAACCTTTTTCCTAATAGTAACTGGTGTCAGAATATTTCTAAAGCTCACCAGTAAACACAGTACACTGTTATTTCTTCCTGGGATCCAGCTCAGAGAAAGCAGGAGACCAACGTATCAGGTAACTGTTAACGATGAATTAAACATTTTAATTCCTAACAAGTAATCAGATTATCCAAATTGAATTCAACAGTGGGTCAGAGATGGGATCACATAGATGGATCTCAGATCATTAGTATGATTTGCTCTATTAAAGCTGTTCAGCCCCTCCAGGCCCCATTAACGAAACACTCATTCTTCCACCAATGTAAAGTGAAACTTTTTTTATATTGAGCAGCTTCTGTAGGGATCCACAAATGTCATAAACATGCAGATGCAAAGGAAGGAATCATAGATCTAGAATTTAGCTACAAATGACCCAAAAATCCTTTTTTTTTTCCAATTATTTTATATTTATTAAAAAAACAAATGTGGATTATTTCTTACTAGCTGCGTTTTAGCTACTTCAACATCAGATCCGCCTCGCCCTTTCAACCAAACGCCTGCACCGCCATGACATCTCCGTTGTTCCAGATCACTGCTGCCAGTAATTGGAAGCAATTGAAAAAAAAAAAAAGAAAAGAAAAAAAGCTTTGAGCTGAAATCCTTTTGACTCAGTTACACGCATTAGCTGCAGACACGTACTTGCAGTTGCTTTCAAAGCCAGTGGGAACCACAACAAACCAAACGTTTCCACGTTTGATCGTATTGTTTTCATCACTATCGCCTGCATTTCTTCGGTTGCCCCTTGTGGCCTTATCCTATGTTCCCGGCTGCTGCTTGAAACATGCTTCTCATCCTCTTTTTCACGCTATTATTTTTATTCTCTTTTCCCACGTCTGTTCAAGATTCTTCATTTCTCTGCTGTAACTTAACTGTCTCTAATAGCGTGTAATGTTTTCAGGCTGTATCTTACCGTTTTAAAGTCTCGATTTCCATTTTTGCAGGAGGCTTAATAAAACATGAGCTTTTTTAAAATAATGTGTTTTAATGATATGAATCCTGGGCCAACACAAGGTGGACCAAGGTTTGCAGATTCTTGCATCAAATATTCAGAATTTCCCCAGATAGCAGAATCTCTGAAAGATTCTCCTTTTGCTTTCATGCAGCCTTGATTACAGCTCATAGTCTTCTTGCCCAGCATTCTCCTCACAGTATTTACATTCTGCTTATTTATTAAAAGTTAAGAAGCCATCAGTGTTGCACTCTGTATGGTTGTATTGTAAAAAACAGCATCATAAATCATAATGTTGCTCTGTCTGTCAGCTCCAAAACCAGCTCTGCGTCATAGCGTCTTTTCTGGCCTGCGTTTTTTCTTAACCAAATACAGATGTGCTCAGTGCAAGAAGACCTCAAAGTCCACCTCTGCTTCCTCCCCCTTTTCTGATTGGTTCATGTAAAAGTCAGGAGTTGGGGGTCTGCCTGCTGTAATTTAGGTTTCATGATTTCCTTCTTTTACTATCTTTGTCTTCTGACTCTAAAGACGCCCGTAAGATGTCTTCTGCACATGACAGAGCCGTTCTTCAGGCTATATTCAACCCCTCCACCCCCTTTGGAGACAATCCTGGACTATACCAAGAGGAAGAATTAATTGATAATGGTAAGCGTGAGCTTCTGACGTGATGTCTGTACATCATGTCCCAGCATATTGGATTTGTTTGAAAGTATTTCAGGCCCAGGTTGAAAAATCATCGCATCATAATCCAAACTGAGCTCTGAATGATGTGTTTTTTTTTCCTTTGTTTCCCTTTGCAATAGTACTTGCCAATAGAGATTGAGTGCTTTTTCAACCTGTTTATCTCCTCCTGCCAGACAGTGGTTTTGACACAGAGTTGCTGAGGCAAGTGAAAGAGTTGGAGATGCAAGGTGTCTCAGCAGCAGAGGCTGGGGATTTGCAGGCTGCTCTTCAGCTGTTCAGCCAGGCAATCCAGGTTCTGCCTGAGCGAGCCTCTGCCTATAACAACCGGGCACAGGCCCTGCGGCTCCAGGGGGACACGGCAGGTAAATGCAGCAAATTCTGAAATAACCCGTTTCAGAGGCTTTTCATTGTGTCAGACTGCCGAGTCTGAATCCAGAACGACACAATACAGGAGCGATATCTACCTGCAGTGTGTTCTCAACACTCCCCTGCCCCCCTCTTTTTTTTAACACTTCTATTTGGTTATTTTTATTTGCTGTCTTCACAAGTGACAGGTTTGTAAAATTGAGTGACAGGAGATTTATTCCTGTCACATCCGAATCAACTCAAAGCTTTAGAACTCATTGTGTGCTTCTTTGCATTGCATCACAGGTAGAAAAAAAATCTTAGAGTCAGCATACATTACCTTGACTGTATAGACTTATTCAGCCCTTTTGGTAAGGATGTGAAAACTATTTTTTTTTACATTAACTTCTTGGCAGGTTACAGCACTCCACTTTTAAAGTGAAACTTTCCCTTAATGCTTTTGAATTTAATTGGAAACAGCACCACAAAAAGGAAGCAACACAAGGAGAAAGGAGCTCTTCTCTGCGACAGGAGAATCCTTTGTAGCATTTTAAACATCTGAAAATGGAGTTGTTTCTGTCCAGTGTTTGCAAATGTAGAAATGTAATTATTGCTTAACATAGATGAAAATGACAGAAAGCAGTTGGTAAAGTGAAACTTTTACTGCTACTTGTAATGTTCACATTCCTGCCATGACACTTGAAAGGCATTCAGACATCGACAGCGCTCAGCACTAAAGTTGTTGCTGTCAGTTGTTATTTTCTTCCGCTCTTCTACTGGGCCATTGTTGTCTGCTCCTGCAGGCAGGCCAGTCTACTGCTGGCACCCCTTACTCAGCTGTCTTTGCAACGTGTGCAGAATGTGGTTTTACACACTCTTGTTGTCTTGCTCATAAATGCAGGGATGTTTCTGGGAGAGATGTTGTCTTGAAGGCAGCACATGTTACTTTAAGATGTCAGTGTACTTTCTGCATTAATGCTGACATCACAGGAGCTGAAACAACCTTTGCCAAGGGCACATACACAATGTCATACCGTCACAAAGCCTAGAGTCTGGGTTTTTGAACCAGCCAGATTGTTGCTGAGGACAGAGGTTTCTTTAATAATAGTAATGGATGTGATTTCATCAGCTTTTAATGAAGGAATTACTAGAAATGTATTAAGTTGGTTCACAATATTAAGCATTTTAGAGGCAAAAACAATTATTATTATTCCATCTCTTTACTAGCAGCAAATCGACCACATCTGGCATGAGAAAAATGAAAGTATATATAGGAATGACAAGATTGCTGAAGACAGCACATTTCAGAATTCTTGCATTATTTTTTTCATTTACGTTTTCCATGTTGTCCCAACTCTTTTAACTCCTTTGGAGATTGACTCTAAGCCCTAAGCTTGTTCATGCACACAAAACTAGAATTAAAAGCAAAAATCACTCCAAGGTGTGGGCTTTTGTCTCCTCTCAGGTGCCCTGGAGGACCTGGACCGAGCCATCGCCCTGAGCAACAGCACCGGACGGAGCGCCTGCCAGGCGCTGGTGCAGCGGGGCCTGTTACATAGATTAGCATGCCAGAGTGATGAAGCCAGGGCAGACTTTGAGAAGGCAGCTGCACTCGGGAGTGAATTTGCTCGTCAGCAGGCCGTGGTTCTCAATCCATATGCTGCCCTGTGCAACAAAATGCTCTCTGAGGTGATCAACAAGATCCGCAACCCTCAAGTGTCGGAAATGCAATACTGAATGAGTTTGATTTGTTGTTGCGTTTATAACTTTTTTCTGTTCCTAACTCAATAAAATAACATTTCTTTGTGTGTTTTGATTCCATTGATTGTGCTAAAGCAAAAAGAAGATTTACAGCCACGAGAATCATTATTTCATTCTATTTAATATAATTCTGTTTCACAACATAGACACAACATGTATCATTGAGTGTCTTATCATATATATCAAGCAAATATATCCAAAGTTTTCTCATCATGTTTGATATTGGATGTGGATTGGACTGGAACATTTCTAATGTCCCTTAGGGCAACAGCGAATGGCCACACATCATACACTCAAGAATTATAACACAGGAAATAAACCTAGACATTAAAAGCACATAACTTATATTTAAAATAAAATTAAAAGTACATTTGTATGGCAAGGAATATTGCAGTGTACGTGCACAGAATAACAGAAGACTTGAAGCTTGTTGCTTGAACGCTGTTCTGCACAGATGAGGTACTGTATTTTCTTTTCCAGTAGATGTCAGTCTCGTCATGTTGAGGCAGCCTGCAGGAGACCCGTCTCTGCTGTTTATTCCCTCCAAGCAATGCTTCTCTCTGTTCTCCACACATTATTACAGATTGCAAAATCATTCCAAAACAACAAAATCAACAGATTTACGAACAAATAGAATTACGTTTTATTGATTTTCTTTTCCTTTTTTTTAAATCTCCATATGAAATAAACTAGGACATGTTTAAAGATGCATCACATAGTTCGGTGGTTTGTGTTGCAGAGCAGACGCTGAGGCTTCATTCAAGGCTGTAGATGTCCAGTTGAGTCTGAACGTGACATTGCTGTCTGTCTCCCTGGTGCACACGGAAGTGAGCGTTATCTTTTATGCTTGACTTCTCCGTGTTTGTCTCTGACCTCTCCCAAGCAGGGTAAAGCCACCGGCTCCCTCCACTCCTCCCTCTGGTAAAAAGAGCAGGTTTTCAGGTGATCTGACATGGAAGGAACATCGCTGAAGCTCCAGCAGTCAACAGGAGAAAACACAGAGCTGAATGTCCAAACCTGCCAAAACACAGAGGCAGAGCTGAAGGACTCTTATCAGGCTGCTGTCATCCATCTGTCAACGGCACTGCAGCTAGTAGCATGACAATACGAGTACTTTTAACGTCTCTCTTTTATCGTGTTAGGTCATGGTTGTATTTCTGTTCCACCTCCTGCAGATTTATACAAATGATGCCGTTCATTCTAGAGCAAATGCCCAGCTGCTGCGCACGCGGTCATGTCAAAACACAGCCTTTCCATGAACAATCGCATATCTGGCCTGTTATGGGAGCACTAAGTTTAATGGCAGAGGAGCTCACAGTCATTCCACATCATTGTTATCATTGGTATGCTATTTGTCCCATGATCACAGCCAAACTGGGATGTAAAAATACACACGAGTCCTCCATCAGCTCCATCAGCTGTGAGGATTAAACAACAGTTTTTCTTTCACCAGAACACTGGCTAACATTATTTAACTACAAAATATATTGTTTTCTATCACTCACCTCAGTGCTAAATTTGTATATGGAGATAATTTGCCATTGCCCCTCAGTAAGTGTTGCGACTGCCACCAAAAATGTATGATTAACAGCATGCACCCTGCAGAGCATGATGTCAGTTACCATTTATCTGTAATAAGACTCCAAATATCAAACTAACATAACAGCCACAAACTTTGCCTCGTAGTCAAATACAAATCCTGAGGAGTGCTGGCTGGTGCATGCTAATTCCCTAACTCCCATTTTCCAGTATTTTTAGCGCTAGCTTTCAAAGAAGCCACAAAAGACAAAAATGAGAATTATTGACTTCAGATACTCATTTTTGATTCTGGATTTCAGTTCTCGGTTGCTTTGATTTATTTTTCCTGCTAGAAATGTTGATTTTCATGGGATAGAAAACATATCAGCACCGCCATAACGGCAGATTAGCTTAGCCATCAAAGTGGCCAAAGAAATCTTTTCCACTCCCATTTCACACTTTCCTGCAAGTGAATCATTTTCATTTATCACTCACACGATTGCAGGTGATAAATGCAGAGAAAAGTAGCTGCTTCAGTGGGAAACCACTAACTGTTGCCAACATGGCAAAGGTTGAGATTCTAATATTGTTCGAAAGGACTACTGGGAGTCAGAGGTGGGTTTATAGTACAATGCAGCACCTGTCAGGCTGAATAAATCAGTGAAATTTTGCAATGACAGATAACATAGTGGTGACATGTGATGAAGGGGGACCAGCATAAAAATAAGTCTGCAGTGTTGAAATCAAAACAACATTCTGTGGGACAAAACAGAACTAGAATAAAATAAAAGATCCAGACAGGAAAGTAAAAAGACAAAACAAAATTAAGGGTACTTGCTTTTTTTTGACATTTCCAGGAACGTCCCCCATGTGGATTTTCTTTTTTCTCCCACTCAAGAGAGACCATTCCTCTCTCCTGCAAGAGCGAGGCGCACACCTCTCTCATCAGGTGGGAAACCTGGGACAGCTGAGACAGTGTGAAGCTGTCAAGGTATGCAGCTATATGCTGAAGGATCTCCAGGGGAAGCCTGCTCAGGGCGTCGAGGCCGAGGCTTTTCCCACTTTCAAAGAGGGATGAAGGGACGTGCGGCTGCAGTACGAAGGCGCTGACATCTTGGCAGAACTTAATTGCTACTTGTTGACCTGCAGGGCGAAACCTCATCTGGGTGAAAGTACAGCCGAGGTATGCTAAGGGGCAGCGCTGCTGGAACCAGCCGTTTAGAGGGGCCTGGATGTCACAGTGCACATTCCTGAAATGAGAGTGGTATTCATCACGGCGGAAGAAGAGGCCGCATATGTAGCTGAAGGCTGAACTTGTTTTGTTGTGTCTTCTGGTGACGGCTTCGGCTTCAACATGCACATAAATGCCGCGAGGCTTCCCTGCGATGACATCGGCGAGGGATGCATCTGCTTTGAATGGAGCAGAGGAGAAATTGTATGTCTGTGTTCCAATGTCTACATAAAGACCATCTATTGTAACGCTCTCTGAGATTGAATGTCCCTTCAGTTCCTTTTCCAAGGAGCACAAAAGAGTCGAGCCAACCTCTTCAGATTTTGGGAGTTCCTCAACTGACAGCCCCAAATCAGACGTGTCCAGGCTCCGGTGTGCTGTCGTGACCTTGCGGGAAGGGTCCTTCAGGTGGCTTCGCTTTGCTCGATAGCTGGTAGGAACGTTAAACGTGTGGACAGTCTGAACCTCGATTGGCTCCAGATTCCCATAAACAAAATCCTTTTCCCTTGGAGTGCAAGCAGGAAGCTGACCAAAGTTAATCAGCATTGCCCCATTGTGCACCAAGTACATATTGTACTCTGCAATGTTGAATTCTTTTCCTAATCTTTCAAGGACCCCGTCTTGCCATGGCGCAAGGCCCGTTGCACCATCTACACTTCTGGCATCAACAGCATTTTCTTCTCTTGGATGTGAATCACGTGTCTCCCTCTGACTGTTTGATGGCTCTTGGTCTTCCTTTTCCTTTCCTTTCCTCTCGTTTTTCATGTTTTTGACAGATTGGTTGCACCCCCCCTTCTCCTTCTCAAATATCTTTTCCCAGGAACTGTAATTTTGAATACTTTCCATATCTCTGTTCCTTGCCAGAGCGTCTCTTTCCTCTTGACTCAGATCTGTGTTCACCGTCTCTGCACAGCCATTTTCTGTAAATTGACTACAATCTAAAGAAAAGGACTGGTCTCCTCCAGCAGAGATATTCTGAGCGGTACGCTCCTCCTCAATCATCTCGGGAAAAAGATTCTTCATTCTGATGGACTTAAAGAGCAGGGCTTGGTCCCTGAGAGCCAAAGCAACATCCAGGTCCACCTCCCTGTTTAACTGAAGATTTTCAGAAACGTTTTTGTAAAAGTTTGCATCAGTTTCAGGGACTGGCCAACGGTTCCACTCTCGAGAGCAGCAGACCACGCTGGCAGGACAGACCTCCAAGTGTTTGGCCAGCCTCTGACGCTGCATTGTGAGAGGACAGCCATTGTCAGCATTGAGACACGGGACAATCTCATTAGGACAAAGAAGCTGGTGCTCCTCATGCTTGCACATATGGAAGATGGCACCGCAGTTTTTACGACACTTGATGACCACACATGCAATGGAGACCTGCACCGGGACTTGACAGTGGACATTGTAACACTTGTCACAATGCAGATGATAGCCTACTGGCATCTTTCTGTCTTTTACCTGAAGATAGAAATAACGACACAGTACAAATAATAATAACTGCGCAGGAAGTGTCTCAAGAGCCAAAGGAATACTTTTAAGTTATATTTCTGTAATAACAACCGCACTCACCATTAAAGCTTGTGAACAGGGTATTATAAAACTGCAGAAGAATTCAAGATACACACTGTGAGAGCACAAGGAAAGAATATTATCCATTTGCTAGCCATGTTGCACATGAAGGCCGCTTCAAAGCAACTGTTTTTATATTTACAGACACGGTTTTGTTCGACAGCTGGAAGAGTTAAAGTAAATATCCTCACCCTTTGTTCCTCTGCTGCCTGGCGCTCGCTGACACCTCTGAATAACCTCTGCACTGTGTCTGGACATTATAAATAGACACAACAGAGGGGCAGACAGGCCAGTGGGACGGGGCACCATTGTCACACAACCATTAAGAGGCAAGGTCAAGTTACAGCCTACAACACTGCTTCTGTGAGAGGGTGGCGATAATAGCAGGTAATCCAGATACAGTATGACACACACATTATACACACATGTATATTTGCTTCATTTGTATTACTTTTTTGATGCATAAAGGTGGAAAAAAGATAAACCTTTACACCTAAATCATCTCATAGATGGCTGGAGTTTCCTTAACAATGGATCATTTAGCAGT
The DNA here is from genome assembly GCA_037176975.1 of Arrhamphus sclerolepis. Classification (NCBI taxonomy): domain Eukaryota; kingdom Metazoa; phylum Chordata; class Actinopteri; order Beloniformes; family Hemiramphidae; genus Arrhamphus; species Arrhamphus sclerolepis. The sequence goes on from JBAMYA010000005.1 coordinate 2,305,526, forward strand.
ACTGATGACAGAAATCCTAATTGTTGCTCATAATTTCCTCCATGATGATGTACAGTCTGATTTTAGAGAATATTTGAGTGCTATTTTTGTTTCCACTAGATGTCAGTCACACACTTTCAGACTTTCAACCAGCGTCCTGTTTCTCCAGAAGCTGCCAGATTTAAGAAATCTGATCTCCACACATATTAGTTAAATATTTCAGCAGTACAATGTAACATCAAAGTGGCATTTTTCATGATGCTATGAAAAAAAGATGAGTTTAACAAGCTTTCAATTTAAATTTTCTCAGCAGATATTCAAACTGGAAAATTGATGTTTTGCACTTGTGTTTGAGAGCCTGTGATCTCTAAGCAGCAAAGCTTTTCTCCATTCACATCTGTAATAGTAGATTCAATTACAGCTCCTCCACTAAACATGCACACGGTGCAAGTATTTTTTTTATTGTCACTCATGCTTCCTCTTTCATTCATCTACAAACTAACTTGTTGAAAATAACGATGGGGAGCTGAACCGGACCAACTAGCTATAACTAATTACACTCATTTACGTTAAAGCTGCCTGAAGTATCCTCCCCCTTCAGTCACTCCACAATGCCCCGAAAACACCCCTCTATGCATGCTCTCGACTCAAAATACGCTCTATCCACAATCAGCATCTGGAAGTCATCATGTTGTGTTTTTTTTTTTTTGTTTTTTTCCTGCTCAGAGTACAATGAAGAGCTCATCGGGGCCAGCTGCTTTCTGCAATCAGCATACATTAGAACAGGAGGGAGAGAGAGGGCTTAGTGAAGAAAAAACAGCATTTAGCATCACTATCTCGGTGTTACATGACAGAAGCTCGTCTGGAGGCTGGAGGGTTCTAGTGCCGGGGTCGGATTAATCAGGTAAATGTGTTTTTGCAAGTGCTCCAAAACAGCTGAAGTTCTGTATAACGGCTTTTGAATCTTTTAAATTTCTATTGCTGCGATCCTGTATCATAGTGATGCTTTTTTCAGACCAGGTCTTGTTATTCAGGAGGTAAAATCAGAGCCATAATAGTCAGCCAGTACAGCGGCACATCATAATAAACGCCTGCTTGTTGGCAGCGAGGAATATGAAAAAAAAAACAAAAAAACACATATCCTACATACCTCCCATAAAGGACTGTGACATAAATACTGCATGCATGCTGCTGGTTATTTAACAACACGATCAGAGACAAAGACATGACTACACTGGCTATATGTCATCAGTGATGAAAAAATATACAACCCTGACCCCAAAAAAGTTGGGACATTGTATAAAGAAAGGGAACAAATGCAAACCTGCAAATCTCATAAAGCCATGTTTTATTGCCAATAGAACATAAAAATGGTTCACCAATATCAGACAAACTACATCTAAAAATTGCAGAACATTTCAGAAGAAAGTTCCTCAATGTAAAATTGAAAATATATTTGCATTACATCATCCAAAGATTATCTACTGCACATGACTGCATAGGCAATGATGCAGTGGAATGGTTATCTAACATATTTTCACTTCAATATTCATTTGAATTTATCAAACAAGCTAGTTATAATAGGTTCTTAGTTGCATAAGCTGAGATATTGAAAAAATGAGACCGTGGGCATTCTGCAGGGGTACTGTGGTGTGCCTATAACTTAGGCTGATTATGGTTGTGTGATGTCCAGGATCGATCATGTGCTAAACATTTCACCGAGCTTGTCTGTACGTTTAGCATAGCTGCTTTTTACAACTTAAAATGCGGTTGCACATCGTCAGCTGACAGTCGTAGCCAAATTACTAGCATGAATTTTCATGATAAAAATTTGCAGGTCCTAAAAATGTCTGGCATGCTAATTCCCCATTTTCATCTTTGCAACTAAGGTAAGCTAGCATAAGAGTGGAAATATAGCTGGCTATCAGTTTTGTACCAATATGAAGTTTGGTTAAATATTGGTGGAATCAATGTGGAACATAAGTTTAAAGTAATAAAATTTCACACACAACATATTACCTGGCAATGGAACTGTTTTAAGAATATGCACACTAAGTGCACAAATATTCATTTTGGAACATAAACTTAAACTTACTATGTTCATTGCATTAATAACCAGATGTGTTCCACTGTTATTTTTTTGTTTGCTGTTTGCATTTTTTATTTTTATTTTTTATTTGCCTTTTCTTCTTCTTTTAGTTCTCTGACAGAATCATGTTCAAATAAAGTTTGTTATATTAGACTGTCAAGAGGGCTAAAGAGAAAAGAAGAAAGAGAAAAAAGAGAAAAAAAATAAAAAATAAATAACCAGATGTGCACTCAAAACAGTCAGAAAATAGAGGCTACCCAAGTATTTATAAAATTGCACCCACTAGGTGGCAGCACTGGTAAAAACTGGACGTCACCGCTGCATTTGGGGCTTTTGGAAGACTTTAAAACAACACAATATAACATTTCCACTGATTTGGGAGGTACTGATTTAGCATGAGGGAGGGACAAAATGGCGAGGAATGCAGATGTGCAGAACCTCACAGGAAATTCCAGGGTGTATTTCTGCAATTTCAGCAAAGAAAAGATCATTGTTGATGGTGAGATGAGTGGTGATCCTGGCTACTTTTACTGGGATGACTGGAGGAAGTCATAGCAGAAAAGGCACATGTCTGCAAAACCCCAGAAGGTTGCGACTTCTGCCCCCTTACATGTCATATTCTGCGGTTCTCAGCTTGAGTGTGGAAAGCTGGCTTTTGTTGCCCGATTTGATTTGCCAACCTGCTCCTGCACATCCTTCCATCAACTCACTCTCTCTCTCTTTAAGCAGAAGTGTTTTTCTTTTACTAAAAATTTGTCTTCTTGAGTCAAAAATCTTTTTTTTTTGTTTTGTTTTTCCCCCAAACCAGATTTGAAATCTAAATGCCTGGCTGTAGAACTGCATAATTTGCAGTTACTTCATGAATTAGGGAAGTAATATTCTCTCATTTGTCCCAAATACATATCACGATTTATATATTAATAAGACTGTATAATTTATCCAATAAACTGAAGGGACTGTTTTGGTCTCAGATCGCCTGTATTCACATGTGTGTTAGACTCTACATGCATATTAAATGTCACTGAATTTGAAACGTGGCCTAATTTTCTGTAGCGCTTCACAGGGTTATCTCTTCATTAAATTATATGTATATATATACATACATACATACATACATATATTTAAATTAAATAAAAATATAAATTTTGAGAATTTGGAGCTTGATTGTGCTTTAAGTTTTCCAGTTTGTTGCAAGTCTACATATAATCAGTAAAGCAGTAAAGTACAAAATGTAATAATTCTCTTCATGAGCATTATTCAAACCTTTTTTTTTCCTTTTAATCACAAAAATCAGTCATTGCACTTGGACTTGAACTCTCAACTTGAGCGCTTATGCAACTGGGCAGCTCAAAAAAGCATATAATTACAGCTTGTTCGTTTTCTGTGGCATGGATTTGAACAATTCTGAGTCTGCGAGGTTAATGATTCCTGTAAGCTCCGTGTCATTTAACACCAATTTAATGTTCTGAAATGTGACTGGACATCGTAATATGTCAAAGAGGAAACTTGATTAATATTCACGCTGTCAGTACACAGCAGGACTAATGTAAGCATTTGCCCGTTTCAAGCTGAAAGCTTTCCTGCTTCCACCAACACACAGAGGTCCGCTCTTGAGCCCAATGGAGCTGCTTATAAATCTCAGCCCATTGCCCATGCTCCCATTTTGGAACTTCTGTCTTGTTTATCATACCTGACAAAGCACATTAATAAGATGAAGCCATTGGGAAAGGAATGAGGAATGTACTTCAGCCGACTTTTGAGAACAAGGCAACTATGTTGGTACTGTTTTCATTATCCCAAATTAGGAGAAGCTCATAAATAAGCTGTAGACTGAAATGGAAATGAAAATGCACAAATCCATAGGTGAGCTGACATACATACGAGGGCTGCATGCAGATAAACCAAGTCTATACAGTTGATTGCACATTTCGGTTCATGTGAAACACGTATGAAGTTGAAATAAACATATATTGAAGCTTCTGTCATTATGTCCTGAGTAGGTTGTAAAAATGTTTGTTCTTACGTTGTTTAATTGTAATACAGTGCTGTGACAAAACACTTCAAGAAAAATTTAACCCGCATGATCAAACACGAGAGAAATATCATCCTCACGTGTCACATATTGTGTATAACCATGTGATATTAAAAAATGACTCAGAAATCACTTATACCCATTAAAATTTCAGCCCTCTCCGTCATCTCTAAGTCGCTAAAGTCTTTTTAACCTGACACTGCAAATTACCTCACAGCCGGGAGGAAAACTTTAATAGCATATGGCTTTGGGTGACTATTACACCACAAAGCCCTTCTGGACAGCATGTTGGAGCATATGGTCAGCTAAAAACTGCAGAGAAAATGTCAACACCGAACTTTACAATAGGCTTTTCGATTTTCTCATTAAACAGCTGCCCATTAACTTTCACACTTAATGAAAATGGTGTCAAGTATTTTTTTTTATTTATTCTTTCCCATAAGATCCTTCCAGTCCTCCACCTCTTGTTGAACTTGACTGAGTCACAAGAAGACGTTTTGCTGACCCAGGCCAGTGAACACGCAAATGTTTATAGCCATTTCATTTTAGCTCCCAGCATTTCTCTCACCCAATATTCTGCTTTTAATTATAAAGACTAATTAAAAGCACCTTGGAATGAAGTCTATGTATCTCCCACCCCCCAAGGATGGCGCACTTTGTGTCATTTTTGCATCATTAATGCAGAATACGCTGAAGACTGACAAAATCTCAAAAGTTGTAAATGAGACATTTCACTTCACTCGTTCTGCTAATGTCAGGAGCTAATAACTGTGAAGAGAGCGAGAACACAGCGTTGGGGAGGCTTTCGGCTCTGACTCATTTCATGGTCAATATACAGCCATAATAAATGATAGATCATATAAAATTCATGAAAGGAGTAAAACAGCTTGTTGTAGACAAGTTAAATAATAAAGTTCACTGAAGCCATATATCAACTTTGCCTTGTCCCTATAAAAAGGGACTTTATGCGTGGAATGCACACATTTAAACTTTTCACCTGCACAGGGGGTCTCCATGGAGTAGACAAAGGTGTCATGTGTAAACTGCCCACCTATATCGTGTATATAATTGTATATTTAATGAATAACAATTCCATAAAACTGCGATGGACTGGCGACCTGTCCAGGGTGTACCCCTGCCTTTCGCCCAATGTGAGCTGGGATAGGCTCCAGC
>JBAMYA010000005.1:2319498-2330907 GCA_037176975.1 Arrhamphus sclerolepis
TAATAATAATAATAATAATGATAATAATAATAATAATAATAATAATAATAATAATAATGATAATACATTTTATTTATAATGCACCTTGCGTTAAAAGAAATCTCAAAGTGCTAGACATTCAAATCATTATAATAAAACCATAATATATGGTATATAGCAATATATGTGGTATCAAAAACAATCTAACAATCATATTTATTTATTGTTTGAAAAACTTTATTTTATGACAGAACAGCTATAACTATGTGCTTTACAGTGCAGCAGTTAAGGTTAAAACTTTTATAATGACATTTTCCTGATGTTCTTCGCATTGTAAATACATAAATATGTAATGTGGGTTACCACGACACTGAGTGATGCACGAAAGCTTTAGCCCTGCTGTAGTTAGCATGTGAGTGAAAAACATCACTTTTGTTGCCTGATTGATATAAAATTTAAAAAAAAAAGCTTGACTCACAAACAAAATGGACTTATGAACGACCTTTCAAAGTGGACCCAGTTCATTAGTGGGGGTCTGGCTGTGTGATGGACACTACTGCGCTTTGAGAATAGATGGAAATAGATTATTGTTACACACTGTAGCTTTGATTTTAATCGGGTTTAATTTCACTGACCTACTCTTTAAGCTGTGCTTTCCTGAGATAATAAAGGTCATGCAGTGTAGTCCCAGATCCTCCCACAGGGCTTGAAATAACGTTGCCTCCAACAACGAGCCCATAAACTTGTCTTCTCTCTCCGTTTTCAGGATGGCTGTGAACATGCACTGCTCACACAACAGCACTTTCAAAGTCAGAAAATGCTCCTTTCATATTAGCACTCGCGGTAACATTTTCTGTCCAATAGAGGTGTGAAATTTCCCAAGGAGTGGCCGATTTATCCTCCCCTGCCAACATAACAGAGGCCCTATTTTCTTGTTCAGTGAATTGGAAGTGGGTGGTTCAGTGCTGTTTGCCAATGTAATGCCAAGCAGATCTTATACAAACACAATTAGAGCAGTGTTTGGTTGTGTTGTGCATGGAATTGATTGACAATTGGAAAGCAGCCTTAATGAGATGCTTTCTGCAATCCTGTGGGCTTCTGCTTTCTTCAGAGGAGAGAGAAAAGGTATGCCAACAGTCACAGGGAAGACTGCAACCTACTGCGTTGAGAGCATTCGAGAAAATTAAAAAACAAATCGACTAGTCATCATCTAAAAATGATTTGGGAAGTTTCTTTGATAACTATGACTGTCCACCAAAAAAAAAGAGAGATAATACAGACTCTTCCGAGAGTCCATTTTGCAAAGAATTAAAAGGTGAGGAGGGAAACTGGTCACTACACAACCAGCATTGTGAGAGACAAAAAAAGCCGCCCCCCCCTCCCTGCAGTTGGTCTGTTTCATGTTGGTCGGGTGATGAAAGAGACCTAAACTACGGTGACTGCAGTGTGAGTTTAACATTGATATTGATGTTTCAACAACAAAGCAATCTGGGCTGCAAACAACACAGCTTTGAGCCTTTTCCTTTTTTTTTTTTTCTTGTTGAGAAAATCAGTCTTGAAAACACTGTTCCCCAAATTCAAGATTAAATGTGGCTTTCTTTGTATTTATAATTAGTTATGATTGAAATAATCAATTTTTATGTTCAAAACCCAGGCTATTCCACAGAGAAGTTATTCGTGTGAAGTTTTCTTTTCTTTTTTTTTTTTTCATGTCCGATTGGAATTAATGTCTTGTTAAAGCTCGTCAAAACTTATACTTCTCTTCCTCAAACAACCTTGGGCTTAATTAACAATTTGATCCTTTGGTGTGTTTTCCACACGCTTCAATGACTCACCACTTCATAGCCAACTCAAACTTTTATTTCTGTCCCTTTTGAGCTTCAGTGAGATGATTATCCTCTGAGAGTTGAACTAAAATTTGCAGCCACACTTGTCATTAAAAAAAGAAAAAAGAAAAAAAAGGTTCTGCTTGGAACATTAATTATGCTTTATGTGTAATCCAAATGTCAACGGTTTTACTGATAATTTCTTCACAAAAGTGGAATAATATCCTCACTGAAGTAGTGTCACGATCTACCTGTTATATATCTGCGTTTGCTCGAAGTAAAAGAGAAAACAAATTACAAAATGTGAAAGTGAACAATGAATGTTCCAACTCATTTTCAGCTCTGAAATGAAGAATACGGTTGTCCCATTTCTGCCAGCAAATTCTGATCTCCTGGTAATGTGAAACTTATCTCAAGTCAAATATTTGCCTGGAGATGCTGTCGAGGAGAGTAAAGAGCCAGAAGATGATGAGAGACAGCTCTCAGCAGGCCACTCTGTTTGCTCGATACTCATGGGAAGTCTTGATACACACAAGTCAATAATGGAGGAAGCACCAAAGCGAATGTCTGCTAAGTGGACGAAGCCTGAGAGGCAGTGCTTTAAAATTTATTTCAGACGGATCTGACGCCCAAATTAAAATAGATTTTCCTCACATGGTTTATATTGAGGACTCAGTATTGGAGATTTTTGCATATTGCATGTATAAAACAATATGCGGCTAAATCAATCCCTTTGATTTCTTTAATGACTGCATGTGCTACGGGTGCGTGGTTCGTGCATTTCTAAAGGCTTGAACAATTTATATAACTTAGAGAACCAGTTTCACTTTTTCCACACAGCTGTCCGTCAAAGGCTGAGTGTTCTGTTGCTGGTTGCACAAAAGATGCAAGTCTGAGCCCCTTTTAAACCTCTTTTTATGAGCTGTAAATCCGTGAGCTCAGAACACCATACGTGCCACTCGTAGCCACACATTTAGCAGAAAAAGTAACTGTAGCTTTTTATTCAGAAAACGTAACTCAAATATCTCCAGCTGAAATCAGAAGTTTATAGTACATAAACACTGAATAAAAAGACAAACTTTTCTTCACCGCTGTCTGACATTAAATCAGACTAAACTTTTCTTGTTTTTATTTCAGTTAGGATGATCAAAATTATTTCTATTTGCTAAATGGCAGAATAATAAGAGAGAGAGAATTGTCTGACTTTCTTCAAAGTCAGACGTTAATGTAAAAGGTGTTTTGGGAAATTCCAGATGATGATGTCATGGCTTTGGAAGCCTCTGATAGGTTAATTTAACAACGTTTGAGATAATTGGAGGCACACCTGTGAATGTATTTTAAAGGTACTGTAGGAGCCAATATTGTGTTAAAGAAAGTTCGTATTTTATTAAAGATTAGAGCATGTTTAAGGTGGTTTTGGTTGTTGTGACATTATTTCATAGTTTTCAAATCTACCATGGCACCTGAAGTAGGTGCTGCTCACATGCATTACATCATTCTGAAGGACCTTTGACAAGAAAAAAGAAGGTGGATTAGCAGAGTGCTAAAAGGTACAGGGAAAAAAGATTTTTTGACTGTCATTTTCTGATGTGTTACCGTTATTTTAAGATGTTGTGGATCGATGTGAAAACCAAGAAAAGCTTGGATGTGTATTAATGAAAGTACCTGGATTCAGCATAATTAAATAACAATAGTCTGGCATGTCAAATACACACGAGTGAACCTCAAATCCTACTGAAACCACCAGAAGATGTAAATTTCACATCAATCCAATGTGAAAACCTGCGATGTGTTTCTTAACACTTTACACCGACTCATTTGATCCTCCTCCAGCATTAACAAAGACCAGCTCACTTTCTGCTGGACTCTGGAGGTTCAGACCTCCTGCCTGAGGGTCAGTTAGCTCATACAGAGAAAGGAAAATCAGTTTGTTCAAGGTACAAAAAATAAAATAAAAAAATCACTCCAGCCTGTTTCTCCAAACTTGGAAAGTTTCAAGAGGACTTTTCTCAGCAGCTGAGACTCAAACGAGGAGCTGTTAACCACACCAACATCACACACGCAACCTGGTGGAACTAAACTAGAAACAAGTACAGTCAGCATATGTTTAAATACCAACATTCTGTCCACAAGCGGGCGCTAAGCTTCACATTATTATGCTAGATGCTGCACCAAGATGAATTCCATGGAGGTGTTGTCACAGTAAATCAACCAATCAGTGTGTGACTCATTTATCAAAACAACCAATCGGAGCATAGCTTGCTTCATATTACTTCAAATATTCATCTTATTTCAATTCAATTCATTTATGGTTGAGCTAAAATGCTGCCCCCTTCTGTTGGAGATTCTGGCTCTGCTTCAGCAGACCTTCATTCTCAGCGCCGCCGTCAGCTGGTCAATTTGAGGCTCATTTTTTTGTGTTTTTCTGCAGCTTCCCGGACTGACGTCTGCAGCGCCTCGTCTCTTCTCATGTGTTGGATCCACTGACCACCTGGTTGACACCTGTACTCGGCACTGATAAGGTCTTCCAGCCCTCGTGGCTCCTGCTCTCCTCGTCCATGTGGCAACCCCCTCCGTCTCTTCTCCCCAACATCAGATTGCTGCGGTCTTTCTGGCTCCACCAAGTTTGAATTACTCAACGATTTTTTTTCTATTTTTTTCTATTTGCTGTTTTTTTCTCATGACAGAGATAACCACTGAGATTTGAGGAGACGGGTAAAAATGCAGAGGGCAATTTTTGATAAAAACAACATTATATCCCCCATTTAGAGAGCTCAGAAAACAAATCTTAACCAGTTAATGCAGTTTATGGGGCCTTTAGGGCACATCTCAAGCAAACTGTTTCTTTGTGTGGCATCATGGGAAAATCTAAAGAAGCCAAAATATCAGAAAGAGAATTGTGGACCTCCAAAAGTCTGATTCATCTTTGAGTACTATTAGGAGATGGCTGAAAGTGCTGTTGGGTTTATCGGCTGTCTTTGATACAGTGGACCATAAAATTTTACTTTCTCGTTTAGAACACTCGGTAGGCATTGGCCATACGGCTCTTGATTGGTTTAAATCTTACTTGGCCAAGCGTACTTTCTGTGTTTGTCTTGATGGTCATAAGTCCTCCTCTGCTTCATTGTCGTGTGGTGTCCCACAGGGCTCGGTTTTGGGCCCTCTTCTCTTTAGGCTCTACCTCCTCCCTCTTGGCTCTGTTTTTCAGAAACATGGGAGGTGATGATTTTTGGAAATTCCATGGAGGCTCAGCTGATTGATGTTGGCTCCTTGGACCAGCACATTAAGCCTATTATTACAAATTGAGGGGTTAAAATGGATGCTGGGCTTAAGTTAGAGACCCACATAAGAATAGTCATAAAGTCCATTTTTTTCCACTTAAGGCAGTTGGCGAAAGTAAAACCTATTCTCTCACCTCAGCATTCTGAAACAGTAATCCGTGCCTTTGTAACCACTCGGCTGGATTACTGTAACGTACTCCATAAAGAAATCAGTGATTTGTGGATCTCCAGGGTACAAAATGCAGCTGCATGCCTCCTAATGGGTACACGTAAATTTGAACACATTTCCCCCATTTTAGCTTCTCTTCACTGCTGCCGGAACATTTTAGGATTCATTTTAAGATTCTTTATTTGCTTTTAAAGCTCTTAATGGCCTGGCCCCGCCTTACCTGTCCGAGCTGCTGCATCTCTACACGCCGTCCCGTTCCCTCAGGTCAGCTGACCAGTTGCTTCTGAAGGTGCCAAAGACGAAGCGCAGTCTCAGAGGGGACCGAGCTTTTTCCGTGGCAGCTCCCAAGCTGTGGAACGACCTTCCTTTAAACATTAGACAGGCCCCCTCACTTTCTGATTTTAAATCCCTTCTTAAGACCCATCTCTTTCCTTTGGCCTTCGACACAATTTGAGATGTTGGCTTTTATTTGATTATTTTACTGTTTTATTTTATTTATTTATTTATTTATTAACTTTTTATCTTCGATTTCGCTTGTTGATTTATGATTGGTCTTATTTGTTTATGTGATTGTGTACAGCACTTTGGTCCTGTGGGTGTATAAAGAGCTCTATAAATAAAACTGGTATGGTATGGTATGGTATGGTATGGTATGGTATGGTATGGTATGGAAAACACTTTTGAACACTAGATGGCTCTGTTGCAACAGCACAGGAGAACAACCAACTTCACTTATTTGTACATTTGACCAACCTTTTTGGCTCTATATGCACCATATTAGAGCAATTCTGCTCTGACTGTGGAGTATTTTGACCATAATTAAAGTTAATCTTTTTTTAAAGGCATTATTTTTTTTTTGCTCTAGTGGTCTTTAGGAAAGTGAGGCAGAGAAAGCCAGGCCAGGTCGAACCTTAGACTGCAGCAAGGCTACCGTAGCCTTTGTGCATGGGCTGCCTGATATTGTTTGCAAATATAACATTTTTTCACCATGTGGAGACAAAGGTAAGAAAGTGCACAGTAAGTAGAATTTAAAAGAAAGTAAGGGTACTGGATTTACCATACTAAAATAATAAAGAATATGTCAACTACTATGACTAGTGGCAGATGGTTAGCCAGCCACCTGCTGTGAATAACAGGAAGCAGAGTGAGAACTGAGAAAAGTAACTGAAACTAAAACAGCAGTTAGTGCGCTGGTTAAACTGATTGAGCAGTGTATGTGGAACATCTGGCTGCCTTGTTAAAAAGCAAACCACAGGGAAAATCATTTCTGCTCACACACACCAAAAACACATTTATTGTCTAGTTGTTACGCTAACTTGCACATCTCAACAGCAAAACTAAACTATGACTCAAACGTGGCTCCAGTTTTTCAATCAAAGGAATAGAAACTAGCGATAATGAAGCTTTCTTTCATGCTCAGAGTCTTACATGGATGGACTTTGATCTTTTTCAGGATGCAAAAGAAAACCACCAGTAATCTAATCTATTTGTGCAGGTCATAAAAATCATGCTCATCAGCCCAAAGGAAATACAAAAAAAAAGCTTTTATTTCTAATATACATGCTGATTTATATGTACTTTTTATAATGTACAATCATCAAAATAATTTCATGCAATGGTGGAAAACTAACTGTAATTACTTTTGTTGTTTTTGAGTTGAATGGTTGCTTAGAGACTAAACTGTGTCAACTCTGTCCCATGTCTATGGATCAAAGGTTATAAAGATCAATCAGCTATGGATCACTTGAATTTTATAAATCCTTGCTATCTGATCACTTGCCATTTAGTCATGAACAAATTAGAAATTATGTAAAATTTCAAAATGAATGTATGTTATCACAAATAGGTTCAGCAAAGTTAGACTTTTTTTTGGTCTACTATTAATAACTTATAAAACCAATAAAAACCTCTCAAACCAAAAATGAATGCACTTGGGATAAAGGATAAAAGTTCAAGTAATTTGGCACAAACCATTATTGATTTCATAATTACATTTGGAATTGTGACCACTGGAAGATGACTAATGATGTTTGTACATTGGTCTAAAAATTGTCAGACTGCAGCCTTTTCATAGTGAAGCATCATTAACAGATTTGAATGAGAAGCAATCTTTTCATTTTGCTCTTACAATGAAGATGTGTGTACAAAAACAAACAAAAACAAACTGCTTACATAAGCTCAAACCCTTGTGACCCAGTGAGAGTCATCTCAAAATCCTCATGGCATCTAAGTGCATCCAGTGTATCCTGCAGTGGCTGGTTCCACCTTAGTTATCCAATACTTGATACCATCTGCCACATTATACCAATGGACAAGCATGCGTTATGATCGCTCCCATATTGCAAAGGTATTAGGTTGTCAAGCATTGTGAATGTATTTAAATAAACATCTAAGCAAACATTTCTCTATAATTGTGGGCATCCATGTCATTTTTCTGCCCAACAACATGCTTAATATTGTTTTTCTTCCAATTGACTATGTGCCCTTGAGACTTTTAAAATTTATTAATAACTTAGCATTGATATTTATCTGTTTTTTTGTTGATGACTGCTGATACAGATTTGTCAAAAGCCGCCTCTCCAGTCTCTCATCTCGAAACCAAAATTGTACACCATTACCATAGTAGATGTTATTCGTGTATTTTACCTAAATGGATAAATTAGAACTGGAAGGTCTAGACTTTCATTGGAATAAGTTGTAAGACGCTGGTGACAAGACCGTCTCAAGATGGTGGTTGTACAGTTACAGGCAGACTGGTACCATGCAGCAGCTAGCGGTATCCTATGGTTCCTCAACACGTCTTTAATCCTCCATTTATCCAGAAAAATTCTCAGGTGCCTTGAGAAAGCAAAGGCCAACTAAATTTCCTCATAGCATCTGGCACCTGGCAGTAGCAGACCAAAGCATAAATAGTTTGAATAAACAGTATGAAGAGACACTTTTTTTTTTCCAATAAGGCTTTTCTCTGTCTCCCTCTCCACACACTATCACACACACAGTGGTATCCATAAGGTATTGAAATGGCTGCAGGCATACACAAGCTATGTACATTATAGACGCCAGCAGGAGACATGATTATATTGTTCACAGAACAGCATCTCAATGTCTCTACACAGATACAGAGAGACTTGCCTTTCACTGAGGGGACGGTTTTTCATTACACAATGAAAGCTAAATGCCAATTCTTTTTTTTCTAATTAAACTTGTTTTAGATCCATTGCTTATGAAAACAGATGGGTTCCATCCATGCTCACCTCATTCCATCCATATGTCACCAGTAAACATTTTATGTTTTCAGTTAAGCTTTTGCACTAAAAATAGCAGACATATGAAGAAACTTATTACAATATTAAAATGAAAAAGCAGTTATTAGTATCCAGCTGCTTTATACATGAACTGTTATGTTCTATTAATTTAAAGTGAACCACTTATAGTGATTTGCCTTTCTACACATGAGCACATTACCAACATAAAATGTATATAGAAGGCAATCATGAAACAATATGTGGCCAGTATTGCCAGGTGTACTAATTAAAAGGAAGTTGGCTCTGATTTTAATTTGAGTTCATACAGTTATTTCACATTGCAGTGTCACTACTTTTAAGAATCTAAATCATTTTTTCCACAGCTGACTGTTTATATACCTCGGAAGAGATGTTTTCACAAATAATGTAAATAAATATTTTTTCATATGTCTAATCATTACTGTCACAAGATCTGACAACACTAGATAGTGGGTTGACACCATTCAGGGTGGTTGTTATTTCCAACTTGCTGTATGAGCAGAAATTTTCCATGGAGAATTTGTCTGTAGATTAATAAATAAATAAAGTGATGACTTTTTGCTATTTTTTTTTAAATACAAAGCAGATGGTGAAATGATCCACTAGTGACACATGGACGATGGTGCAAACATAGGAAGATGATAAACTTCATCACATTTCCCAAACTAATAATCTATATGTCAGGATCTCCACTTAGAAGACTTGTGAAGCTAACAAATGCAATGCGGAACAGTCAAAGAGAGGGAAAATTTAAAGAATTGATGACCTAGGCAGATGCTCATTAAATCAAGGGTTAAGACATTTTAGACCCCACATGGCCCTGAAAAAGACACCAAATGTTCTCTGTCATTTTTATGCCCTTGAGACATCGATTGTACTCCATCATGTGAGGTCAGGAGGAAGTGACATCAGAGGTTTTTCTAATGACACTTGCGCGCATCTCGCGGGTGTCGTTGCTCGCCCTGGTAATGAGAGAGTTCTGGTTGTAGGCCGGCGTCCACGTGTCAATGTGGTAACTGATGAGGGGGGTGGGGTCTCTTGTGCTGGTGACCCTGAAGTTGGGCTTGCCTGTATTGACAAAGGTGGCCATACCGGGAAGGGAACACGAGGGGATCCTGAGAACAGGTTTGCTGTAATCCTGCTTCCATACGTCACCAATGTCCTGTTAAATGCAACAGAAGAGGAGGAAGAGAAGCAAAAGGGATCATACAAAGGAGGGACAATTTTTGGGTAATTTTTGAGACATAAAGAGCTGTATTTGGACTGGATTATACACCATTAATGCAACTCCAACCAGACAGCAACTACCGTATAATTAGCGCAGGGTTCAACTAATATCTTTGCGACTCATTTAAATGTTAGATGTTCCAAAATTAAAATCCATCTGTATAAAACAAACTGTAACTGCATTCATGTACACTTACTGTCACAACAGTTTGTGTTGTGTTATGCAAGTATAATAAACGGTAAAAAATAACCTGAGATTGCGCCGTTAATGTTTGACAGCCCTTTTTCTCGGTCTGTTGCAACATCATAGGAGGAAACACACATATACACATGCACAACTATGTCCACATGTAAACAGTCTTTAACCTCAAACAAGCCTCGCAGGACCAAAACCACAATCTACAAGGCACACAGACACTCACCCTGCAGTTAAAAAAAGAAAAAAAAATGCTTATGTAGAAAATTAACTCAGTTCATGATTCATTCACCACTCTCTCATGTTTAACCCTCAAAAGGAGCTGTGCTCTGACCCTAGCTATCGATTCCACTGCTAATGCCTCAACCCTGGGCCATTTTGACCTAGGCCCTTAATGCCTTGCAAGGGTTAAGTGTGTTTAATGTGAGACTTACCTCTTTAATATCTTCTGTATCACTGTCTGTCCCACTTCCTGTAGAAATAAAAGACTATGGTCATTCAATCATAAAGATGAAAAAAGCTTAACAAGAAGCAACACTAGAAATATTTGACAGGCCTGAGATCCGGTCGTCTATAATATACAATAAAAAAAAATTCAATTATCTGCTTTAACTATATTTTTATTCCATTCTATTTTCACTTTATACTTTTGTGAATAATTAATTAATAATATAATTAATAAATGTTCTTAAGTTTTTGTCTGGTGTGTTGTGACAAACTGAAATTTCCCACCAGGGATGAATAAAGTAATTCTGATTCTGAAAACCATCAGCAAAATGCAGCATTTGTTCTATGAATGTAGAGTTTTTTGAAGAGGAGCTGCACTGTTTAAGTATAGTTAGTGACTTTTCTACAGCTGGCAATGGTCACAACACCCACTGTGGAGAAAGGAGAAAGGAAATACTGGTGCTGAGCTAGGGTGACACCTATACAGAGGTTAGGAGCAAGTTTTCACTATGTAAAGCAGCTCAAATCTCAAAATTCAAAACAGTTCAAGTGAATGCCCTATTAGCTTTTTTCCACACTATGCCACTATAGGAGAAGTAACTTGTTTTGAATGGAATAACATCAATTTTCCTACATGGTTCTGTCCATCTAAAATAGGCAGTGTAACAACATACAATATGTAATACACATCCAAAGAACAACAACAATATAGCGTTGGCTTGAAATACTGGGGAATTTATGACAATTGAGTAATTTTGCTCCTCTATGGCCCACATTCATGTTAGCCTTGCTCCTTATCAGAAGTCTTGTCTTTTTCAGAATTGATACCACTGTCACTGCCAACTGCAGGTAAGGTCACAACTACACAGTCTTTCAAAAAAAACAAACAATTACTTTAAAAAAAAAAAAAAAAAGAGAGAGAGAGAGAAATCTTTCCTCAGGAAAAAAAAGCAAAGAAACTGTAAACTGATCAAACCAGCTCTGCCTGAATATCTGGTCG
>JBAMYA010000005.1:2331007-2341566 GCA_037176975.1 Arrhamphus sclerolepis
TTCCCATGAGGGAGTTTTTTCTTGCCACTGATGGTGTTGCCATGTGCTCGGGGGTCAAGCTCTGGGTTTCTAAAGAGATGACTTGTCGTAAATAGGCGCAATATAAATAAATTGAATTGAATTGAATTGAAATCCCTTCTTAAGACCAATCTTTTTTCTTTGGCCTTCGACACAATCTGAGATGCTGGCTCTGTTGGATTTGATTTGATTATTTTACTGTTTTATTTTATTTTTTATTTTTTTAATTCTATTTTGCTTGTTGATTTTATGATTGGTCTTATTTGTTTATGTGATTGTGTACAGCACTTTGGTCCTGTGGGTGTATAAAGTGCTCCATAAATAAAACTGGTATGGTATGGTATGGGAAGTGCCACATTTATTTGTTCAAAAAAATATAAACAAATATAAGCACCATTGAAATGTCTGGCCATCATTCAGGAAGCAGACAGGTTCTTTTTCCCAAAGATGAACGTGCTTTGGTGACAAATGTGTGCATCAACCCCAGAAGAAAAGTAAAAACACCTTGGGAAGACGCTGCTGAAGCTGGTGAGAGAGAGTCATTATCCGTAGAAACGAGTCCCGTAACAACATGGACTGAAAGACCACTCAGTGAGAAAGAAGACATTATGTCAATAGCAATATAAAAGAAGCCAAATTACAGTTTGCAAATACACACAGGGTCAAAGATTTGATTTTTTGTTTACATGCCCTGTGTTCTGAACAAACTAAAATTGAACTATTTGTCCATAATGACCATCATTATCTGGAACTAAACCTCTACGTTTTGTTTTTTTGCTTTTGAAGGATTGAGACGACACCACTGCTCTCCCTCACTTAAAAAAAAAAGAAAAAAAAAAAAAGTCTCCTTGAGCTTTACACCCAAACCAGAACACCACAAGAAAGAGAAGAGTTTTACACGAGTGTCAGTTATAACAATATAAAACATAAAGCATGGCAACATAAAACAAAATAAAAACAACAAAAAAAGGTGGACACCACATGAATACAAATCATAAAAATATTAAATTAAGACCAATAAAATACATATAAAACAGGATAAAATGGATGCTCACCTTCCCCCACAGATGAAAGAGGGAACGTTTAAGTGTGACCAGGGTCTTTTATGGTACTGATCCAGAAGGGAATGCACAGGGACGGACATACAACAAAACTAAAGTTCTGCCTGAGGAGGGCATTTTATACATCACGTAAGGAAATAAGAACAATTCTGTGGAATTATATACATACTATATAAGTCATATTAACCCTTGTTACAGTTACATTTGGAGGAAAAAAGGGGGTGCTTGAAAGTCTGAGAGCACCATCATGACTGTGAAGTACGGGGGTGGCAGCATCATGTTGAGGGAGCGTTTTGGACCTAAATTCCAGGTGTACTATTGTGAGGAGCTTGTGGAAAGAAACTTAAAATGTTTGACCCAAGTCATACAGTTTAAAGATATTACCAAATACTAAAGAAATCTATGCAAGTTTCTCACTTTGATGAAAATAATTTAAAAAACAATCCAGAAAAAAAAAAGTCCCTCTCATAATTCTGGTTAATGAGTCAATTTTCATGTTATACAGTGAGGGAAATAAGTCAATAAATAAAGATTAAGTTTCTTTTTATACAGTGCATTTAAACTTCTGATTTCAACTGTATGAAAGACTGAGCTATCAAAGGGGATTTTTGTCAGTCATATCCAAGCATCTCCAATAAAAACATTTCTTCTGAGAATTTGAAAAATGTACAAGTTTGCCTCTTTTCTTTTTATTGTCAGTGAACAGATGTTGCAGTTAGCCTGGCACGCTTCCCATTCACAGTCATCTCTATCAGTACAGAAGCAGTCACAATGCAGGAGGAGCAGGTTTTATGTGCGGGTCATGCAGGAGCATCCAAGACCCATGATGCCAAACAACCAAGATGGAGGCAGAAACGCTAATAACATACTAGCTCAACAAGTTTTTACTGCTAAACTGACAACAGTCGTACACTGAACGTCTCTTGCAGAAAATGCATATTTGGGACGAGCTTAAGCAACTGCTCTCATCCTGAGTCAATGCTGTCAGCGACGGCCCAAATTATTATTTGTTGGCTCGGGAATCACAATCAACTGAAAAACAACCGTGCACATGCTTTCAAACAGAGGAGAGACACAGAGCAGCAAAACAATAGAGCAGACGTTAAAACTCAGCTGAAATGAAGCACACAGCTAATAATGTGTTTGCACAATGTAAACATATTATCATGCACTTCACAATTTCTATAATCACACAGCAAAGAGCATATTGTGGAAAATGTGTTGGTTCACTGCCTTGCTAAAGGACACTTGGGTGTGCAGGTAAGTTGGTGCTCAAATACAGAATCTCCTGATTGGAATATAACCACTGTAAGATGTGCCCAGTTCCAGCCCTGCAGAGTTCCCCCATAACACCGCATGAGAGGGTCTGGTTCTGTTTGCTCAGACTGGTTTCACAGAAGCACCCAGTAAAACTTGTTAGCGCGACATTACATGGTGGAGGCATGTAATGTGTTGAAATTACATGCATGTACGACAGTGAGTGACACGCTGGTCTTCCATTGTTGCGTCGGTGTTAAGCAATTACCCTCATTAGATGTGTGTGTGTCAGAATAGTTTGGTTACCACGGTGACAAGTTCTGCTCCAGGTGTTCATAATGATACCACCACTTCTGTGGAAAGGTTAATTCCAGACCAATTAGTTCCACTCAAGTGTCAGAGCATGATATCTTGGTTGTAAGTGTGGCATTAATTCTTCCACTGCTATGTCACTTTTTTATTTTATTTTTTTCTGAGTGGTTACATTTATTTGAAACAAAAAAAACATATATAGCTGGTCACCTAAAACTGAAGGCTTCAAAACAAGAATCTGAAAACCAGTTATGATGTCACTACTGCTATGTTCTCTTACGCTGTCTTTTTGGTATAATCCATGAATCCGCTGTGTTTTAGTAACTGCAGCTTGTCGTCTATTTTAATACAGTGCTTAGTCTGTGTTTTATGCTTTTGTTTGGTAATATCGTCATCATTCATGGACTCTCTGGGCCTGTAACTAAACTAACCTGGAACTAAAAACTGACTTTTGACGCATGGATTTATTTGTCCGGTGTTTTGATTTACACGATTCCATTCATGTGTGGATCAGCCAGAAAACACTCCCAGCTTCAAAGAAAAACATCCTTCATCTTTAATCGCTTATTCCTGTGCTGGGTCACAGGGATCTGCTGGAGCTAGCTGAACCCTGGACAGGTCGAGAGTCCATTGCAGGGCCACGTGTAGACAAACAACCATTCACGCTCTTAAGCATACCTGGGGTCAGTCTAGAAACACCAATTAACCTGAACGCATGTCCCCGTACTCAAGCTTCCTCCCACATTTCAAAGACGTGCACAACTCCACTTGAACTGGGAACTTTCTTACCGTGAGGCGACAGTTCAAACCACCGAGCCACTGTGGTATTCTGGCCAAGTTTCACGTAATAGTTTAATGGAAAAAATGAAGATGAGCATTTATGAGTTTTCTTTCTGTACCATGATCTAAGAATAGAGAAAGAGGGAGAGAACAGTGCATTTTGTAACAGCTAACCATGTAAAAGAAGAGCAGGAAAGTAGCTGGTTTTGGTAAACCAGTCCTGCATCTTTTGGGTTTAATACAGTTCTTTTTGCAAGTCCAAAGACGTTAGCTCTTGCATGGACAGCTACAGTCTGTAAATGTTTTGTTTCATATATTCAACAGTACAGTGTTGTGAAGAGGAGTATCAAACGAGAATGCGATTCAGATTTTCTGGTCTACAGACATAGCAGCTAGAAAAATCATCTACACAACAGTTGATGAATCATTCAGTGAGTTCAAGCAATGGATTCAGTGCCAGAGCAGTTGAATGCGCAGTCCTACAAGACCCCCTGGTGATGACATCATTTGTTTAGTTTGCTTTTGTCAAAATGCTGCAGTATACTTCACAAGAGGCTATTTAGAGAGCAGAATGCAAAATGACAAACAGTTGCCCATGGGTGGGGTTCAGAGATATCACCATTAGTTCAGGTTGTTCCTCCATCATCTTTAAAATAAGACACGACAAGAGGACATGCAAAGGAGTATCCGCCTTAAAAGAGAGAAGAAAAGAGGAGATATTGATTTATGGCCTCCTGCAGCTTTGCTCCCTCATTCATCATGCTGTCTGTGTGCATGCAGCCATCACTCCCCTGTAGGGAGCTTGTCTCCCTCACCATGCAGTGGGTCACTCATCCTCTTGTCTGGGTAACAAGCTGTGTGCTCTGCTCAGACCCCCGGCATCTCCATCCAAGCTCTTTTCTTCACTGCTTTGCCAGTCACACTCCCACACCCAGAGACACACCATGACAGGATTACTCACGCTGCACGAGACTCTTCGACATATCAAAATTAGAGAAGTGCTGCCAAACACCTTCGGTCATGACTAATCAACAAAATATATTATTCTACCATGAAATCATAAAACGTAATTAACTATTGCCTGTAAACGTGGGATCTGTTTTACACATGTTCTCAAACAGCAAGAGCTTTACAGTGAACCAGGTCAGCCACATGGACTCAGTGGGGTGGGTCCATTTGCAACCAGGAGGCAGTGTTTGTCAAAATGCTCCATATGGACTTGAAGAAGAAGGAAATTTCTGTCTGACTGCACAGAGAGTGTGACATGGAGGGATTTCACATCTGCTGTGAGCCATGACAGGAGTTCAGTGGGTTAGTTGGCTGTTTCTCTACTTCTTGGTCACGCGCACATGCTTTGACCACTCCCTTTCACTGTTCAGTGCAGTTTTGCATAAATGTGAGGGTTTTTTTGTGCATGAGCTTTGAAATAAAAGCAATAATGTACTTATTGATGTATTAGAGTAATAATATTATGACTACAGTCCCCAGCCCCAGGTTGGATCCTGCGTCTGCGGTGTAAAAGTAGTATCGCGGCTACTGAGGAGAACCAGGTTTCGGTTGCGCTTTAGAGTGGAAGACATTTGGGTGGCATGTTGTGTTGTTTACCTACAGAAAAAGCAATCAGCCTGTGAGACAGGAGACCTTTGGCCTAGACAGGTAGAGTGACAGCAAACATTTGAAAAAATTCTGCCCTCTATTGTTGCTAATCAACCCATTCACAACAGGAAAGTATTGCTGTTTCCTGCACCTGTCACAAGAGATCCCATGTAACTCCCTGCTTGTCAAATACTGACATTTTGTGAATGTTATACAATCTTTTTTTTTTTTTGTACCTCAAATGATCAGCGTTTGGATTTCTGGGAAAACTTAATTAATACAAAAATAATACTTTATATCTTGATGGTTGACTCCCTAAAGTGAAACAGCTATGTTTGCCTCTGACATGGCATCAGCCTGTTTAAAGACAACTTAAATTTACACCAGGGTGTGCAGGTACGTGGGCGTTTTCTCATGCGCGTATAATATGCCAGGCGGTCCAACTGCATCACCGGCCTGTAGATATCAAACTGTGAGGGATAATGTCCTTCAGCTTATTTATATGCCTGCAACCTCTGGGTGCAGACTTGTGTTGCTGGTTGTTAAGTTAAATGCTTGTGCTTGATAAGACGTGAGCTTGTGCATGCACGTTCATGTGCAATTTCTGATTTTCCCCAAATGTGAAAATTTGTACAACAAAAGCTGCATCTGTTATAGTCACAATGTTAATGTGCAACGCTAGGAGCTCTTCAGAAAATCAGTTGCATCAGTTGCACTTTCATATCAAATAGGCTACAGCAGGGGTAGGGGACCCTGGTCCTGGAGAGTCGTAGTCCTACATGCTTTAGGTAAATCCCTGTTTCAACACAACCATGATAAACGTGACTGTGTCATTGGTAGTCATGTGCAGACCTTGGTAACAAGCTGCTGATGAGTCCTAATTAGAATCAGGTGTGTCAAAACAGGGATACACGTAAAACATGTAGGACTACGGCTCTCCAGGACCAGGGTTCCCTACCCCTGGGCTACAGTCAGATTCAGTGTGGAGGCCACAAGGGCGTAGGAGGTGAATTGGAAAAGTCATTATGAGGCCGAACACATCCCCCCTCGAATACAATAATAAACGATTGAAAACATCTTTCTGTAATTTTTTTCTCTTTGTTTGGTTTCACTCCTTGTTTCTAGCCAATCACGTGAGAGCCCAGCTTTCCCATTGCATAGTTCAGCAGTGGGCGTTCCTCAGATGTTTGCCTGTATTGTAAGTTTTGGGTTTCCTGCACAGATTCTAACAAGCGTTTGAAACAAGCTGGTGTCAGCTCCTTCATTATTCACCAAAACAAAGTGACAATTGCACCTGTGTGATACTGGCTCATCTCATCATGCTGAAGCAGTCTGATGTTAATTAGCACCATTTGTTGCTGTGGGAGGTCTAAATAATTTAAATGCTCAACTTCGTTCCAAGCGCCGCGTCTCCAAAAGGGTGTTTTGTTCTCTCAAATTTAATGACCCCCTTCAGAAAGTCATACACTTTCATATTACTGTTACTCCCACACTTGTTTAAAAAACATTTTGTGTTTCATTAATGCATTCAAACACAGAGGTCGACAGAAAGTGCCGTTTATGAATATTCAGATCAGGCTTTGCCCTTTTAAGGTGCAAAAGAAAAAAAGATGGTACAGCCTTCAGAGATGTGCTGTCAAGGAAAAAAAAGGAAGAATGTTGCAACACTGGGCTACATGCTATTTTTGACTCATTTTATTTGTCAAGCTTCTGTTTTAGATCTTAGAAAAAGACGAGGACATCAACCAAAATCCCATTTTTTTTTTCTCATCACTAATAAAAATCAGAGCATCTCCAACATTTCTATCAGATTTTTGTCTTCTTTAACATTGATGATAGTGCTTGGGGGTCATCTGCCCTTCACCTATACAAGAGTTTCATGAAGCCTTACAGCCTCCTTCACTTTGCCACTGCCTCTCATCTTCCATGAATGTAATCCCGCAGCGTAGTAACAGCACATTCTCATTCTATTCCTTTTCCCTTCCTTCAAGGCCCTCACAAAGTCAACCCCAATTTATTCGCAGGAGATGGACTCATCATCACTCTGGCCTGCCTCTCTCAAGCTGCACTCTGCATAGGGATTACAGAGCCCGGCTGCTCATTCGCATGCAGCTGTTTGTTCTGTATTTCATATATCTTGACTGTGAGTCACACTGATCCCTTGTCAGCCAGACCAAATAATAATTTAAAAATAAATAAATAAATAAATAACAGCAGCTGCATTCAGATGTAGATGCATTCAATTAATAATTCAAATGATACAAAAAAAATATTGAATTGTTAGAGTGCAATAAAATGGTTTGGCTAACTTCTTTATTATTTTCTTTACATCTTGGTGTTAGAGCAAAAGAGGAAAAGAAATAAAAAAGGGCACAAAAAAATACTGATGAGGCTCACCAGGCACAACTATTAAACCCATTCACCACTCAAATCCTCTTACACTGCAACTACAAGTCCAGAGGGGATACAGAGGAACCCAACACCTCTCCTTAAAAAGATTCCTTGAGCAACCCAAGAACAAAGATGAAGCCCCTGTGCAGTCTTGTCCTGCTGGAGCCTTCAGATCCACCGGATGTAAAGGGAAGAGGAAACAAGCAAGGAGTACAGCACCCAAAGACCAGCAGATCACCCACATAGTCACTCTGATCACCACGAGAACACCGACCACTGATACACCGAACCTCTGCAGTTGTTTTGTTCCATCCTTGCTGCTTCTTTAGGATTTAAGTCGTTGATTTAAGAGGGTGAGTGCCGCTGATCACAAGATTCTCATGAATCATCAGGTGCTCCTGAATCAGACGTTCCTGAGCCCTCTGAAATGGCTCGCAAGAGCATCAGTTATATTTTGTTGTTGTCATGAATCAGCAACAACCGAACATCAAGCTCTGATTATGTTAGAATTAAAGCAACACTAGCAGTGAAAAACAAACAAAAAACAACAACACAAGACATAGGAATTCTGATACGTTCTGTTCTTATTCATCACATGACCCGGTATTGGATTTGATCTAGGACCACATACTCAAAGGTCCCGTGAAGTTCAAATCTGATTTTACGTCAGCATAGCTAAACAAGGATAGTCTGGCATGTCACATAGGCAGGAGTGAACCTCAAATCCTGCTGTCACCTCCTTCATGTCATAACTTCAGCTGAAACACGGTCCGATCGGAAAACTTGCAAGGTGTTCAATCAATCAATCAAACTTTATAAAGCGCTTTTCATACGAATGTAACGCAAAGTGCTTTACATAATAAAAACAACAAATAAAACAACAGCAAAAAAAAAGAACAACTAAAAAGCCACCACACACCCAAGGATTAATAGAAGTTTATAAAATAAATAAAAAGCACACAAACCCAGCACACATAGCGACCCCCTCCACCCTCTACCTCATTTGGCCCCGTTTTGAACAAACTGTCATCTTGGCACCACTGAACCAGGTGAGGAAACCATATCTTGGGGATCAGTCCACGTCGCAAGCTACACCACCCACAATCACCGAGATCTACGACACAGGAGGTGCAGCTCCCAACGTGGAGGAGAACACTGGAGTTAAAAGTAGGTATAATTTCAAATACATTTAAAACCAATAAGAGCTACTAAGAAATAAATAAATAAATACCTAAATGAATGACTATACAATTAAATTACTATGTTAAAACAAGTGAGGAAATAGAATAAATGAATAACAGTTCAAATAAATTAGTAAGTAAATAAATAAATGAATGAGTACATAAATAAATAAATAATATTCAGCTATAGGCCAAATGTTAGCAGTGTTATGTTAAACTTAACACTTGTTTGGACTGGTTTAGATCCTCCTCCAGCATTAACAAAGACCAGCTCACTTTCTGTTGGACTCTGGAGGTTCAGACCTCCTGCCTGAGGGTCAGTTAACTGGTACAGGTACGAGGAAGGAAAATCAGTTTGTTTAAGGTACAAAAAAATAAAATAAAAAATTCCCTCTACAGCCTGTTTCTCCAACCTTGGAAAGTTTCAAGAGGACTTCACTCAGCAGCTGAGACTCAAACGAGGAGCTGTTAACCACACCGACATCACAAACACAACCTGGTGGAACTAAACTAGAAACAAATACAGTCAGCATATGTTTAAATACGCTGAGCTTTAACAGCTTTATGTGAAAACCAACATTCTGTCTATAACTGGGCGCTAAGCTTCACATTATATGCCAGTTGCTCCAAAAGTCCATGGAGGCGTTGCATCATGGTAAATCAACCAATCAATGTGAGGCTCATTCATCAAAACAACCAATCAGGACATAGCTTACTTAATTATTAATGGCGCACACCAACACAGCTTTTTCTCATGATAGAGGCAGTCACAGGGATTTGAAGGGGTGGAGAAATATGCAAATAGTCAATATTCAGTTAAAAAAAAAAAAAAGAAAGAAAATTACATAGCCTATTTAGAAACCTAAATTATGTAATCAATCAGTTAATGCAGTTTAAGGGACCTTTACATGATTTGATTCTGATCTGAAAATCAGATCCTTTTGTTCACACATCTGTGAAAACAAAGACGATGAGTCACATCATCAACAACAAAAAAATATTATAGGTCACTTCAGTGAGAGATTACGAAAGTAGGCCCAGAGAAACAACTGCTACTGCACAACAAGCTGGAAAGATTATGAAAGCGTCTCCAAACAATTGGGAGTTCAAGCTTGTACACTGAGAAAGGTTATTAACAAGTGGAATGACAGTTGCAGATATTGTGGGGCTTCTCAACAGATTCTCCTCAAGGACGAATGTTAAAGTTCATAACAGCATAATGAGAAGAAGACTAAACAAGTAAGAGTTATCTGGATAGGCTGCCAAGAGAAAGCCTGAGGTTCACAATACGGCATGTGAACAAGCCACAAGACTTCTGGAACAATGTCCAATGGACACATGAGTCAACATTGAAACTCCTAATGTCCAACACCATGTTAATTGAAAACCAATGACATCATATCAACAGAAGCACCCACATCCATGTCAGTAGAGGAGGAGAATTTGAGGGCTGTTTTGCGGAAAAAGCCTCTTTACAACAAAGAGGCAAATGTGAGTCTGTCTGTTAGACTGTTTAGCTTGTTCAAAAATGGGTTTTATAACAGGACAATGGGACTCATTCACTAAAACCTTTGACGATGACTGATTTGATGATGATGATTAAGTGGACTGAAGCAATATTGTGAAGAAAGGTTGGCCAAGAGTTCTCGACTACAATGCTAAGGGCTAATAAAGTCATGTAGGCAACAACCACTTCAAGTTATTGTTGCACAATGTGGATCTACAAGCTACTGAATCACAGGGCTACTTATTATTGCCCACATGTTGTGTGTGTTCAGGGCAAAGATCTCAGAGTCAGTTCTCTTTTTTTTTCTTTTTTTATTGTGTGCAAAGTAAATATACACATCTATACGTCTGCACACTGCTGGAAATAAGTGAGGAATATGTTGTTGTTTTTTTGAGTTAGTGTTTTTCTTTTTTTTGCTATTTTCTACTTCCAATTTGCAGCTGTAAGGGACTTCTG
>JBAMYA010000005.1:2344605-2357907 GCA_037176975.1 Arrhamphus sclerolepis
AACACTTGTTTGACGAACAAAACAACGCATTGTCGGGAGAGCGTGAGGTCGCTGCGTCTACACGCGCCGCCATCTTGTTTCCTTGCTACTGTGTCATTCTGTACCTCAAACCTTGCGTAAAACTGGTTCAGTGCCTCAGGAAGGGAGTCATCGCCATCACGGGAGATTGGAGGAAGCTTGTAGTTGGTGATAGCTTGTATGGCCTGGGCCACAGGTGTCGTGTGTCTTTGGTGTGTGTGAAGTTGTTATAGATTTTCTGGACATGAGTGGGTTTTACTGTTTTTATGGCCCAGGACAACTTGGCTCAGGCTTTCCTCTGAGCTGCCTCATCCCCAGACCTGTAGGCAGCAGCAGCACCCTCACCTCTGCAGTCATCCATAGTTTCTGGTTGGGGTGTATAGTGATAGTCTTCAAAATGGTAACATCCTCTATGCACTTGTTGATGTAGCCAGTCAGAGCTAATGGGTATTACTCTTAACCAGTGATGCCATTGTAGGTGGCCTCCTGCTTGAATATGTCCCAGTCTGTTCAAAGCAGCCCTGAAGAGCTGGCATGGCTTCCTCAGGCCAGGTCCTCATCTCTTTCAGGCTTGGTTTGGTGCATTTGACTAGAGGCTGATATGCAGGAATTAGCAAGACTAAGATGTGGTCTGAGTGTACCAGGTGGGGGAGGGGCTCAGCTTGATAAGCACCAATGATATATGCGTTCACACAGTCAAGTATAATCTCCCTTCTTGTTGGAAAATCTACATGTTGCTGGAACTTTGTCAGTACTATCCTGGGGCTGGTGTGGTTAAACTCTCCTGCAGCAAAAAACATACCATCCGGATGTGTGCTTTGGAGTTCACTGATGGCTCCATAGAGTTCGGCTATCACATTGTTAGCATTAGCACTAGGTGGAATGTAAATGCTGAGTATAAACACTGTTGTAAATTTGCATGGAATGTTGAATGGTCAGCATCCAACAGTCACAAACTCCACCAGCAGTGAGCAGTAGTTGGATACAAGCAACACATTTGTGGACCATTCAGTTTTGATGGATATGCGCTCCCCACTTCTGCAAGTTTTGCCTTTTTGGGCAGTGTCTCTCTCCTCAGAAGGCTAGCATGCCTTCTGCCTGAATAGTAGAGTCCAGTACACTGTCGTTCACCCACTTCTACCAAAAACACAACAGTCTCTGAATTCTGGTTGTGAATTTCGTCACAGTTGGACGTGGTCCAGTTTATTGTCTTGTGAGAAGACATTTGCAAGCAGGATGAATAGAACAGTGTGTTAGAGTGTTAGCTTTCCACCTAGCTGAGATTCTGTCCTCTTGCAACCCTGTAGGCTGAGGTTCTGGTCTGCGTAGCGGGCGACTCTTCCATAGTGTGGCCAGGGTTTCGGGGTTAGCTGTGATAACATTTTCCGCATGTTCTTCGATCTGTACCAAGGTCATGTGATCAGATAGTTTATCCAGTATTTACAGTCAGTGATAAAAACCTATATATATATTACATCTATTTATTTTGAAAAGAATATGTTTTGTTGTTTATTTATAATTTTATTAACTTTTATTTAACCAGATTAGTCCCATTGAAGTGAGAGCCACAGTCTCAATCATTCCTATGGGTAATTTAGAGTCACCAATTAACCCAGAAAATATTTTTAGACTTTTTGTTGTGCGATAAATTGTACAAACTGAACGTTGCGACTGGCTGCGGGTTGTCCTGGAAGAGTCTCAGGACGAAGTGTAGCTAAGCAACATGCAGCTTCTGGTTAATGTGTGCCAGCTAAACACAGCGGTCATTTCTGATGTTGTCACCGAAACAACATTTGAAAAGGGAGGTCTGCCAGTACGGGCACATGTGGTACTCAACAAAACACACAGAAAATGGACGTTTTACACTGCACAGCCTCATAGACCCTGAGACTTTCTGCTGTGGCGCTGAATAAATGGGGATAAAAATTGTATAATACGATACCTTTAACTGGTAAAAGCAAATGAATGATTGAATGAATGTGAATGTCTAAAGGTATGACAATTATGTGATAATGTTTTTTTTTCCTGAATTGCATAAAGGATATTCTGTTCATACTTATGTCAAAAGCAATAGTCTGATTAATGACTCATGCTCCCATTGCAGCCGCCTGCACCTTTGTGGCGTTTGCACCAGTCCAAACCCTTCATCATATCCATATCCCTGAAAACTCAGCGAGCGTTACTCAGATTTCTCCATGACACAAATATACGTCTCCTTTTTACAGCCAGCAGCCACTCTGCTCTGCATGTCCTCTGTCGTCGCCTAGAGCATGCCTTGTAAAGCAACAGCGTGTGTCACAAAATGCTGCAAAACTCCACTGGAAGTTAATTGTGTGATGAAGACGCATGCATGCTTACATAAACCATCCAAGAGCAACAGACTTCACAAAGCTTAATTGGATTTTTGCTCACTCTGAACAAAATCCTTATTCTAATTAAACTAATCAGAAAGCACTCTGTTTGCATGTCAGTCTGTGTAAGGTCTTAACTTGGTTAATATTGGAATATTAGTGTACTTGTACTACAACAAATTTTGAATTTCTGAAACTGTCACAAAAATAATTGATTATTGTTCTTGGGCATGTTACTTTTTTTATTTCATTCATTTAATCTACAGAACACAGACACACAATGTCATGTGCAGGACTGTGCCATTTTAAAACTGTTTTCACACCTCTTGTCTGTAACTCTGCATTACATACAGACTCTGCCACTAGGGGAACAAAAGAAATGCATTTCTGAAAATTCCACTGCAGCCACGGGAGTCGAGCAAATTCCAGTTTTATTGAAATGTGCACAGGGAGCATTACTGCAACGGTGATAATAAGGAGAGAGATAACTGCGGAAGGCTGGCCTGCTAGCAGACTGTGCTGTCTTGCTGAAACTTACCACAAAAATAATTCCATTTTCCTGCATATTTAAGGTAAACAGAAGGGGTTTTGTTCACATATGGAGCTCCTGGGGAGTCACCTTGGGAATGAATCACTGCTGGGGGGCCGTCTGAGCATTTTATCATTAAAATCAAACTGCCTATGTTTTGGCATCTAAACTACTTGAGCGATGTGTCTAGAAAAATAACAATTAACCTTAATGTAAACTCACCCTTGACATCAATGTAAACCAATTTTCTTAAAGGGAGTTGACTCTTGTCTCATCTGCAAGTGACAAAAGGTGCGGTGCAGGCACAAAACAAATCTCCTGCTAGCGTGCCCGACTTTCAAATTCATGCCGAGTGTCACAAAAAACCTGTCTATTTCATTTTCACCCATTTAACGTGGGTGGTAGCGCTTTGCACAGAGTGGTTTGACACTCAGTGCCATGCAGAGCCATGACTGAAGCGCAGACAAATACAGTAACTAAATGTTTCACAGTAACTTCAGTGAACGGTAACAAAGACACTTGGCAATATGTGTGTATATGAGTGTTCAAGCAACTCTGGCCTCTGCAAGACAGTCAAGGATTCTGTGCATGTGTCCTTTCTTTTTTCTATGCATTCAAATTTTGTGTCAAGTGAGGTCAAACTTTTTATGTGTTTCAACACTTATGGATGTGATGTAGAGATTTTTAATTTTATTTTATTTATTTAAGTGCATTGATTTTGATGACTTCATCTTTAACAGAGCACCTCACAGCTATAGAACATCATATAGAATGTAATCAGTAACTGCCGCAAAAATGTTCCAAGCCATTTAGCTTTTCATATGCACAATACGTATATGAGGAAGTTTATTCATTCATTTTAATGCATTTATTTATTTCACAAACAGGAAATATAATAGGCTCCAGCAGACCCCCGTGACCCTGAACAGGAAATAGCGGGTATAGAAAATGGATGGATGGATGGATGGATGGAAATATAATATCATGTTAAAACTGATTAAATTTACCAACCCAATTTCAGAAAGGTTGGTTTTAAAAGGTTTAGTTAAAAAAAAAAGCTTTACTAATGTCATAAACCCATATTTTATTCCCAATAGAACATAAAAAAAACATATCAGATGTTGAACCTGAGACATTGTACCCTTTCATGCAAAATATTAGCTTGTTTTGACTTCGTTAGCATCAATGCATCTTAAAAAAGTTGAAACTAGGCGATATTTAGTTGTGTGTAGCTTCTCTTCTTTTAATGAACCTTGCTTTCCAAAAAAGAATTTCATATTTCGATTCACGTATCCACATCAGTGTCCTCAGACCATTTTAGATCAACTTTGGCCCAGAGAAGAGAGCAGTGTTTCTAGATCATGTTCACATACCGCTCCTTCTTCTTTTTCTAGAGAATCAGGTCTGTTTTTAACGCTAGTTTCAGTGCTGCCTGAAGATCACACGTATCCAGTTTTAACCTTCACACCCGTCACACAGAAACTCCTCCTGATCCTCTGAACCTTTTACTGGTGATATCTACTGTAGATGGTGGGATCTTCAAGGTCTTTGCAATTTTACGTTTAGGAATATGTTTCTGAAATTTTTATATGCAGCTGAGGGCAGTTTGTCCGAGATTGTTAAACCTCTGCCTTTGGTCATCTTTAAAAGCTTCTTTGATGCCAAGTAATGTTACAGACCTCTTAGCAATTAACCTAAATCAACCTCCATTTTCTGTTTTTCATTTTGTTTGTTGTTTTTTCACACCATTGTTGCCTCCGTTCCAACTTTTTTGAGATGTGTTGCTGCCCTTAAAAGTCAAAATGAGAAAATATTTTTCATGAAATTGTAAAATATCAGTTTCAACATCTGATATGTTCTTGATGTTCTTTTGGGAATGAGATATTGGTTTATGACATATACAAATGATTGCATTCTTTTTGTATTTGCATTTTTCATAGCATTCCAACTTTTTTCTGATTTACCCATCCATCCATTAACTCACTTCTTTAACATTTTGTTTTTGTTTGCAGTGTGTCTCCAAAGAAATGTGTTTTTGGGTGTCAGAGAAAGTTGGCCTAGCGTTACTTAATGGATGCTGTTTGCTTTTATGGCTCAGTAATGGAGCAAAAGTGTTTTTTTTTTCTTTTGACACTTCACAGAGGTCTGTTTTATGAAGGCCATGCACAGCACTTTACATGCAGAGAGACTTGTTAAAACTTGGTGCCGTTCCAGTGCTGGAAGCGTGTTGCTCTGAACTGCAAGTGACAAGTAAATTGTCTGTGTCGTTTTGGCAACCAGCTCGTGTGTGTGCATTTTAGTGCAAACATAGTGAGTCCAGTGCTGAGTCTCATATTTTTATGCTCTCTCACGCTAGCAAGAAAACAAAGGAAAAAAATCTAATTACCTCAATCCATCTCATGCAAAGAAAAGAAAAAAAAAAAAAGGAGCAACCAATTTCCCTGATTTTATGTCAAAATGGTCTTGAGTGTGAAAGCACAATAGCAGGTAATGAGCTTGGTATTTACCAAACGTATGATAATGTTGAAAATGTAGCGCCAGTAACATGTTGATATGATGAAAGCATGTGTATCTGAATGGGATGCATAAGCCCCACCCACCAGCAAGCCTATAGGAATTTGACCAATTAAGAAAAAAATATATAAAGACATCCAACCATTCATCTGTTAAGCTCTGCTTATCCACTTTTGGGTCGTGGGGGCAACAGCCTGAGCAGAGAAGCCCAGACCTCCCAACCTCTGACCACCTCCTCCAGCTCCTCCAGGGGAATACCTCAACCAATCCAGAGATATAATCTCCTCAGCGTGTCCTGGGGCCTCCTCCTGGTTGGACATGTCTGGAACACCTCCTCAGCTGGTGTTCCAGCGACTCTGCTCCAAGCCTGTCCCAGATCAGTGAACTTCTCACCCCATATTTAAGGGAGAGTCCAGCCACGTTCCAGAGGAAGCTCATCTCAGCCACTTGTATCCACAAACTCATTCTTTCAGTCACCAGCCTGCAGTTTGTGACTGTAGGTGAGGGTAGGAACAAAGACTGGCCGGTTAACAGAGAGCCTTGTTTTTAGGCTCAGCTCCTCCTTCACAACAACAGACCGTAACAAAGTTCTCATTACTGCAGACACTGCAATGATCCACCTATCGATCGCCCGCTCCAGTCCTCCCTCACTCGTGAACAAGACCTCGAGATACTTAAACTCTTCAACTTGAGACTGAACCTCACTCCCAACCCAGAGGAGGCATTCTGCCCTAATTCTGAAAAAGAAATAAAATGACCTCCCTGCTTCTGTTTGGTTAATTTGTTTTTCAAGTTGCAAGTGGGTGGCCAACTCACTTTCAATTGCCCATGTGGGACTGGTTCCTTGGTCTTGTCTTCCTCCACCCCACTGAGGTCTGGCGTCCCGATTGGTCTGTTCAGCAGCAGGCCCAGCCAATGGATGAGGCCCATCACCTTTTTAAATCCTGTCATTCCAGGACCTCCATGCAGCTTGTTCTTATCCTGGGCAGCTTGCCACCCAGACCTTTGAAATCTCGTTGTGAAATTATGAAATTATGTGGGTTGTTACTTGGATGTTTTAGTTGCTCATTTTAGTTACTTTTTTTGTTGTTTTTTTGGCTAATGCTTGTTTAGTTCTGTTCATTTCCCTGTCTACTGGTGCCAAACCTGATTTTTAGTTCTTGCTCTTGGTTGAACCTGACAGAAATAAATGTCTTCTAATTTTAATCAGTTCCATCTGGTCCTTGATGCAGCTTCTCCTTTTCTCTGACCGAGCCGGGTTGTAACATCCAGGAAGAGCTTCATCTTCTTGGTCTTTGTCACTCTGAGGTTATTGTATTTTGGCATTACTTTAATGCATCATGTGTAGGAGCCTTAGAAAATGTTTGGCAGAGCACTAATGGTTTTTTCTCTACACAGACGAGTTAAAATAGTTAACGTGGTGACTGTAAGGGTGTAGATTGAAAATGAATGATAAAAGGCAGCTCATGTGTTGGAAGAAGGTGGTTTCTGGATTCAACTGTGTCCTGCATGTCGTCTCTGTTCCTGCGTTGGTTACCCTCTGGGTTCTCTGCCTTCCTCCCAGAATCCAAAAAAACACAAATGTCAGTTGGTGATTATATGAATTGAGCTTACGTGTTGCTCAGAAAATGTTTTTGAATGCGCAAGCACATTTCCCGCTTTGCTGATTTCACACTCGGCAGCTCTGCACACAGATACATGTGGATGCTCTGTGCTACTGTACAGCCACAGTCTGTGCTGAGATTTGCTTTCTCCACTCAGGGGAGTCATTTCAGGGGGCACAACAGCGGTTTGTGTTGCAAGGATTTGTTTAGGGATTTGAGCCACTGACCTTTTAAAATCCTTACATTTTACCCTTGTCACACAGTTTTAACTTAGTAATCTGTGATGACAGCAGTGCGTTCCACAGGATTTTAATATGACACTTTAAAAAGCCTGGGTAGAATTTTATTAGTTCATGTTTTACACAGCAGTTATTTATTCAAAATTGTTTCGCTAAAGGGTTAGGTGGTAATGCAACTCAGAGCTATTTCAACAGCTTGTCTCTGCATGAATTCTTGTCTTTAGAGCAGCTTATTACCTTTCACTGCTGTATTATAGCCTTGGGAGGGCAAAATGTTGAGTTTGCATTACTGTAAAACACATTTCTAGGAGGCTTTCACATCCCCCACACTCTAGTGGGCATTTTAAATCACAAAAGTATCTTTCGAATAGACAAATGCAATAGCAAACTGGCAGTGACAATGACTGTGAAATGTGTTTTCCAACGGACACAAACACACCGTCATAGGATTTACGTCCTGTCATTGCTCAGCTTCATTCGTCTGCACTTTTTCTTTGTTTGGTGGTTTGATAGTTCAGTGAGCCAAAATCCGAATGTAAACTGACCGCCCCGAGTCAGATCGAAACCTAGGAGACTGAGGTGATAAAGTATTCATGCATCCCCGCGCGTTGTGAGCACAAACATGGCAACCCACAGAAACTCGTAGGTGCAAGTTCCAGTGCATGATTGAAGCCTGTCACTTTCCAAATGTGTTTCTGAGATTGTTCTCTTTGCTGTCAGAAATAAAGATACTCCAGGGAACTCTGAATTTGCTAAAAATAAAATCTGAAAATGAAAGTAAGTGCTTGTTTCACCTCATTAAAGGCTCTCAGTATGATATGCGTGCTTCAGATTTTATTTTCCTTGTTACATTTGTTTTCTGTGTGTGGAGGCACCACTTTGAGCTGCTGTTGGCTGATTTTATTCTGAGAAAAGGCAAGTTTATTTGTGGAGCACATTTCATGCACAAAAGCAACTCAAAGTGCTTTACAAGGCATCAAGACGAAATCAATTAATTTAAAAGAAAAAATTAAATGAAATAAAAATAATCTAAATGTATAATTGGACAGAAAAAGGACTAAAACAAAGAACAGTAAAAACAGTTCAAACAAAGGCATGAGAAAACAGCCGAGTTTTCAGTTTAACTTTAAATGTGTCCAGAGTTGGGGAACATCTGATATCAACAGGAAGTTTATTCCATCCATGTTCAGCATAGTAGCTAAATGCATTTTCACCCTGTTTGTTCTAACTGGAGCTTCTACCAGCTGACTGCTGCCTAAAGATCTCAGAGCTCTACTGGTTTATATTCTACTAGAAGATCAGTAATGGCCCCAGATTATTAAGTGATTTGTAAACTAACAGCATCACTTAAAAGTCTATTTTGTAGGTAACTGGTAGCCAGTGGAAGGACCTCAGAACAGCAGTAGTGTGTTCAGTTTATCTGGTTCTTGTTAAAACTCTTGTTTGAAAAAAAGCATTCTGGATGAGCTGAAGATTGTCTTTTTTGGAAGACCAGATAAAAGAGCATCACAGTAGTAAAGTCTGCTAGGGATGAAGGCATGAATGAACTTCCCTAAATCAGCTCTGGACATGAGATTTTAACTCTGGAGATTAGTTTGAGGTGGTAAAAAGCTGTCTTAGTTGCAGCCTTGATGTGGCTGCTGAAGTTCAGGTCTGAGTCAGTTACTCATAATTATGACTTATGATGCATGTATGTCAATCATGTTACATTTTCTTTAACCAGCTGAATGAGCAGAGCAACCTGATAGCTGTTACAAATAAATTGGTGAAAGGACTGACATAGTAAAAGTTGCGTTTCTTTTTTTCTATCATTAATATCATTATTTCTCCTGAAAAAACCTGCTATTGCTGTGCTAATCAAAAAATCTTTCAAATCCAAGGATTAAAGATTTCTGCAAAGGGGCACTCTACATCATCCAGTGAAATCCCCCAAGCTGTAATCAAGAAAACTGTGTGTAAACAGAAAACCACATATGAATAGTCTGCCGTGAAGGCAGACGACGCACATACGCTCAAATCAATAGGCGCCTGCAGTCGGTTCACCTGCAGTTTGCAGTCTGGCCTCCGAACTGATTCCAGCAGCCGCTGATGGAAGCTTGTTTGTTTCTAACGCATCAATCATAGTCACCTCCTAATGACTTATTCATTAACTTCTCCAAAACACACATCTTGATGATGAGAGTGGAAGGAGCCTGTTTCAAGACACACAGTTTGCCGAGTGTGCAATCAGCATTCTGTGGAATTAAAGCCACTATTAATCAATTTTTGTCGAGCTGGAACGGATCCCAGATGCATGATCCTACGAGCAAAACACTGAGAAATGTGCTGCGTGTGCACGTGCAACTGTGTGGTGTCGGCATGTGAAGCAGACAGGGTGGAGGGAGAGCAAATTCGAATACTAATTATGTCTCATAAACCACCGAGAAACCATGACATCAGCACAAAGATCGATACGTACTGAGTAGAACATTAAGATGAAAATAAATAAATAAAATAGCTTGATGTTTGGTCGAATCATCGCCTTCATATGGTGAAATTAGTTATTCAAATCCAGAAGGAAGAAAAAATGAAAACGTCAGACTCATCTGTGATTAAGTTATGTGACTACTGAAAACTGAAGTCACCAACTGCAAGAAATGTGAGTTTGACTCTTGTCCCGTTCTCACAAATGACAAGTCAAGGAATCTGGCTGAGAATAAGAGATGCCTTTACAAAGAAAGAGAAAGCAAGGGAGAAGAGAAAAAAAAGATCCCAAAGGCAACAAGAAAATTGCCTTCAAGTCCTGTAACAACAACTTGTCATGTTATCACAAAGTTCTATAGTCATAAATTCTTAAAATGCTGCTAAAACACAGAGTTAAGAAGAACACTGAACGCACGTTGAATGTTTTCAAAACTTTAAATTATAAGTCACAGGGCTGTCGAGGAATGGAAGACGAAGCTCTACGCCAGAGTGCAGAAGCACTTTATAAAAAAGTGTCAAACTGAGGCCAGTCTGGAAGGGAAACGTCTGAAGTAAAACTTATAGAAAACAAACACATGGATTTATTTATTTTTTTCTACATGTAGGGGATGAAAGTGATTCCAGGCGGAAAATATGTTGTAACATCATGGTGCACATGTGATTAGCAGGTTGCTGCACGTAACAAGACTGAGTGCATGAGAGAAATAATTCCACATGTTGGATCATGTGCCTCAGTGTAAAATACTGACACCAAAGACGCCAAAGACACAATATCATTCACTTTTTAAGGAATTTCTATGGATTTGATGATGAATTTTTCTAGTTTTGTTTGTTTTTTAGCTTTTCTCCTGTGATTTATAGTGTTCATCTTGTTTTGTTTTGTTTTCTAGTCTTAATACAGGTTTGCTTTACTTTCTTATTTTGTTTCTCGTGATTGAGGTTTGACCTCTGCTCTGTCCTCATTGTTCACGTCTGTGTCTCGGCAGCCTCTGTGCATATACATCGTCCTGCTTTTCTGGGAGTTTTACACGTGATCCCACAGGTTTCACATTCGTCATGGACATTTAAACACATTTACACCAGGGTAGCTCCATATTTTGTTTTTGATGAAACATTACCTATAATGTATGATAAACACGATTCAGTTCAGACTGATTTGGAGTTTTGAAATGCTGAAATGATCAGTTTAGACTTAATTCAAGAACCGACCAGCACACCTGGAACAGAAAATGTAACGTATCCATGTTGTACAGCAGCATCAGCTTTGCTTCACATCCATCACACTGATGGTTTTCAAAGAGATCTCAGTGAAACGTTTGAGTTACATATATTAAAAGAAGTTAGTTGCAGGACACAAAAACGTTGTGTGGGGCTGGAATGAGAAGTAGGTAGATGCTTTAATATTGGGACTTTCACTCAGGCCGTGAAGCAGTCACACAAATGTCTTGTTCTTAACGGGAGGACGATTTTGAAATGGACAGAAGTTACCTCAAAAATATGAGAAACATGATGACATCATCCCGCTTTAAAGCGACTAAACAGGGGACTTCGCAATTAAATATCCCCGTACATTAAACTGTATTCTACACTCCTTTTCTAAAAAATCACCTCTTTTCCTAATAAGACAAAATGAAGGACTGTAAAAGATGGACCAAAGAATCTTGAATGAAATCCCTATTGGTCAGGAGCTTATTTCTCTGGATACTAATATAATAAGCTTCCTGCTTTAATTTTTTCTTTCTTTTCTCAATTTGGCAACCAAATACAACTGTGATCAAGGAGGAATTCAAAATGTAGGCCAAGGGTAGAGACAACCTTTTCTGAGATTACTGCGGGGAAGGACAGTAGCACATGTCCAGCTGTCAGGCACAGCTGCCGGCCTCTGAGGCGATGCGCTGGGCTGGTGCAGGCTGCTGTGGGTGGCTGCAGCACAAAGGTGGCCCTATCGTTTAGCTGATGATATGATAGTACTATGGCCCTGCTGAATGTCGGAGCATTCTGGGATCGTGCTGTTGGGCTTCTGCTGTCACTCTTACATAAGAGAAAGAAGAAAAAAGGAAAATCGCCTCAGTGTTTTTTTCTCCTTTTGAACTAATCCATGTCATTTTGTGTAAAATTGCATGGGGCTCCTGCAGAACTGAATGGATCCATTTGGACAAGACAAAAGTAGCTCTTTTATGATAGATATTCTGAGAAATACAAATTCAAAGGAGCAATTCTTGTGCTTGCTTTTGCAGCACCCCCTTAAGAATTGTTCAGCTTTTTTTCATCGGTTGCCCATTTTCCTTGGTGAGACTCTTACTGCAGAACCCATTCTGTCAGGCGTTTAACTCTCAAAAACAGACCCGTGGCACCTTGACTGATACACTTTTCTCTGTGGAACACCGGCTGTCACATAATCTCAGTCATGTGCTTGGTTTATCATCTGTGATTTCAAATGGAATCACAGGTGGAGTGGGCACCGCTTCTCTCATTTAAGAGGTCCTTGGCTGTGCTGTGACACATGGATAATCCAACAAGGAATCAATCATTACATAGTTATTGAGGTAATGGGTTAGACAATATGTTTCCTGGTGGCTGTCCTTATTATTCCGGGGGTAGCGGGCCCCCAGGAGACCGCAGACGGCAGATGGAATTGAGGTGTTGTCACTACTGACTGAACAGGTAATGAATTACACCAGGACAAATGGGCTCCCACATGGGAGATGAGAAGTCTCCCCACAAAAAGAGAAGGGTTGACTGGCAGCATCCCCTGATGCTCCTTCCCTCAACTTCATCCTTAATAAATACGGCGGTTCTTTTTCACACTGAAACAGGGTCAATGAATGGTGGAGCGACGGGATGCGTTTGGGAGGCCCTTTGTGATGATGACAAAGGCACAAAACAAATATCTTCAAACCAATTTGTTGGAAATTTCAGATCTAACCAGAGGGATTGCAGCACAGCTTCTTCTTCTTCTTTTTTTTTACAGAACTGCATGAAATTAAACAATACATAATAGAGAATCTTTCCAATTACAAAGAACAATTCCTCCTCCCTTTTTCCTGGCATCTGTTCTGGAAACCAGCTGATTTGTCATAACATTAGAGAAATGGTATTTCTCTGATGACAGTCGTTGCTAAGGGATATGATTACGCCGTGGTAATTATGATTGTTATTTCTAATCACAGCTGAATGGAGTCGGAGTGGGTTATTTCAGACAGCACCACGATGACTGTGCAGGCTGATTCTGAGGAGGGCGATCTGAGAAACAAGTGTACAGACCATCTCACGTCGTCTTCAGGTGGATCTGGAGGTAACCAGTGCACCTGTTGGACTTAAACAGCACCTCAGTAAAGGGAGATACCCTGGCATACAAAATGTAAAACTTGCAGTCTTCTGCAAAATTTAATCGCATATATATGTACATATATCTTTATCTA
The DNA here is from genome assembly GCA_037176975.1 of Arrhamphus sclerolepis. NCBI lineage: Eukaryota > Metazoa > Chordata > Actinopteri > Beloniformes > Hemiramphidae > Arrhamphus > Arrhamphus sclerolepis. The sequence continues at coordinate 2,357,746 of JBAMYA010000005.1, forward strand.
TCAATATCTATATCTATATCTATATATACAGGACTGTCTCAGAAAATTAGAATATTGTCATAAAGTTCTTTATTTCCTGTAATGCAATTAAAAAACATGAAATGTCATACATTCTGGATTCATTACAAATCATCTGAAATATTGCAAGCCTTTTATTGTTTC
>JBAMYA010000005.1:2367190-2397107 GCA_037176975.1 Arrhamphus sclerolepis
AAAAAAGAATATTGGATAGATTCCATTCAAGTGAATGTAAAAATTTCCCTCAAAATATTTAATCATGTTTTAATATTGTTATATTAAATATAACATGAACTTGCTACGGTGAACATCGGCTTTCACTTGAAGTTATGTGCTCACAAAATGAACATAACCTCAGAAACCTTTCCTGCCAGATTCTTTGCGCCTTAAAAAAAACATACAAAATACTGGTTTCAAAACTGTTTTTTTTAAAATGTGGTTTAAAATAAAGATTCACTGTTCATGTTACCACACTTCCCTTTTTCATTTATTTTTGCTGACTACATTTACAGTTTCTTCTTTTATTTCAGCTCGACTCACGCTGTAACCCCGACAGATCGGAAACTTTGTTGATCTCGCGTGTTGGTTTCATTCCGCTGTCACTCTGGGATCAGTTTTTTGAGGTAACCGAGTCTGTGCGTCATTTTGTCAGTTCAGTTTGAGATCTGGCCGCAAAGCTCGTGAAGAGAGATGAAGAGTAGCTTTTGAAAGCTTCACCATCCTGCTTTTTATTCCACAGAAGAATGATCAAACCAAACTTCCATTAGTGTCCTCCAGCCTTCCTCTGGCTCCACGCCCACAACATTTAATAATATAGCTTTGTTTTTGATGGTCATATAATTTCTTGTGACCAAATCTTCTTGTTCAAATACAAAGATAAAATTAAGTGATGACGTAGAACAAAAACCTCCACCAGCCCAGCCATGTAGGAGATCTAGACGGGTTGTTTATTCTAAATCCAATGTCATGACCTTTGGTTTAGCTAAATATCTTTATCTGTTTTTGTTCAGTGTCCTAGTTGGACTTACTCTGTTTAATTCTGAAGCATCTGTTTCTTTGTATTTCACTGTTTGCCTTTGTTCTGTGTTGTTTGACCCACACATGTGTTCTGTTGGTGAGCTTGCTCTTCACCCACCAGTCGTCACCTTTGTATATTTGCTCTCCAGTCGCCTTTGTTCTCTGCCAGCTCCCTGTCTTTATTACCAATTCAAGACAACCAGTCCCAAACCCCCGTCAGGCTTTACACAGAGTCTTTTGTCTCCCTTCTAATAATTTTTGTACAGAAGCACAGTAAATACAGTCTCTTAGATATAAGAAAACACAAAATACGGTATGCATTTTGACAAGAGCTGCTCTGCCCATGCATCCATCCATCCATGGTGAAAGGCAGGCGTAAACCCTGGGCAGGTAAACATGGTTAATCCAAAAATGGGCAGAACGAGATGCTCTTAATGCTAACTGTTGTTACCTTGTGTGGTACTTATGGATGTAAAGGGTAAATTAAGGGCCGACAAAGCCAAATGGGGACTTGCACCCAACAATATAATAACCTGAAGGGCAAAAACAGGAGACTGAAAAGGACACAAGTTCAGGACTGAGGAGACAGAGACTGTAGATTCAATAACAAAATGGTTTTATTGAAATGTGATGAGTAAAAAAAATTTTTATTTATTTTTTTTACTACACAGTCTAAAATAATTAAAACATTGAATCCTTAATAAGTATAGCAAAAAAACTAAAATAAGTGAGCTAGGGTCCTCGGCAGGAGGCAGACTCCTGCGAAAGTGCCCCTCCTCACCAGCCTGGGTGCAACACTACAAAACAGCACACTACAAAATGCAGTAAAAGTGCCCCAGTGCCTACTTTAATGCAGAGTGAGGTCATCACCACGGTGCCTAGACTCCCACCTGGTGACACCCAGTCTGCACTGAGACAAAAGGTTAACAAAATCTAACGAACAAACAAGACCAACAACCCAGTTAACAGTTGATATCAAAAACTCCAGTGAAGAAACAAGCAAAATTGGTCAGAGAAAAGCACACGTCAAAATGATACAAATGAGGCTAAAACAAAATAAAACCCAACTTAACAAACCAGGTCTTATATGCTGCACCTGGGCGGGGGAGGGTGGCTTGGCTCAGTACATGCTAACTTACGATGCTAACTGCCGTTACCTTATATCAATTCCAATCAGGTCTGTCCATTCATCCTAATCTCAGATGTTTCAAACAACATCTGAAACTAGCACAGTCAAAGCTTGACTCGCTCACATAGCAATTCCAGTCTGCACTGGAACCTGCGCAGGGCACGGTTGGCTATCTGTTGGCTAGTGGTCCAGTTAGTCAGCCTGGAAAGGTCCTGGAAAGGTCTGGAAAAAAAAAAACCAAAAAACCACCAGAGGACCCAGCTGCTCCGGTTGTGGTAGCTAACAGGCCGACGAACTGGACGTTTTCAGGTTAGCGTAAGACCCTTCCAGCCCAGAGCCGGTCACAGCAGCCTGTTTGATCACTTAATAACACAAAAAGGCATATTATTCTCAAAATAAGAAAGATTATGCTCTAACTTTTTTATTCGAAGCTCAGAAATCAAGTTTAACCAAAAGTGCTTTGTGACAGATGTATGACAGCTTCCTGTCCAGCCCTCGGGTGACACAGGTACCGGCTCCCAGACGAGGATAGTGAATTGATCAGAGAACTTCACCCCTGGATCCCCAAACCCAGAGTAGATTGCATGTTGTAAAGAAAAAAAAAGATGAGAAAAAGAAATGAATTTAATTGCACCTCTTTAATGGGCTTCAACACTTTGACACTGAAATCATTGTTATTTGATTACATGTCAGCTTGACTTGACTTCTCTGACATCTTTATTCAGTCAAAACTGTGCTCTGATTTATGTTTCTTTTTTCATCTCACTTTCTTTAAATAGGCCCTAAATCTTTCATCCCTCAGCATGACTTTGTGCAGCCACTTGCATGCATTAATGCTCTACCCAGCAGATGTTGGTGCTACCAATAATGAAAAAAATCAGTCTACCAACCAAATTATAATTTACCACCTCTATCTAGTCAGCATCTGCTGAGCAATAAATACAAATTGCCTAAATTTGCTGTGCATGTTAATGTAACTTGCCATCTGCACTAGTGTACCTTTTTATGTTTTTCTTTAAGTTTATATCAAAGGAGGCTTTAAACACACTGATGCAAGAGTTCCACTTCCACTCAGCAAATTTAAAACGAAGATGTGATACAACACTCAATTAGCTCTCATCATGCTAGCAGTTTATGCAATGTTGAAACATGAAACACTTTTCTGATTTTGACAACAAAATAAATAAAATATTGACAATAAATTAAAAAAAATCTCATAAATAAATATTTCACTGGATTTCATCAAATGATGAGCCATCTTCCATGTCAGAACACAAATCGTTGCAGCATTCAGGGGGGCAGTGAAATGGAAACTGCTTGGAACAACGCAGCACTGAGAGTGTAATGAAGATAAATTAAGATGTCTGGTTTGGGGATACTGCTGTGCTAGCTCAAACGCTGAGGATAGCCATCTCTTTAGCACTTTCTTGGGAAATTGAGAGTCAGTCAGTTGCAACATCAAATACCAGCCTGCAAACAACAGATGTGATACACTTGGGTTGTTAGGAGTGTAAAAGTTTTTTTTGTTTTTTTTCCCCCACACTGACAGAAAAAGAGACAGACTAGATTGATGGAGGATTATGTGAAGAACAGATTCTGCCAAGTGATATAACTGACCAGAGATGAGTTTCAGCCAAGATGTTGATTTAAACACGACACGGCCATATAACACATGAAGGAGAAAAATTAAACCCTTTAATCTGGCATCCGTTCAGACATGCATACAACAAGTCAACCATTTGGTCAGCTGTATATCTCTCTCTTTTTTTTTGTTTTTTTTTTTACAGCATACCAACATTAAATTTAAACATTGGCTTATGGACAAGAATAAAATTTAGTTCTGGTAGTTCATGAATCACACATGCCAATATTAGTTTAGCTTTGCTCGTCTGCAGTTTTGCATCTGGCCATAAATCTCCTGTCACTGCCTGACATGCGGTGTCAGGCTGTAATTCCCTGCGCCTTTGTTGTTGCAAAGAGCCATGTCTCTAATTATATATGACAGTTGTCGACTTAGTAACAAACATGTCATGTTTTCCTTCAAAGCTGCGATTTCATTTCATAAAAGTGTGCTACTGCTATTGAGTCTGCTAATCTTCAGGCGAGGAAAGAAAAGCCACGTTAAACTGAGAATAACGGGGGATAAAAATGTTTTATTCCAGCATTGGATGTGACAAATTTGCCAAACATTTTTCTACTTTGTCTAATCAGCCAATGTTTTAAGAGTGCACTTGACCTATTGGTCGTTAAGTCACCACACACACAGATCCTGGGTGGGAGTCAGGTTCGGACAATGGATGCCACTTTAAAATATTGATGTTGTTCTCTGCTAACAATTTCTTGTCAGCTGTTGATGTTTGGAGCATTGCTGTTACGCTGCTTGACGGAGTATGGTGCGGATTTTTCCTTTCACCAAACGACAGCCACGTCCTTGTGCCCAAACAGCTCCGTATTACCTTCCTCTCGCTGCAAAACTGATACCTCAGACCATTTTCTATGATGAAGTGAGCTTTAGACGTCAAGTGGTCCTTGGAAAGGAGACGACATTAAAATTCTTAAGGATAACATCCGGCAGTTGCAGAAACATTTGGCCTTTGGCAGCATTACAAAAAGAATAATCAGGAACCTGCAGCCAAAGTGGCTGAGAAAAAGGGTTAACTGAAAACAACATCAATATCACGAAGTGGCCCAGGCAGAGTTCTAATCTGATTCCCACCAAGTATGTGAGAAAGAAAATAAAGACCAGCGTCACACCAACTAAGCCTTCCGTTATCCAACATCTTGTGTTTGGTACCAAAATGTAGTTTTCTAAAGTCAATGATAAGTAGCTAGCAGTTACAAAAACTGTTGGATTGCTCTGACGGCAGAAGAAAATGTTGCTTTTGATTACCAAGAGTTTAATTTTGGTTATTTTGATAGTGGAAATGAAGAATTATTACAACCTTTACCACAGTGCCTTAATATTATGGATCAAATGATAATTTGGACAACTCAGAAATTAGTGCAAAAAGGTAGTCCTAAGTCTTTCATTTCATTCCAACAAGTGTGAATTGTTCTGTTCCTGCCACGTTTTAAAATTTGATCTGGACATAAAGGAATTATTCTTGTTTTTATTATAATTTACTTATTTAATCAGTGGTAAATTCTATTGTGAATATTTCTTTTATACCTTAATTAGCAAGGAAATAATATATTTCGTAAATGTACTATCCCAAAGTTCAGGCCTTTTTTCAATAAAAGTTGTGTTTCAAGTAACCACATAAACAAATTCACATCCACTTTGATTTGTGAAATAATTTTCTTGTTCCTGCACTGCTAAATTACAAGACATAAAACTATTTTTTTTTATGAATATTACTCAGTTCTAATGAAACTACTCCCTGCAGCAACATATATTTTACTTTTTTTAACTTTACATGTTCCTGTGTCTTAATTTATCAGCGAACCTCAACGGTATGCCAGTTGTCACTTGATATTGTTTTAGTTTGTTTGTTTTTGATGTTGTTTTTTGTAAGTTCATCTAAAATTCATCTTTTTTGTCACCAGGTCTAAACTGGAAACAAGGTTTCTTGTCAAGAAAAATATCGTGGATGGACTGATCATTTTGAATGGAATTGAATTGAATTGAAAGTTTTCATTGTACATTACAGTTCAACTAAATTCAAAAGTGCAACTCCACTGGGTACACACAATAAAAATAATAAAAAAAAATATGTAAATGAATAAATAACAAAAATTACACAATAAAAAGATCAATTTAAAATGCAGAACAAGTGTTAATGTGCAAGAGGCAGGTGGGAGGGTGTATTATCTGTGTTTATTTAATGAAGTTATAGCCTGTGGATATTTCACTAACACTGAGTCATTTTCCAACCAGAATTTTGTGTTTATTTCTTGCACTTCAACTAGTGGATTTTTTTAATTTTTATTTCTGTGATTGAGACGCGTTAGCAGAAACAAACTTCAAATTAAAACTTTGAGGACTACAACACGCACAAGCCAGCCATCAAGTTCTGTGATACAACTTATAAATGTATTATATCATTTGTTTTGTTTTGTGTCTTGTTGGAGATGTTTCTTCAGAACATGTTGAAAGCACTTTTAGACCGAAACTCATTGCAGGAAAGGAACAATAGCCTTTCCGTAAAAACATAACACTGCAAGCTGAGTTTTGATGTACTCGTCTAGTTGTTTAGTAATGTGTCATTACATGTGAAACAGAAGCTTGTCTAGAACAGAATTCATATTCCAGCGAAAGAATAACACCAACAGATCTCTGGGATGTAGTTCTTATATCTTTTGGATCTAAAATTTGAGTGGAATACGTTTCATTGTACATACAATCAGCAGAGCTCTCACAGTAATGTCAGTGCTAATGAGTAACGCTGTAAAAATGGACCCTTAAAATTCTGCTTTTCAAAAGATGCAATCTAAGAGCTGATAAGACCAGCGAGGGAATGGATCAATTGTGCAATAGGAAGAGCACTCAGTCTTGGGTACTGTTTAATTAATGATGGAGGACAGAGATAGGCTGTTAGCTCCATATTGTCAGTCAAAGACTCGCAAAAGTGGGTGGCAATATGAGCTATGTAACTGATATGAGGAACGGAGGAAACTAATCTATACTCCCTAGTCTAGAGCCATTAATGTTCTGTTTGGAGGGTGGGGATGCTGCTGCATGACACACATATTTCCAAACTTCTCCAAACACAACACCAAACAACATAGTTGAATAATGAAACATGTTAAAAATTTTCAATCAAAATGTCAAGCATAACTCAAAAATATATACGTGTCCTTGGTAAATGTTTTCACAGAGGAGCCCATCTCAAGAGTCAAGGTTTGTTTGTTGTTGTTGTTGTTGTTGTTTTTTGTTAAGTCATGCACAGACCTTCCCAGCCTGATTTTGAAGTTCAGTGAGCAACTAAAGTGGCCTATTGATTTAGGGAAGTCTGCTGCCAATTGTGATCATCAATAAGCACTTGTCTTGTCAAAAAGTCCTTGGTTACTACATTAAAAGCTAACCAGTCACCCTCAGACTAATGAAAAACAGTTTGTCTCCGAAGGTAAAATTGATTTTGACAGGAAACAACAACACAATGAATGGCGAATCGTCACATAGTCACATTGAGGTTAACTGAGTAAGAGAGGAATTCATTCTTTAAATATTCTTAAATGTTACCTTCTTGAAAACACAGTTACTCTGATAAACAATGTGCTTCAAAATAGAAACTAAATTTTTAAAAATTTAGTACATGATTGTGTCTGTTAAACAATAAACAACCCTATCATAAGATGGGAAGAGGTTAAACTTCCAGAGAGACCAAGACATTGTGAATGGAGGCAGTTTTGAATTAAAATGGAATATCTGTTTGAAGAAATATGACAATCAATGTTTGCACAAGGAGGCAAAGGAGCTATGTCAAAAAAAGAAAAATCTATTGCAAGCCTCGATCGGACTCAAAAATATCATTCCACTTAAGTGATAGTGTGGACAGACTCCCTACAGACAAACCAAGGTCACTTTAACTTTGCATGTGTATAAAAAAATGCATAAAAATAACTGCTCGTATGGGAACCACAGGATGTTTGCTGCAGCTTTGTCATTAGTCGGTACAAGTCGACTACAGAAATCATGCAAGGTACGAACAATGGAAGCACACCGAGCAGAGAACATGACCCCTGCTTCCATAGAACTGGATCAGAACTTATAGATTTATGACAAAAAAAACACATACAAGTGTTAGAAGCAGATCATCTAATAACACATTGTTTTAAAATCAGGATGTTCCTTTAAACGCCACCTAGTGGATAAAGTGTGTAAGTACACAGGAGGTAGTTACACACTCATGGCAGTTTCTCAGAAAGTTTCATTGTAAAATAATATGTTACCAAAGCTAAATATGGAAGGGAAAGAAAAAAAAACAAAGCAAAAAACAAGATTGTCCTGTTTCTCTGAGTTAATGAGATACCTCCCAGTCCCAAGAGAAGATCTCACCTGTGCATAGTTTGATTACTGGGACAATGTCCCACAGCTGCCCTACAGCTGTGCTATTTAAGTGTGAGATCAAAAAAATTATAGTAAGAGTTGTATATTACTATAAAATGAGAGTTCATTATCTCCTTATGTTATGATTTTGAGTGAACTGAACAGCCTGAACATAACTTATTTCAGTAAAATTGTCAATATCTAATAAATAACAAAAAAATTCAGGATTTCCTTTCTTCATAAAATAAAGAAAAAAGATCATATAATTCTAATATTACTGAACTTAATATAGAAAATAAGAGCAATTTATCAGGCACTGATGATAATTTATGGGCATTTATTGAGCCTTGGACAAACATACATCTCCACTGTCCAAGTTACTGTCCAGGTGACATGGATGTCTTTAAATATTCTGGTCTTTTGCCCACCAATGTCTCACATAAAATGGCTTTGTTGTCCCCCATTGGTCCCCACCTATATGGTAAACTGAATCCTTCAACATTAATATTTAACGCGAGCATGAATGTGTGCATTTTGAGCCACTGGACTAAACGTGACCAATTAGACAGTGTACCAGTGCCTGACCAGTTTTTCTGCTTTAAATGGTTTTGTCGCCTTAAGTGTAGTTCCACAGGTCCAAACCTTCTCATGAGTTTCATGTTCACATATGCACTTCACAGTGAGGAATTCCTGAGTGGCCCCTGAGTAGCACACAGAGGATGCAAAGGCAGCGTTTCGTTTACAGCTTGTACAAAATGTTAAAGGGCCTATTCCTGATTATCGTCTTTTATAGTTATAATACAGTATGAGTTTGGACGTATTACAGTTTTGTTTTTGTGTTTTCCAGTCACTTTGGTGCATTTGGCAGAACAGAAATCACACTTGCACAACAGTGTGTGCATTTCTCAAAACAGTTTGTACCAACAGCACCACGTCATGGATTACCAGCAAAGGTCTGGCACTTGCTCAGAATTCTTCATTCACGTCTCAAAAGTCAGTATTTATGTCAACGAATATGTCAGTGTCATCAGAAAGCCAAGTTCTTGTGTCATCGATTATGAACAAGACAGTCCAAATACAGTTATGTTGTCAGTGTATTGGTACTGTGTAAGTCTGCACTTCTTGTGTGAAGCATCAGTTTGAAGATTCTCTCTGTCACTGACTATGAACAAGACCGTCAAAATGTTTGGACATATAGTCATGTATCAGTTAACGCTGTAATTTTCTCATTTCTAGTGTTTTGATGATCCACTAAAAATGCTTCACAAATGCTGAATAGAACATATCAAGTTCAGCAGTGCAAAATTACACATTGCTTGCATAGGAGACTGATTGCTAGAAATTGCACAGAATTCACATTCATGCCTTAACTGTTTTTTTACTGTAGTTAATTTATGCACCTTGAAAAAGGCCATCAAAACACCACATAGCACATATAGGAAAAAAAAAAAAAAAACACAAAATCAGAACTGTAAACACAGAAAACGGGCATCCCTGCACATGCAGCGCTATATGGAAATCGCAGTGCAGTATTTTTATACTTCCTGACGTTCCCGTCTGTTGGGCCACGCATTTCACATCGCAATGGATATCTTCCCTTGAAATGCAGTATGGAAAGAATCTAGCGTCTAACCAGCGTCTGCAGGCATCTGCTGTGATGTCCTCGCGTGCTGCATCCGTGGCAGCCAGAAGGGTCATCTGGGTTTGTGGCTGCCAATCATAAACCTTCCACCTCCATGTAAAGTAGAACTCTTCAGCTGGGTTTAAAAATGGGGGGTTGGGTGGAACAAATACCATCAGCACCCTGTTGATGGTTGAGACGTTAAAAAACTGGATGTTTTCAAAGACAACATAGTCCTCTGTGATGGCTCTCTATATCTCCCTTAGTTTAATAGCATTATAAGCTAAGACCATGGCGCAGATAGCCTCCTCCTGCTGAGAGGTGAAAAGAGGTCCAACCCAGTCTTGTAGACCTGAGTGATAAATATTCAGTAATGCAAAGACAAACAAACAAGATTTCTTTCAGTACAATTTTAGAAAATAAGTACAATACGTAAAATTGTTATATGAAGTGTTGGTGTTCACAATATGCATATGGTATTACAGTACAGAGTACTTTGGATTACAGACCTGTTCTCTCTACGAAATGTTTGAATTATTGAGGATGCAGTTGATCTCCCAACATTGGGCTGCACCTTCCAACCAGCTTCAGCCATTATTGGGCCATGACTGACAACATGGTCCAAAATTGTGGCCATTATTTAATCTGGAACATGTCCATATCCCTGGTCTCGTCTGCTTCTTCCTCTGCTGTGGCTCCTTGCCCTCCCACCTTGCATCCTTACTCCTATTCTTCTTCCTTCTGGCTGTTGAGCCTGATCATTTCTTTGTGGATCATCCATTGCGAGAAATTGTAATGCTGCTGTGCTCAGTCTTTATATGCTCGCCAGTTGAGGGTTCATTAGATGCACCTATGAGCAATTTAGAGAATTTGTTTATCATTGGTTGATCTATAGCTTTACACACTCCCATTCATTAGTAAAAGTCATGATTGACCTGAGAGCTAATTATCAGTTCTGGAGATATTTACCATATTAGTCCACTATAAATGAATAAAATCTGCTTTAAAGGTTCTGACAACTGGCCCAACTTTTTGATTGTGACGACTTATTCACTGAGTAACGTGCAATGCATTGTGGTCAACACAACAAAAACAGTTGATAATGTGGGAAACAGCAGACATTTGTACAGAATTATTTACATGATTATCCAAAAGCATTTGTCTTCTTTTGTTTAAAATCAATGATAACAGTGATGAGAATTTTAATTCCTTATCTGAGAAATGCTCCAAAGTGACTGTAACTGTAAAGTTAGTTTGCTTGGTACCATAGTTGCTTTATTTCATATTTCCTGTTTCCTCTTCTTTTGCATTGTTTTCAGTTTAGGTATAAAGATAGATTGCTGCAGTATAAGTAAAAATAACTGTTGCTCAGTCTTTATCAGCTCCAACTCAAGTATGATGTTTTATTTGCTCTGTTACTGTGTTTGCATTACACAAGATGGGAAAATAAACAAGAAGAAGCTCAGCAGTGTAAGCTATAGCACTGCAGAAGAGAACCCACAGCTCCACCTAGTGTTTGGTGGGGTTTGTGTTAAACAACTAACACGCATAAATGCCAACATGCCTCCCTGAAGTATGTTACATGCACAGTTGCTACTTAGAATCATAAATAATGGTTGCGTTGCCTCCGTGATGATGTCCACTGTAGCCTTGGAGCTAGCTTCATCTTATAGCTATTGTTGACCACTGTTGTCAATGCATGACAAAGTTAAGACAAACACAAGAGAGTTTAGGCTTTGGAGTCTTCCAGTGGGAACCTCCTTTTATCTGTGTTTCATTTCCCAAGTCCCACAACACCCCCAGAAGACTAAACAATGACCTCTGACACCCCAGAGTCACTCGAAAAAAGTCACTGCTCCCCACCAGCACAAAAAAGTATATGTAAAAGTGATATAAAGTTGTTGTGACAGACGACCAGGGGTCCAAAGTTACTTTAAGCGTTATTACTGGATATGGGAAACTGAAATACACATCCTAAAATAATTTTCCGTCAAATTAAACTGAAACTGATATTTTATCGCAAAAATACTCCTTTGTACCATATTCGTGACATTTTCCTGCGCTACCAATGTATACTGCCCTCTGGTGGTCATATTGTCGTAGTACCAAATGACAAAATAGAATCGTTTAGCCTGAAGTATTATTATTATTATTGTTAGTAGTAGTAGTCGTAGAAGAGTAGTAGTGATAGCATTTAATATTTCAGTGGCATTAGCTCATCTTGAATTGGGAAAGGATCGAAGAAGTATTATTTACCATCTATTAATTTATGTCCTGTACAGCGTCACTGCAGCTGGAGCTAGATCTTCCAGCTGTCCAGTATTGTCGTGTACTTTCATTAATTAAATCTTAATTGAGCAATAGCCTAACATCTATACAAGATAACTGTTAAAACAAACAAACAAACAAACAAAAAAACTCCTGTAGCCTACTGGGAAGACAAAAGTCTGCACGAGTCTCTTTAGACTATAACTAACTTTGGGTGATGAACTGGTTCTGAGCTGAACGGCTGTGGACAAGCGATGCCACACCTCACAACTGTGTAAGGGCCACCTTTTTTTCTTTTCTTTTTTTTTCTCTCCTCAGCACCAGCGAGGTGGGATGCTGCGCCGCAGAGAGAGAGTCTGAGCCGGCTGCGGTGAGGGAAGCAGACCGCGAGGAGACCAAAACAAACCTCCCTCCGCCACGACGCGCAGCACAAAGCAGAGAGCTCCCCGAAGTGGAGGGAAAGGTTTGGTTTGGGCTCGACTGAGAGACAACCGTAGCTGTTCTTTTGTCACTGGTTCCCGAGGAAGCGCTGGCTGAGCAGGCAGCAGAGAGGAGGACCGGACTTCAGTGGATTTTAGTGAAGCCGCGTCCATTCCGCCGTTTGGGTCTGGACGGAGACACGCGCCACGGCGGCCACAGCAACCAGTATCCGCTGGGAAAGAAAAAGAAAAACGTGAACCGAAGGAGGACTTTTTTATTTTATGCATTTCCGTGAGTACATTGTTTCACTTTGCTTCTATTTTCTTCATTCATGCTGTGGTGACTACACTTAACGCAGGATCGCTTAAACAGACGCAAGTTCTGCAGGCGATGGATTGGCTGACATTCCTACAGAAAACCAAGAGTTTTTCCATGGACAGTTTGCTTTGAAAAAAAAATATTTATTTGATTTCATTTTTACCTTCATATCAGATTGTAATGAGTTCTCAATAATTCTCCTCCACACATGAAAACACACTCCCACATCAGCCAGTGTTTCAGTGACTTCCCCGTTTTTCTTAAGGATGAATGAAGATGAAAGCTCCATACACAGATGGAGCTGGTGTGTGTGTGTGTGTGACAAGATGGACAGTAAAGTGTCCAAATGAAGCATCTCTCCTATTTATGACGCATTTGGCAGGTTCAGTTTTTAAAAAAAATGTATTTTATGTTATTTTTCCAGTTTACAGCTCCATCAGATGCGTCCTACAGTAAACTGTGAACAACTTATGAAAGAGAAAGGCTTTGAAATGTACTTTAAAACAGCAGAGCAGAGCTGCAGGCTTCCAACACACCACTTACCACACAAGTGGACCCACAGGAATTATCTAATCAGAGATATGCAAATTTCTCAAACTAATTTTGTGGCTTTTTTTTCTTTTTTTAGTGGTTCGATGTTTGGAAAAATGCTCTCATCTTACAGTGCTGGTGACAGCTGGGGTCTGCATTGTGGCTTGGGGGGGCTCACAGACTCATGTTTGATCTTATTGATTTGACTTTTCAGGAGCTGTGTTCAGAGCATGCACAGGGAGAATGTGGTGTTATTAAGCCATTACTCAATTAGGATATCATTTCCTTTTTTTCCCTTGAAGTTTGTGTGGCTTTCTTTTTAATGACATCAATTAGCGAAGTGATGCCGGATAGAATTAAGTCTGCCAAATACAGCTTTTAAAGATCTGTTTGCTGTCAGCAAATCCCTCTGCTCCTTTGGGTTTCCTTAATTTTTAATGTAGGTCCACTCAGATACATTAAGAAACAGCAAAGCGCTATTTCTATTGCAGGTTACTCATCAAAAGTCACTAAGTATGTCGCTACAATCTTCAAGAATGCTGAAGATTTAAATAATGAACCTTTGGAGCAGTCTTCCTCTCTAAAAATAGAGATGCTGGTTTGTATTCTGCATGCTTCAGTCATTCCAGAGTTTGACATTACATTATCTCCAGATCAAGTGGTACTTTAGAAACTCCGCTGATAGAAACATCACTGGTACAAACTGTGTCAGAGAAAGCAGCAGACGTACTGTACCGCTCCGGTATGCTACGTGGGGGCAGGAGTTTCACAAGAAAACTGAAGAATTCCAAGAATAAGCGGGAAATAGATATGGTAATTTCCTGCACCGAGGAAATGTTTTGTGTTATTCCAACAGCTGTGATGCTCAAGATCCTCTTGTGACACATGCTGACCTGCAGGTTGTGTTAGTTACTTTATAGTGTGTGCAGAGTTTGTGCATGTGCGTGGGATATGCACAGGGAAAAGAAGCCTACTCAGTCCTTTTTGAGTTTGAATTGTTTGAAGGTTTTTAAGTTTAGCGCATCTATCTCACTGTTAGTCACATAAAATGTACCGCGCTGTTTGCAGCAGTGTCTGTATTCACTTATGCTACCATGACAATTCATTCTAGCTGGTTAAGCAGTCTTTTGTCTCCTTACTTTAAGAATTTCAGGTGAAAATTTGGTAAATAATTTATGTGTGATATGCACACATAAGTCAGCGCTGAAATCACGTACGTTACTGTGTTATTATAGTACAATGTCTGCATGGTTGCCTATTGGTGTTTTACAGCATCCATTAGGACTTAATGGTGGAAGCATAACTTGAAGCTATCCTTATTTCAATATTTATATGAATGTAATTGCTGAAATTATGTCATATCAATCCACTGCACTGCACTGTTTAATTTCCAAAGATTACTTATAAGTGCCTCCTCTCATCTATGGATGCAGTTGAAGTCACCAGAAGAAGTAATCTAAAAGAGATCCACCTGCATATCTGGGGAGTACTTTTCAGAAATGCACAGCTGCTCCTGTGTCACTTGGCATGAATTACAGTTTACCCATGTCCTTATCAAATGTAAATCGGTTATTTGCTTCCACTGCATGCTTTAAAATGTTTGTAAATCCACTCGGGGACAGGTGTGAGATGAAATGCAAAGTAGCATGTCTGCTAACCTTGATTTAAACGAAATAAATCTTCAAGTTACAGCTGCCTCATCCTCTTAAATGGAATTGTTATTGACATGGGCCAACGGACAGGCGTTTAAAGTACAGCTAATTGAAAATGACAAGTCTGATGAAGGCAAGCCTTTGGGAAATGTGAAAAAAAAAAATGCATCTATGGAGACGAGAGAGGCTGGAGACAGAGACTGTGTCTCACCAAGACAATAGTACCCAAGGGAGTCTAATTTGAGTGACAAATTTGTAATAATTTCATTAAAGTGAAACTAGACAAAAATATCTTGGTTGGTTCTCAACATGTCCCTCAGGAGTGTTGAAAGAAGGCAAAAATGATAAAACACTTTACAGCTGTGCAACGTTCTGGAGATTCCTAATATAGTGAAGGAGCTGAAGCAAATAATAGATGTGTGGATGTTGTGGAATACGTAGAAGGCATGTTTTGTGTCCAGAGGAAGCTTAAAAAACATAAGGGTGAAAAAGAATATGTGCCCAGGAAACGTTTTCCTAGCTGGGATGTGAGATGGCATGCATTTGTTCGATTAAATAAACTCCTTTTAAGCAGCGTTGGTGGTCTTGACAGAGGCAAACCCCTTTCCTGCTGCCCTCCAATCAAGCACTTTGTTTGCGAGCGAGGCCCACTGGCCTAGCCGAGCCTGGAAGACAAACGTCCCTCATGACCCATCTGACAGCCTAATTTATATAATTGCCTTGAAACATCTGCCTAAGAAAGACAGACTTTCAGCACCCTCCCTCCTTTTGTCACTGTTATAAATGACTTGGATGTGACATCCAGTGAGTCAAACCGACAATGTGATGTCAGACTGATGTCATACTAAAGCATGTGCTGATAACATATAACACTGTCAGCTGGGCAACTCTTTTTTTATAACAAACAAACAAACAAACAAAAAACAAAACATTATTGTCTTCATCTTGCTATATGGTTAATTCTCTAATCTGAGGCTTATCAGATTGATGTACATGCGTGACAAATATGTGCATCTCTTAATCTGTATAAAGTCGGCACCTGTGTTTGCCCCCTACCCCCTTGAGTTTTCACAGCTTTTAACTGATCCAAACGGCTGAAGTAACTTGTGTTGGTTAGTTAACATGCCCCACTGCCTCAGGTTCACTAATTATGCAGCCTCTTTAGCGTTTGTCTTTACGCTGTCCTCATTGTGTTAACTTTGAGGAAGTCATCTGCAGATAGCCGCGGGCTCCCCCTGGGCCATTGTTTAAACGGCTGGTTGGAAAGTGTGAACGCGTTAAATGCACGCACAAAATCACGCTGTAGGAAGTTTAGCTGTGCTTTAATTAAAATGGTTGGAATCGTGTGCCACTTATTTGTTAAGATATCAAGACTGGGCAGTGCAGGAGAGAAGAAGCCAGACCTCACGGTGTTTTCTCCAGGTGAATCAAGTCATCTTTTACTGACATACATTACTCATGTGTTGAAATAGGGGGCAGGTTATATTGGTCTGTGGAGATAGTTTTTCAGTGTTTGTAAAGATGGCATGGCGAGACTTGAAATGATGGTGATGGTGGGGAATAGCCTTAGGATGAAGGGGTTTTTCAGTCGACAGCTCCTGATTTTATGTGACAGTAAAGGGCCTTATCTACCATGGCCAACACTCTTTGATTTTTTATCTTTCAGAAGTCTAACAATCTCATGCTCTAGAAAGATTAGTGAGATGAAGGTGTGAAAAACAGGCTATGTAGCCTCAGTGGAATCAAATACACAGTCTAAGACTGTATCTGCATCACACTGATAGCTCAAAGTGAAAGATTAGCTGAGATTTATGGCAAAACATTGAACTTTCAGATTCAAGAAGCTGAGAAAATATGATTCATGTTACAGCACGATGTGATCATTTTCCTGTTGATAAAAAATTCAGTGTGTTGCAGGGTCTCACCTGGGGAAAGCAGGTTTTAAGGGGTCAGGAGGAAGGAAAAATAAAGTTTTGTGCATAATCTTAAGGTGAATTTGAGTTACAGATAAATTCTTGTTCCCCATACAAGGCCACATCCACGGCAGAATATTTTTTTAGGTTTTTTTATGCCACCCAGGTAACATGGAAATAAAAAAACAAGAGAAATTATAAATTGAAAACAAAACAAAACATGAAGAAGCAGGGAGGAAAACTCCACTCAGAAGAGATTTGAAGCTGTAACCTTTTTGTTGTTATGCGATACCACTAACCAGCACACTGCCATGCACATGGCTGTATAATTATATGATTAATTGGAATCTTGATTTTTGCTCGTCTTAACAAAAAGACTTTTGTGTGCAGCACATGTTATTCTACTTCAGCAGAAGCAGAACAACCTTTATCTTGGCATGTATTCATGCAAAAATTGAACCATTCGGTGATTTCAATGGAATCAAATTATGAGGTTAAAAAAAAAGTAGACGCACAGTGTTGAAAACGACCAAAAAGAGATGAAAGGTGAGATCAAGCCAAAAGGTACTTATCTATTCTGTTATATTGTGTTTTTTTCTCCCCTTTTATCATTTTCCTTCTGTCAGTGGGGGAGTATATATGAGCTAAATAATAAAGGAATTGTATTATGGGAGACTTATAAGTCACAGTTTCCTGAGATCTTAATAAGATGTCTGTGACGTGTTTCTGTCAAAGAACCACAGAGATACATTATAACTGCTGCTGTGTTGATAGCAGCTGGTTTTAGGGGGAAGATTCAAACACGCCACTCGTATTTCCATTAAAGCAACACAATGGAACTTGGAACCCCTCACAAAAAGGTTTCTAAAATCGTTTTAGCCATGGTTCAGTTTATATCAAGGTAAATCGCACTTCTACCAAATCCTGAGGTCATCTCCATGGCCTCCACTCGGACTGTTTTAGCTGGTGTGCAATCCGATTCAGAAAGACACCCCAGCTGCCAATCATAGTGTACAGCTAGTTTTACGACCCGTTGCAGTGTTTGCTATATGGAGTTAGCCAGACCCTAGCTATGAGATGAAGCTAATTATCAATCACTAGGAATGTCATGGCAGAGCCAGCGAAGAAAGTGAAGGGGGTTATGTCAGAAGATGTAAAAAAAAGAAAGAGAGGGAACCATCAGAAAGATCCTGTACATGAGTCTATTAGAACAGTACAACCTCACTTACATGAACTGGGAGAAGCAGAATAATCCATGTCAGATTGGGCCGTAGCCTCTCTGCTATTGGATTAGTAAGTCATGTCTTTTTCTCGGCTTCTACGTACATCCTGCGCGTTTGAGTTTGGTTGATATTAGGCTGTATTACTAACGTTCTTGGTTTGCTCACTGGTCCGTAGTTTATTTCGTAATGGAAGCCGGGAGATGAGGTAATGTGGCTGGCTTCGATAGCAACATTATTTACGATGACGGTGACAGACAGTTGGGTTTCTAAAGTGGAGAGGGTGCTAAACAACGCAACCGCTCATGTTTCTGCTTTAAGGGGCACTTTTATCTTTCTTATTGATTTTTACTTTACAGAATTTTGTTGTAATTTGAGAACTATGTGTACAGTTTTATTTTGTTTTCATCTTACAAAGAATAGTTTGCAATTTGAAGGCAACTGATGCTGTTGATTTAGTTAATCTTCACTTACTTCGTAGTTATTTTTACAACCGTAGCACTTCTTTTTTAAGAGGTGCTAATATGTAAACACTCTATCCATTGGTCCATTTTAGATTTATTCTTGAGTAATTATTCTGTTTCCAAGAACATATAAGCAGCACACAAGCTTCTCTTAAATTTAATTAAATTAAATTTAATCCCTCAATATCAATTAAAAGTCTGTAAATGAAATTTGTCAGCTAAGAATCACAGGTCAGGGTTTGTATGAGTTTGTAGCGCCTAGAATTTAATCCTCCGTATCTGATGCCGAGGGGTGTGCTAAAATATCGATACAGCAATGTATGGCAATACTTATTTTCACGATATACTACATTGATCTCTGATTTTCACACAGTTTAAAGCATCTATGAAATGTAAAAATGACAATTTCTTGATAGATTTTGGAAAAGTTTAATTTATCCTGAAAAAAGGGGTGAAAGAATTCAAGAAAAGGAAAAAGGGACCAGGTGGACCGTTATTATTTGTAGTTTTTAAAGTGTTAATAGAAATTAGAAATATAGTTTAAACAGTGTGCAAACATCAGCCAAAAATAAATACAACCTTCACTCCTGTAGATGTCGCAGTATGGCTCACTGGCTTGATGGGCGGGGGCATTTCCACTGGTCATAGAGACCGCTGATTAATTACACAGCCACTGGTAATTAATCTGTATTTTTACATTTTCACTGAACTACGTGGCATATCACAATATATTGCATTATAACTAGTATCGCAATGTATTTTGATATAATTGTATCGTGACAAATGTATCGTGACATGTATCATATCGTGAACTCCATGCCAATACCCACTCCTAGTGATGCGTGCTTGACCAGTTGTGCTATGTGGAACCCCAAAATATTTTATTTTTTATAGTTCAGTTGTCAGTGCTTCTGATGTTCGTGTTTGATATGAAGAGCTGGATCTTAAAAACAGGTCCAGGCAACTGATACAGTTCAGGAGTTTTTTGGGTTGTAGATGAGAGCTGGTCTTCAGAGACAGGGAGGACAGACTGGAAAGACAAGTCGGTAGGGATGTTATGCTCGAACCATGTGCCCGACACAGTAGTGAGCTCTTGAAGCAGAAGTGTCACAAGCCTCGCTTCAGGACCGCAATCACGCGACCACTCCAAACGAGGCCTCATTACATCGAGTGTCGAGCTAGCTGAGCTGCTCTCGGCTGCTCCGCGGGAATTTGGAATGTGTCTGATTCACTGGGACACCTGTGGGTGGTGACAGCCAAATTAAGCACTGAGGCTTTGTTTCACTTTGTACCAAAAATTATTCAAAACTTCAGGGCTTCACTGTGAGGAGGAACAGTGACGTCTGGTGGCAGACTGGAGTTACACTAGCTGCTTCATCACTTAACTGAAGTACGAGCAAGTCCTAAATGCATTCATTAAAGCTAATTTACCACCACTTTCTTGAAATAATTATCTCTACATGTATGACTTCCATTCCAGAGTCTATTGAATATACATATATGCACATCCAAAGACTGATCATTTTGCAATGGCTTTTTTCCCTTCTATATCAAATATCTGTATATTATACACACACACAGAGCACAATGAGTGTTTTGAAACATTTATTGTATACAAATACAAATATTTTGGCAGTATTTTCAGGCCATTCACTCAGATGCAGTTCTGACACAAAGCCAATAGGTGTCACTCTTCTGACCGTATCGAATGCTTCGAAGCAGCGTGCCATTCCGAGACCATTGTCTCAAAGTGCTTCACTGCTTCATGAAGCTTCGGTTTCACCGTCACTACAAGTCGGGCAGATCCTGAAGGGATGGCGAGTCTTGAATGAACAGATAAGTTCTTAGTAATGAATCAGCGTCGTAAAGGTTCTTTTTAGTGCAGATAAAAAGCTGGCAAAGACGGAACAATCTGGCGGTGAGTGGAAGAAGGACCAGTGGCTTTATACTTCAGCAGGTGATTGTAGAAGTGGTGACAGGTGTGCCAGGACTGCCAGGTGGTCTGAGATGAGCTAAACCACAAACTCACACACACATACACATGCGTACACACATGCACAAGGCACGGCCTAGCATGAATTTCTTGAAAGAAAAACTTTCAAAAGTTCAATTTGTAATTCACTATGTCCTACAGCATAGTTTTATTATTTTTATACTCAGTTATATATTTTTTGTTTTGTTTTAAATCCCATATGACATATTTGGTTACGTTAGATTATTACTAGAAGACTTTTATGGTACCACCATCTGCTACTAAGCACTTTTTACCTCACCTGACCTTTGATTGGAGCTGTAGGTGTACTCTTTTTTTTGGGCTAATTAATAATTCAGTTCATTTCAGTTAATATCTCCAATTAACAAAAAGCATCTTCACAGGGCAGTTATGAAGAAAGCCAATGACTCCAGCTTTTCCCTGTTATCACGGTTTCCAGTACAGGGTAATTGTTCAACACAAACGCTTTCCTTAGCTTATTATCACGAGGAACACGGAGCATATGGTTAATTATTACATGTGCACTTGCCAATCTCCCTTCTCTCTACCTATTGACACGAGAGCTTATTGGTTTGTGATTGAAACAGTTTTCCACCGCAGAGGCTGGCCCGTGATGAAGTGAACCCACTGTTTCTCTGGCCATGACTGTGCAGTAATCCATCAGTTGCATCTCCGTCTGTGCTCATGCTTTAAGTCGTTGCACTTAAACTTTACAACGTGTCCTCTGCTGCAGCCCGAAGGACCACTG
This sequence comes from Arrhamphus sclerolepis, assembly GCA_037176975.1. Lineage (NCBI taxonomy): Eukaryota > Metazoa > Chordata > Actinopteri > Beloniformes > Hemiramphidae > Arrhamphus > Arrhamphus sclerolepis. The sequence goes on from JBAMYA010000005.1 coordinate 2,388,279, forward strand.
ACTCTGCACATCGCTTTCACGCACTCCACATGCTGCAAAGATCCTCATGCACAGGCTTCTCTCATTTTCTGTCTGCTGCTGCCTAGCAACCATCGCTACCTTTCCTTGTCTTTTTTTTTTTTAATTGCTTTTTTTCCTTCTCTGTTTTGTCCTATCAAATCACTAATTTCTCTTTTAATTTTGTGTGCACCTCTGAAATCAGAATGTAACTTTTAGATGAAGTTGACATTGAGTTTATTTTAGACAATTCTTATTTAAATTAAACTAAACTCTTTAACTTTAAATCATGAGAGAAAGAAAATGCCGGTCACATGACACAAATGATATATTAGACAGGAGATGAAAACAGCTCTTTGCAGATGAGTAGTTACAAAGTATGTACATTCATATACATTAGGACAAAGTTTATAATTAATAGAAAAAGCAGGAAGTTTAACCTCTCAAATTGACTGTATTTTGTTTCTTGTTTTCTCGTTTCTGCAGAGCTCTCAGGTTTTTTTTTAAGGCATCCTAAATCAAAGCCTTCCGTCTGAATGGATTGAGTGTAAACTTAGTCATAAAGGGAAATATATTAAATAACTTGACGGGTTCGGGGTTATTTTCCCTTTAATTAGCTGTTTTTTTTTCTAGCTCCAGCTGTTGTTATGTCAGCTTGCCTCTGTCATACCATCTAGAAATTACATTAATGTCTTCAGGAATGCATGAATTCTTTTAACCTGTGAATTAACCCTTGGTTCAATGCTGTTCAATAGTTGTCTCATAATTTTCAGTCCTTCCCTTTGTCCAATAATTTATAGCCAGCCTACACACCCGTGTCATCCTATAGCGTACATCAAAACAGGATTAATGTTGTTTTAGGGTCACATTTGCAAAGCGTGATTATTTGCTCACCTCATAATAATTTGCAGTGCTCCATTCTCATGCGTGTTTTCTCCCCAGAGATGAAATGTGTATACAGGAATCTGTCACTGCAAAGAAGAGGGTTGTTGTGCTTGGCTGCAGTACCTCCCTGTTCATTCTTGTGTGACTAACATAACTGTTTTTTTTCTACCCAAGTAGAGTAGATGTGCACATCTTCCGTACATATTTGTTACACAGTGAAATGGTAGTTTCTACAGTGGATGGTGACTGATGGGTGGTGCTTTATACGTTGTGGAAATTTTGATCAGATGCAACAATCTTTGACAAAGAGAACGACTATCTTCAGTGTGAGATCTGGCAGTAGCACACAGGAAAAAAATAGTATACAGATAGCATGCTTCGTAAATGTAAGACTTAATAGCAGTAAATGTCCTCCAGATATTAGACTGATATGAAGCTTTATTGGGCATGGGGATAAGACAAAAGCACTGAGGCGTTTTAATGGAACTAAAGACAAGAAAAGGCTGTTCTTTGAATCCTTTAATCAATGCTTTTAGTGCACGGTGAATGCTCATGTGTTGGTTTACGCCATTTTTTATATTGGCAGTCACCCTGTTGTAACTGGAGCAATGGTCCTACAAACAGGAACAAAAAATCCACAGTGTTGGTTCACAAATGCAACAAAAATATTAGTGTGGATGCTTTTCTGATACAAATGATTTGTGCTACATATTTCATGGTTGAAATGGTATTATTTCAGTGCGTGCAGTAATTAATTTATATAGCTTTGATTTTTAATTCCAAGTCCATCTTTCCTTGAAATGCCCCCTTAAATTATTATCTCTTAATTCAATTAAGAAATAAGCAACCTCTGAGTAATGGGTGAGAGCCTGCGGAATTGGCTCGTTTTCCAGCTGTCCAAGCGATCAATAGCTGTAATATATTTTTGAGAGATTAATGGGAGATGTGGCTTTACAGGTTGTCAAAACCGACATATTTACAGACATTTCAATTTCTAAGTTGAAATAAATATTCAAATGATGAATAGCTTGTTTTGAAAAAGTTCAAAACATTCACTAAACACTACAGTTCTATTGCAATGCACTTCAAATTATTGAGTTGAGCTCTCATTTGAGCATTTGATAAGCACTTTGAAATTGCTCAGCAACTGGAGGTTTGTAATTAATCAGCAACGTAAAGCATCTGCTGCACAGGAGAGTATGTGTTCTCTGGTCTGAGCACATGCATACATCTACAGTAACAAGGTAATTTAGTTAGTTAAGCTTCAAAGGGAGAACGTTTATGGAATCATCGCAAACGGCTTAAAGGACCATTCTCTGTTTTCTCATGTCTTGTTGTTTTTAACTACTAACTGTCCTCAGTTTATCAAACACTTTCAGCTGCTTTCTTTTTCATTCAGATTTGTTTTGCACATTATTACGCTACCTCTAGTCATGAATTAAACCAAGTTGGCGGGGGGGGGGGGGCTGACTCTCTGACTGGATGTGGGCGAGAGATGATGTCATTCAGCCGCCTAATGTTGAAACAGAAACACTACAATCATCTTTAGACCCTCTAATATTGTTTTTGAATCATTTTATTTTGTTTCTCTTCTTTTATTTCTCCATTTTTGTCGGCATCTTCTTCTTTTCCTTTTTGGCGGATGACACACAGCAAAAGCGATGCACTGCTGCCACCATGTGGTTTGGAATAGTCGCTGTCGCTGTAAGTGGCGACGCGGTAGTTGAAAGGACTCAGGATGAGATCTTGTTCCTCATTTTACATCGTTATTTCAGCACTAAGTAAATGTAGTAGTCACCGCAAATTGAAGCATTTGCCAACTAGTCAGTTACAGTGACTTTTTTATTTCAATTTCTTTGTGGACCTGAAATGTTTTCTTGCATGGCATCCTTTTAAGCTAAATCTTCATGAGCTGCTTGATGCAGAATAAGCCCAATGATCTGAGTTTAATCTGTAAGCCATATTGATCCTGTTGCATAATGATGATGCACCATAATCACAATATAATCACATTTGCTCTATTTCCTATAATTTATTGTCAGCTACAATTAATGATCATGGATTAAATTAATTATATCAAATGGAAATCCTATTCAGTTGCTAATGAAAAACTACCATCACTGTACTCTCCATTACAGAAATTAAGGCATTTTATCTCCAGACTGTGGAGATGACTCTCAAATAAACCGAGGATTAATTAGATCTATGTATCATTGCCATAAATGTATCTTGGGACTGTACAGAACGACACTGTGAGTGAGCAGCTGACATAGAAACCCAAAGCTACGTTACAGTAGATGCTGTGCTCCACTTTCCAGCTGTAAATCTTCAGACCTGGCAAATCTTTGCAGATATTTATCCCCGTTGCAACACCATCACCACTTCCCTGATATTGAATTTTCCAACAGCACTTTTTACTACCATCTTCCATTCTAAATACCACACTATAGTTACCATAGCAACTTCTGTCCCTTGATTTGAACAGGGACATCGAGTCAGACTTTTGTTGTGCTAGATGTGACCTTTACTTCACTTGTCATCTAATAGTTGGTTTCCTGCTTTCAGACCACCTGTATATGTGCATCTTTTCTTTTTCATGTCGTCTTTCTCTTAACCCCTTTGAAAGGCCGTGCCCGAGATAAACTGGGAGCTGTTTCATTTGGAGTAATTGTGAGACTTGGATCGCTTGAAAGCAACACACAAAATGTTTCTCCTAAACACTGAGAATCACTAAGATTGTTTTAATTTTTTATGCATTTTCTCTGCAAAAGATACCAGCAGATAGCCATTGCAGTTAAAACCTTACAAAGTCCACGTTTAAATTTTAAAGGAATATAGAAATAAATAATTTACAGACATTTTTCTGATGTATTTGAGGCTGGACCTCATTTTTGCTGCCAGTGTTATCACTAAGTCATTTTAACTTAAAAACTAACAACCACCAGTTTAAACTTTTATGCAGTGATGCATTACTAGCAATGGTCACAATCGTGTCACACATAGTTCTTCTTTTTGGAGGCACAAAAATGGCAAATAGTTGTAATAATTCAGATTTTTTTTTTTTCAAAAGTTCTTGGAAAGTTTCTTGAAATGTCTGTGACATGATTGGTTAACAACAAACAAACAAAAAGCACAATTTCAAAGCATAGCTTTACCCCTCAGTTCATAAAGTTGATTTTTATGGGTTAGAGATAGTATCTGGACTCCACTTTATAGCCTGTTTTGTGGCGTAATCCTCTTTTGAAAATGTTAAAGCTTTGTGTTATCCACCTCTGAAGTAGAGGAAATGTGAGGTTGGTAAACTGAGGATTAATTTGATCTATAAAGAAGCTGGATACTTATACTCTCATCTGTGTCTGTGATGTCACAGAACCCTGTAATTTTGAACAGTTCACTGAATAACAGATGTCAATACTGAGGTGGCTCCAAACAAAGAGATGGAGTTGTGCTTTGTTCTAACTTTTTGTCGTAAGTTTGTGGTGATTTCAAACACATATTCATAAGCTCTCAAATAGAAATCTATATATTTTCTTCATACTTCCTCCCCTCTAATTTCCCAGTCTTCAATGAAATTGTTTCCAGATGGAAACAATGATAAGAATATGTGACAGGTCACAGTTAATGTACAGCTGGACACGATGACCTCAAACAATGTCACAATTAACTGAGCAAGTTACCTTCATTACAATTAATGAGCAATTATATTCGTATCATTTTATTTTTTGTCCTCCTTGGTAGGGCTGGGGCGGTTAGCATTTTTTAATACTGCGATAACACAAAAGACCTATAGTTGCGTATTTTGTACCTTCAGCAAAAGCCTCTGACAAGTCCATCTGTCCTCTCTCGCGGACAGGGCTGCCAATGAGGTAGAAGGTCGATTTGCAGACAGAATAGTTTAACAAAGGCCGCGAACGTTGCCGGGTGATGAATGTGCATATGCATTCGCAAGTTTGTAGTGTTTGGGCGTAAGACTGGCACAATTTTGTACGTTCATTTGGCTCAAAGCCAAAATGTGGTCAATTGGGCAATGTAATATTTGGCTTTGCCACCAAGTTATCTGCCATATCACACTATGCTATGCTACGCTCATCCAAAGGGTTTTATAGCTGATTTGCTTTAGTTTGTTTTGGGGTTTTTTGACTTATTTTGTTAGTGTGAATCACTAGAATTTTTAAAATACATGTACAGCAAAGTAGATTTCAGTTCTATTATACCTTATAAACCCCTTGAAGGACTTTATACTGCGACTGATCATGAAATCTTCTTTGTTCACCCTTACTGCTCCTGTTGAAACTCAGACATTGCAGCCCGTTGTTGCTTATTAAACACACTTGGTTAATTGATCGAGCAGTTGTGTAAAGGAATTTGCTGATCTGGAGCATTCAGTTGTATTTCAACAGAATTCCAAGGAAGAAAGACATCAGCAGTGATCTTAAAGAAGCAATTGATGATGCCCATCAGTCAGGGGGAGGGTTAGAAGGTCATATGGAGTCCTTCATATTCACTTCTTCAGTGAGTTTATCCCAAAATTCATGCTTTCATTTTTCTCAGACATTTTCTTGCTTTGATATTTTCCTACATTGGCTCAACAGAATCTGCAAGAATCCTCTTGCTTCAACCACCTCTAAACAGTACATTTTGACCACAAACCAGTTTATCTTACGTTTCATTCATATAACTACACCTTTGACAGGAGATACCTCTTACTGTTCAGCTGCTTCCTGTTGGGGGTTGCAGGGTAATCTGCATGACTGATTGGGCACAAGCTTTCTGCCGGATGAATTTGAGTCCGTTTTGAATCCGGACCCCCCGCATGTTAGGTAAAAGCACAGCCACTGAGCCACCGGGAAGGCATTTTTGATAAATTGAAGTATAAATAAGGAAACCATATACAGTATATTATCAAGATTCGAGTACAAGGTGAGTAGGAATCTGGGGAAAGCACCCATCTGTGAGCAGTTGGAGTGGTAAGGGGACGTCGACATTCTGTCGAGCAGATGCACAAAGCAATCCAAGTCCAGATTGTTTTGATTTGTGGCCTCACAATGAATGAAAGAGCTATCAAATGCTATCAGAGATGTCTCTGTTCCTTGAGGAATATATCAAACCTTCCTCTCTTTAGACACCTGTCTGTTTAACACTTAACACTCCAACATACCTAATCTGCACTTACACTTCTGTTCCTGTCCTACCTATAAATAAATGTAGCACTGAATGTGTATGAATACATGAATAAATATGCTAAAGTTTCTTTTTAGGCTTAAGTGTAAATGATGTCCTTATAGGTTTGTTGGAATCAAAGTGTCTGATGTCTAAATGCAAAATATAGCAGCACAAGTCACATTATAATTTTCTTTACTATGGAGAAATCAGAGACGTAATACCTTGTAAAAAAGACTATATCAGGGAACATCTCCATGTGAATTACTTATTTTTTTGTATAGATTTTTGTTTTTTCACATGCAATACTTCATTGTTCAACAACATCATTGTTACTTTGAGTCAGTTATCTGGATACAGTCATTTATTTGGTTGCTAACAGTGTAAGTGGATGTGTTAAGTGTGCTGACCCGAGTTGCAGAGATCCAACATTGAGCCTTGAGACATTTCCCTCGTGTGTTTGATCACACACTCATTAAATAGCCATTTTCAGCAGAGCTCATTTGAAGCATATTGTCTGACACATGGAAACTCTGTACCAGGGATGAATTGCTTCCAACTTCCAGGTCCTTGAAACTCTGTGTGTGGGTCTGCACTTGAATAAGACCATAAGGAGGGAGCATTTGAGCCAGCACTTTCCCAAACCTCTTCAAAAGACAGTTAATTTCAGGTAATGTTTAAGATGAGAGGCAAATTAATGCATGATAGTTGTCATAAAGAAAGCCAAAGAAACAGACGTGGATGTTTCATTCTGCATTCTGTGTGCAGCTGGTCCACAAATGGAAAGTACATCTGTGGTGCTTCACTTCTTCACATGATATTTTTTGGATCTAAATGCTGCATCTTCCCCACAAAATAAGTGAGGCAACAGAGGGATATTACAGGGCAATATTTCTGGATGATTACTTTTTTAATGTGTCAGTTACTACCTTTGGCAAGGCAGCACATTGTAACTTCTTAAAGGTTAGGGTAAATTGGTTAATTCATATACATTCTTAAGTAAAATAAGATCTTAAAAATCCTTCATCTCTTATTTAGCCCGCCTTTTGGCAGATTCAGGTGTCACATGGTGTTTAATTTGAGGTGAGAGGATTTTAATCGCAGAAATTAAGCATTGCAATAGCAATGTATTATCAGCTTACACTGAGCAAACTACAAATCATGCTCAGAATTTTATTAAGTATATATAATCCTGCAAACCATTTTACATCTAGTAAATTGCATGATGTCGTTGCCCCTGATTGGAGAAATGGAACGAAAAAGAACTTTTTCAGACAGTTCATTCACTCATGTGGTACAAAATTGTTCTTTGTCCCAGCATAATCACTCATCAATAGATCAAAAATTGTATTGTTTGGGAGTTTAAAATAAGTGTGTCAGCCTCATGTTCATAGCAGTGGAAAGGATATTTGTTTCATGCAGAAAAATCTAGAATTGTTGGACAACACATACAGGTTGATGTGTGGAGCAGTTTTGTGTGCTATCGGTAGTGCAGTATATGTTAAAATCACCTTTACTGATACAACATTGTGATTAGACAATAAACCATTACTGCATTAAGTTTTTGTTGCATCATCCATATATTTGCTTCATCCTGATCCTGTTCAGGCCTGTGGGGGGTTTGGAGCCCATCTCAGCTGCCATCAGGCCAAGGGCAAGAGGCATGGTACGTCCTAGCGAGGCCCACATCCATCACAGAGCCACACAGAGGCAAACGAGACAAAACAACCAGCCATGCTCACACTCACGCCTCCGGGTGATTTAGAGTCGCCAGTTAACCTAACATGAATGTTCTTTTGGACCATGGGAGGAAGTGGAGTACCTGACGAAAACCCACACAGATGTGGGGAAGAAATTCTAAATCCACATAAAAATGCCTCGAACATGTTCGGCAATAGTTTGTTGATTTAAAACCATTTGGATTGTCATAATTTATTATTTCTTACATCAATACATTACAGGCAGGGGTGATAGTAAGCTGATACGGTCCGGTACTGTGTACCATTAATAAATTCAGTTGCAGTACTCAGTACCAGGAAGATGGGAGAGCCTGCCTGCTATAAAGCCCTCATTCAGGACCAGTCAGGGCCTCATTCTGGGTCAGAAAATAGATCCACTAGCAATATGCAGTCATGAAAACTACTTTTCCATTTAAAAATTCCTTGTGACTCGTTCTGAATTGTTTCTGAACTGTCTGTGCTGTGTTTTAGTTCATGCTGGATGGAGCCTTGGCCGGGCATCTCCCTCTCTTCTGCTTCTCTCCCTCTCCCCTCAGAGATAGCCTGGTGGTCTCCGTTGCGCCCACTAGGGGCGTTTTTAGGGTCTTGAAACATTGGGGAATTTAGTCCAGACCCCTTGTTCCTCTGCTCTATTTAAAAAGTGCCCCTTCAAGTCTGTGTTTATTCATTTTTCAGACGATTATTGTATTTTATTTGTTGGATCACTCTATTAGCTTACAGGATAAAATTGAGTTACATATGAATAAGATATAACATCATGTGCAGTAACAACTAACATCTGTCAGCAGCGGAAAATAACATTTATAAAAACTATATGCTTCTGATATTATATTTACTTTCTAAAGTCAACTAAACATACTTTAAGAGGATTTGCTTCTTTTATGTAACAAGAGCCAATTTAAAATTGTGTATCTCTCTCTCTATATGTGTGTGTGTGTGTCTGTGTGTGTGTTTGTGTATATATATATATATATATATATGTGTGTGTGTGTGTGTGTGTGTTGTGCAGCCCCTCATTCCTGCATGACTTCATCAGACTGTTGCTTCA
>JBAMYA010000005.1:2413188-2431071 GCA_037176975.1 Arrhamphus sclerolepis
ATATACGTATATATGTAGGTATATATATATATGTATGTATAGACACGTTTCTAAGACATGCTGCTGCAGCAGCGGGAGCTCGCAGCCTTGAACAGAGGGTCTGCTGCCTATGTTGGCTGAATAGTATTAAAAGATATAATGTAAATGTGTCTGAGGGGGTTTCCACATTACAAATGCTTCGCTTGCTGGATGCACTGCAAAAATGCACTCTTCCTTATATTTATATTATATTTTACATTTTTACGCACCAGGCACGCTCATCTCCCCAATTACACAATATAGGTCATCTAGTGTTGCTATAATGTGTCGTCTGTGCCCCCGTCGATGGCTGTTAGGGGACTGCATTAATTTCACCGCATGTTTGGACACATTTACGAATTCACAATGAATTGGCAGATCTGTTGCGTCCAAACTGCTGCTGTATAGAGCCGCGTACTATAGAGCAGCACAATAAAAGACTTGCTCACCTCACACTTGTTAGTGGAATGCATGAAGCAATTTCAGAAAACTTTTTTTTTTTTGTTCCCTGAATTTAATTTGTATTATGCGGTGGAAGTGTGCATTAATGTCGGACTCCCGCGGGACCCCCGCAAGTCCCAACGCATTTATGAGTGTCTTTCAATAGCTGCAGGCCATGATGTTGGAAAACTCTGAATATAATGAAAAAGTAATGAATACAGTTGACGTGGAGATTGTTCTATATTTAATTGATTTGTTGGTCATGAGGAGAGAATAGATAGGATAGAAAAACTGAGATTCGTAGAGCAGTGATATAAAATGATAAAACAAAAAAAAAAAAAAACATTTTATAGCACGCTGTTGTTGTTTGTTGTCACAATGACAACAAAATGGAACAATTAAATTGAATTTATAATCAGTGCAAATTTCTCATTTGAAGATAAAAAACATACTTTGAGGTTTAAAAAACAGATTTTTTTTTTTTACTTATAAAACTCAAAATGAAAGAGGGATTTTCAAAAAAAAAAGTTATGCCATCAGGAAGTACTTCAAGTAGGTCAACGACCCCACTGACCTGATTTCATCACCAGTGCCTGTCCAAATAGACCAAAGGATGTTGCCTGAGGATGTTAAACTATTTATCGAGTTCAATAGCTAAATGTGAAAAAAGACATTATAAAAGTGCAGTATTTTATTCCTTTTAACTAATAAATCATAAAAAATGAACATACTGTCTTCGGGTGTGTCTGTGAGATTATTTTTTTGGATGCTTTTAATTTTGTTGATGTTTTCAGGTATGGAAGAAAAAAACAAACTTTGCTACCTATAAATTATATTTCTAATACACACAACAGAATGTATTAATCTGCAGCACCCAGGTGCTGTAACAAAAAGAAAAAAAAGCATTTCCATATTGGCTACATTTGCTGCATTCACCACCTGCTTTGTCTTTGATGGTTTAATAGAGGCCTTTTTTTTTGTCGCCCTGAGGTTACACATCACTTCTAAACTGAAATATCATCTTGATAATTGACAGGTGGAGGAGGTGAGAACTTCAGCTAACCAGGGTGGATGTTCAGATTAGCAATGCTGCCGCCGCCATGCTGTCACGTTCCAAAGCTTTGTTCCCTTTTTTATCACTTGTGTTCTTTATCCTTCTCTGTGACAGTTTTTTCGAGTATAAGGAGGGTTTATCTAGTAGCTGATACACAGTTTTATTTTGCCAATATCAAAGCTAAGTTCTTTGCTGAAGGTCATAGTCACTGAAAGTAGCTGGAGGAAGAGAGAGAACTCAGAAGAAAGAAATAGAGATGCATCTAATGCTTTAAATTTGACTGACTGGCCAATGACAAAGCAATTGGTGGTGGTGGTGGGGGGTATAAATGCATCACAGTTTTCTTCTAGGCAGTAAATGTATGGAGCTCAGCAGGAAAGTCTTTCTTTTAGACGTGTCTGTCTTTCAGTTAGCTCAAAATCCCCACTTTGATACCTAACTTGCTAAAAAAACAAACAAAAAAAACAGCAAACTTCACCTCACAATTATCATTAACAGCTTTTGGAGCCTGCAATCCAAAGCCTTTATAGTCTGTAAAGTCTCTGCAGTTCATGATATCATGAATTTTAAACACCACCTGAGCCCAAAATGCACAATACCAAGCAGGGGATACTTCTCCGATGTTCGAGCTCTTTAATCCTGTTTCATGCAACACACACAACCTGCTGCAGCCAGTCGCAGCACAGCACTCGCTTGTGCGACAGAAATGCAGACTTCTGATGTCAGCCACTTCTATGCCACATAATCCCCTTCTGCTCCTGATCCCTTATTAGTTGTTGTTGAGTTTAAAACATGACTTAACAGCTTATCAACAAAAAAGAAAAAAGAAGAGAAAAAAAGTCTTATTAACAAACATCTTGTCTTGTTCATGAGATTGAAACAGCGGTGAGATTAATCCTGGTATTATCTAGGTTTGACTTCAACCCTGGCACATGGATTTAAACCTCTGCCCCGTGTGTAAACACTTCTTTTGAAAAGCTTAGTGACTTTTATTGGATGAAATGCAAACATATGTAAGCTGTGTTCTGTGTCTTCTACATCTAATACACAAGTAAAGGGCGCTTTTACTTTGTTTTAATATAAACGTTAATACAAATCTCAAAGGCTAAAATAATGAAATGAATAAATAAAAGCAACGCCTGACAGCACTTCGTGTCACCTGTGAGTTGGGCCAAGGTTCAGTGAGCAGTTCGTACGTGGAAGGTAGAACCGGGCTGACGCCGCCATCGTCGTCTCCACGCAGCTTTACACCGCGCTGCACTTGCTTTACCGCTGAAGTGAGTAGAACAAACGCTGTAATGCTCAACACACCACAAGAAGAAGGTGTGATTCCACCTCCTACAGCACGCTTGAGACCGATTTACATCGTAGAGCTGTGAAGTGTCATTCAGTCAGGAGCTCTCATGTCTTTCAGTATAATTGTGATCCAAGTTTGGTTTTCAGCTATCCTCATATCTTGACTAGAAACCAGCTAGACGTCTTCTCGTGGTTGCTGAAGATATCTCGGCCCTCATCTGAAAGGCTTCTTCAGGCTGGTTGGGAGTTTCAGGCTCATGAGCTGTTTGCCGGGATGTCCGCACTTAATGAGTCACCGAGGTTGCGTGCAACTCGCCGGCCCTCCCTCTCTTCCCTGCAGGTCACTGCGATGTTGTCGGCTGTCGGTTGTTTACCTGCTTGTCCGGGATGTGAGATGTTTTGATGTGGATCATGGGTGCAGCCTGCTGTGGAGGAGGGTCAAGGCTGCAGCACTGGCAGGTTTTCTTTTACCTGGTGGGCTGCAGGTGTAAGTGCCCCCACCCGCGCCTCTGAACAGGGCATGCAGTGGGCGGACTGACTTATGCACAGACATTAATACCATATATGTATAAATAAGATATTTATGTCACTGTTTGTGCTGTACAATATCATGAAATATCTTGTTCAGATTTAACACTGGATATAAATGTATCCCTTTCCTTTTTAATGAGTTATAACTTATAAAAGACAAGCTGGATTGAAACATTGCCTCATTATCAATGTACTTTTTTGTTGCAGCCCTAAAGGCAACACGCTGACCCATGCACTCAGAACTGAAGTTGCAGGGAACACTTTGTTTCCATGGGCGTTGTGTGTTTTAATGTACAGTGCTGACTTCTTCTCATGTTTTTATTTTTTTCATACACTGCACTTATATGTTTGATTTTTATGCTGCCGTTTGCATTTGAGACTCTCGGGAACTCATAATGTTGTAAACTGAAAATCAGAAAAGGAGGGCACCGTGAGTTTTTCTCGACCGCAGACCTTTGGCTGTTTGTCTACATCAGTATGCAAAGGGAATGTCAATGAAGACAGCAAAAGCAAGCACAGGCCTTCAGTCGTAGTTTAAATAACTTCAAACTAAATAGGAAACGCTCCTCAATCGCTCCTGCTTTTTATTTCTAATTCACTAATTGGCGGTAACGTATATGTCCATTCTGTGCGTTCTGCCTAGCAGGGCAGGAAACAAGGTGTAGTGAAGACAAGGAAGCATGCATGATGAATGTTCAGCGACTGCTACAGGGTCTGAGCGTTCTTCAATCAAGCTGGTAGACCTGTCTGTGCCACCATATTTATGATCCGAGCACCACAAACAACTTAGATGAAGATAAGAGATGCTGTCACTGAGATAAGAGGAAAAGAAACAAGTAGAGGATCCGAGTCACTGCTTTTTCTAGTGGACAAATACCACTTTTTTCATGGAGATGAATGGTGTTGAGGGGGATTAACAGGTCCGCACAACTTACTCTTTTATGATTTAGGCCTGCAAAAACAGCAATGGAGCATTAGTATACCCTCTACATGGACTCACATCCATGAGTAATGTTGCAGTGTGCAACAATGCCCTCTGATATCAGCTTTTTATTTTTGTGGTGATGTTATCATTTTGTTGTTTTGAAGATTAAAGACCGTGAATTATGATGAAAGTTTAGAACTGATTTGTTGTCAGTTTTCAAAGGGCCTCTTTCATGAAATGTAAGCAGAACGGATTTGTGCGTAAACTGTTAGCAGAGTTAAATTTATGCATGTTTTATCATCCATTCAAAGGCTAGGATTATGTCATGCTGATGCCTTTTATGGCCTGTTATTTTCACAATATGGAGATACCTTTTAAAATATATTCTAAACATGAGAATAATTCTGAAATATGTTACATTTGTCTTGATTGATCTTGTTTATGTCTTAAATGGACTGACAGCTGCACATACAGCGATGCCCTTGAAGAGAGCACCAATGGTGCTATGAAGCTGTGGTGGATTCCTCAGAGATTTGTGCTAATTTATGGGCTTCATAAATGCAATACCAATCTGCAATCAGTTAGAATTCCCTAACATACTTAGATTTTAGGGGAAAAAAACCCCAAAAAACCAAATATTTCAGGAATGAAGCCCAATGAGACAACTTTTAGGTATTGGTTACAGGCCACACCTTTTAGTTCATTAAATAAAGTTTGAATCTAATTAAATGATAATAAACTGGATACTTCATTCCATGTCTGAAGGACCAGTTTAAGTAACCGAGTCCAGCATCTTCAGCTGCGCAGCACCTAACCCCATATGGGTCCCATGGACGGATGCTCAGCCAACCAGTCGATCACGTTCCCCTTTTTAAGGAGCTGCCACAAATATTGCTTTGGCATCGGCTTTATATAATACACCCTTTCTGGCACAGAAATCTCTATTGATACATGTTGGGGACTGACATTGTATGAACATGTTACATGGTGGCAAGCCGACAAAAGGCAGGACCCAGATGCAGGTAAGAATGAAAAAAGAACAAAAAACATTCATCTAAAGGATGACAGAAAAAATGGATTAGAGCACTGGGAAGGCAGCAGTAGTATGGGTGGAGGCCAGAGCTAAGAGTCAGGAAGGTTTACTGGAGAACTGGCAGCGGGAAGGTGGAAGGAAGGCTCCTTAAGAAGACCAAGTGACTGTAAATGGTTGCAGGTGGGGAAGCTTGCACAGGTGAGGTGATTGGCTCGAGCTCTCTGCCCTGCAGTCTCTGCAGCTGCTCCAGAGTTCCTGAAGAGAAGGCAAAGCAAAACATAACCCAACCCAGCGGTCCTTCCCAGGACCGCATCCTAACAGAACACTTGCTTTTGACATCTTAGCGGCTGGGCAACGCGATGGAAATGATCTATTCTACGGGTGCCTGTTGATCCCCATCACTAACAAGCAAAATGCAGCCAGTCAGATCACGTTGCTTCAACTGGATCATGTCAGGGAATAGGGGCCACGTATGTTGGCTTCTGGCTAACTCAAAGTCATAGCTAAAACATAATGCCGCTATTTAAAAATTATCTTTACTGATGTTCATGTTTAGGCCAAAACCTGATAGTTTGGAAGTTGGAGATTTCGGTTGTGTAAATCTCAAAGGAATCCAGCCTACTTGCATGGAAAATAAATAACTAAATCCTCTCTGAGGGAGGGCCCCTGTTTGGGAAGAATGATTGACAGCATATGTGATGCCAGTAAGAAACACAGTCCCTTTGTTGTGTATATGTGTGCAAGGTGATGAGTAAAGTCTGGTGGGTATACCCCAGCCTCCTGAAGAGCCTCACTCGGAGGTGAAAGGAAGTTAAACCAGTTTTTAAATTCAATGTGGAAGATGCCTCAAAATTCAGGTAAACAAAAGTTGAACTGAATGAATATCAAGTATTAAACAAAAGGTACATCCACTGTTTGCTCAGCAGGTCCTCTATGTACAGCTGCGGCAGAACACTCCTCGCCGTGCTATCCTGAGGACTGTGCTGCCACTCACAAACTATTCACACTGTGAATTTGGAGCTTACACATGTCAGTTCAATAGCCCAGTTAGTGATGTGAGCGCCAGTCAGTTTGACTGATTTCATGAAGCATGTTTGATTTTTTTTTTTCTTTTCTCAAGATGAGATGTGCTGGGAATGAGAATTTAAAAGCTTCCGTAGCTTCTGAATATAATTAGAGAGCCTGCAGAGAACCAAAGAAAGGGGTGGCAGAGTGTAACTCATGGTATAATTCGAAATGAAACTGTGATGTAGGAGCAGTTTTGTCATGTGGAACTCTCTTAAGGGCCAGATCATGCCGTGTGAAAGTCTCTCTGATCATGAAACATGACAGCAGATGCAGATTCCTCACTGTGAGATTTGCACAGTGATTTGGATGAACAGCTGTAGGGTTCTACAGTGTTCTTCCTGATCAGTGCTAGGAAGCACAGGTACAACCTCCCACCAGCTGATTTCTTTCTCACTCTGTTTGTAGGCACAGCTTTGATGAAGAAGCCGACTTCCTAAGATTCTTGTAAAAGGGACCCTCTTCAACAAGTATGGGGTCACCATGGAAACAATTTCTCCTGCTGTCTGTCATCAGTGGCCTTTCAGGTAAGGAATTAATAAGGTAGTTCCAGAGATAGAAATGCAGGTGAATAATCTCTTTTTGCACTGGCATTATAAGGAAGTACTCGATGAAATCTACTATAATGACATAATTGTTGTAAATGTGACTCAGATGAGAGAGTTGCACTTTTAAAAGGGGAGACTATTCACATCTGGTTTTTCATCTGGTCTTTGATGTACCCAGTTGTGCGTTTAAATGAAGATGTCACGGTTCCTGCAGTATTACTTCTGCATTTGGTTTTTAAGCCTCAGTCCTAATCATTTGAAGTATACAGCTTTACTTGTAGCTTTATTGGTTGCCAGATGTAACATGATAGGTGCTTTACTTCTTCACAAAGAAAGAGAATACAAAAAAATCAGCTTAATGGTCAAAGTACCTTTGTGATCCTGCCAGGTCTGTGGCCCAGTATCAATCAAAACTGCAACCCAGTAGCGCTAATGTTCCCTCTTTAGCACTGTTTTCTGACGTCATATATCAAGTGTCTCCTTTGGTCAGTCTAGAGCGTGAGTCTGCTCTTCTAATGGATTCTGCCCTTTTTTTTTAGCCTAACAGAAGTGCACATTTGCAGGAATCAAACAGCCCTGACTTCACTGTTCATCTGTTTGTTAAACTAAACAAAGAAAAGACAACAGTTGTTTCTTAACCCTCAAGCTTTGTCTTTAAGACACCGTCGGATTCTGAGGAAATTATGTTTGCATTCATTGTATCTTTTATGTTAAATAATACACTTCAGACAGGAAAAGTGTCATTTATGCTGTGAGGTCAAACCAGTAGGCATTTCATTTAAAGCATGTTACACTGTGCAATTAAATATACGTTAAATCGTGGCTACAGTAGAAATAAATCAGGCTCAGGCATCACTGGGTCATCACATGATTACATCAGCAGCAGCAGGTTGCTGATGATGTGATGATGCACCGATGACTTGAAGGTTAGCGCTTTCACAGTTGTCAGAGTGATGTTCATGTGCCTTGAAAAGAAAAGAAATAAAATCAAGAAAAAGCAGTGTCTTTCTTCCTTATTTGCACATTTTTCCTCCAGTTTCTCCGCTGCATCTGGCGCTGTTGTTGCTAGGCTACTCTGCTGTGGAGACGCTCTGACGTTTACGTTATTTCATGGTGCGTTCCTATTGGTTGGTTAGCTGACAGAGACAGGCCGTCACTCTGAATTTCTGACACTGCTGATATCTGTTGCAGCCCGTCTTTGTGACCCAAAGGTAGTTTTGAGCTACTTTGGCCAATTATTTTTTTGCCGATTGTTCGTCTGAGACGGTCAAAATCATCAGTGTGAACTCAGCATTAGATTAACTGCTTCACTTGGTATCAGAGAAACACTAAATAATGACATTCTTCCAAGTTACATTCGTCAATCTGTCTCTTTACCCTTTAGTTTTCCCATTAATTTCACCTTTAGTTATTCATGGAATAACTGAAAAGCAAAGCAAGTCTCCGTCCCGACTGGGAAGGAGAAGCGTGAGAAGTGAAGACAACCGACTATTTCATGGCTTTCAGTGTAAATGCTAGATCAATAAGATGAATTACAAACAGCCTCAATAAATTCCGCAAAAAAGTCTAATAGTCTTACAATACCAGTGATAAACTGTGTAATGATTCAGTTTTGGTAAACATATGTTTGGGTCTGCCTCTGTGTTCCCAGTGAGCCTGATAAGCTTTGGTGACATGGATGTGTTGCTGACACATGCTGGGACAGAGTAAGCACACACGTTGTTTAACAAAAAACAATAAAAATGAGCAGTCCAAGAGGAGCAAATAATGTCAAAAAGTAGATATTTAATGTTGGATATTGTCGGTCCTCTTCAGCAGTGCAATATCTGCTTTAAGATATGGACTCAATCTTTGCAGACAAGAAACGTACCCCTCCTTCGTCTGAGTGGCAGAAAGTACCAGAAAGAAAGGCCTGCTCCAGAGAAAGCTTTTAGCTGCGATGTTTGTTTAGGAGCCAGCAGCAGGCCTCTGCTTTTATTTGGAAACGCGCGCAGAGGGTTGTTGTAATTTGATCGGAGCAATTTAAAGTATTGTCTGCAAAGTGTAATGAGTTCCTCTCCTGGGATTTCAGGGGAAATGTGTGAGAAAAATAGTCAAGTTAAATCAACTACTGTGCGACAGTTCATAATCGAAACGCTGTCTTCATTATACGTGTGCTACAAAAAGCATTTGAATGCAACATGAAGTTGTCACGCAAACACACGAAACATTCAAACCTGCGACTGTAGATCTAAAAAAGCAGAGCAGAGAGTCGCACACATCCTTCCCCAATGATCCTTTTTGTGAAAACAACTGAAAACTAAACAAACTTCTTTATTGACTTTGCTGACTCTGCAATAGTATTCAGTGTCTCGCTGTTTGAGCAATTCTGCAGCCTCATATGTTGTTTGAGGTGCTCTTGATTGTTCGATGCAGCTTGCTGAATCACTGGCTCAACATTTAAACCTCAAATTTAGACCAGTGCCGCAGGTTTTTCTCTGGAAAAAGCAGCGAGGTGGACTTTGGCACACCTTGGTGAACTGCATTTCTGACTGTTAAACTTGTGATTGCTTCACAATTCTGGGAAGCAGATCGATGCACAATTGAGTAAAATTGCAGTCAGTTCCTCAAGGGAAATTTAAGAGACTCTATTGTCTGCTTTTTAACATGAAGTGTCATCCAGTGATCGAGAAATGGAAGAAAGTCCTTTATTATTTAAATCAGTATTTAAGAGCTGAATGTGAAGCAGTTTATGTAAAAGTGTGATATAGTCAAATACAGGACAGGAGAACACGTTCAACTGCAGAATACCTGTTAAATGCAATTAAGTGATGGAAACGTCTCAGAGCAACAGGAACACTTTGACCCATCTGTCATTTTGTCTTTGCTTCATGTGATATAAAGAAAACAGATTCTTGCATGCAAAGGCCTGTGGTACCTCTGCAGCATGAACCTGGCCAGTGTTTCTGAGGTAAGTATACATTTTAGGTGGGGAAAAAAAAGTACATTCTTTTAAAGCTGACCTCTCAGAACATATTGGTATATTTGTCGAATGTCATTGTTGTATATTAAAGAAAGAGAGAAATCCTGTATCTTGAAAAAAATAGCTTTCCTAAAGCAAACACCTGATTTAGGAAAGTTTTAATTATTATTCTACTTTGACCCCCCCCCAGTTCTCTTTAATACTTAGTTTGATTATTTCATATTCAGTTAGATGGACAAGGTTACCTTTATACTGTCTGACTGACTATTTTAATTTAACCCCTTGTGGTGAAGCTTGTGGTCTCGCTCAGCTGCAGAGAAGATGTGACGTTGTGGTTCAAGGGACCAATGAGGGACAGATCGGCAAATAGCCAGTGAATAAAGAAAACAAACAATATTTTATGGTTGTTGTCTGTTCCTGCTGCCTGAAGACCCTGAGCAGCAGAGTAGTTCCACCCTATAAAGTCCAAATATGCTGGACATGACTTCCAGAGGCTTCTGCATCACCAACAGAGTCAAAACTTTCTTCAAAATAAGCACAGATGTGATCAGAAAACTGCCATAGTTGCCCCGTGTATCAAATGTCATAAAAAGCAGCAGCAATATGAATGAAATGAACAGAGTTGTTAAAATGTCCATCAAACATTTCAAACTCAAAAAGCTACGACTTTCTTTTATTTACAGTCGTATTTCACACGGCTTCCCAGTGTCCTTCTTTCCAGTGTCTGAGACAGAAATAAGCAGAACTGGGAAATGAACGCTGCTTTAAGGCTCTCCTGATCCCATTTACACCAGCACTGTAGGTTCTGAGATACAGCTGAGGACAAAGTAGGGAGGTGAACTTTATATTTCTAACTCTTAAAACTTGAGAGAGCTTTGCAGTTGCTGGAGCAGATCAATGCACACTTGAGTGAAATTACAGTTGATACCTCAAGGGAAATCAAGAGATACTGTTATCTGCTTGTTAACCAGCAGAATCAAAACTTTCTTCAAAATGAACCTTTTTGTGGTCAGAAAACTGCAAAAATACATTAAATAGTACATAGAAATAAAAAGAGGAGTTGTTTAAATATCTATCAAAAACTTCAAACTCAAAAAATCTATGATTACTTGTCTTTTTTTGTTTTTTTTATAAGTCAGACTCCACAGCACTCTTCTTTTCCTTTCACTATTTGAGAAGGAAATAAGCAGAGCTGGGAAATTAATGTAGCGTTCTTTCTTCCTCCCTTTCTTCCTTTCTCTCTTTCTAGCCATTTAAATCATTTCTGTCCATTGATTTTTGATCTCAGGGTCTGTTTCCTTGGCACTTCATTTGTTTGACAGTATTTGCTGTGCTGGCACATTACAGGTGTCTTGCCCCACTGGGCGCCCTCAGTTTCTGTGCTTTACCCTCAACGCTCTTTCCTGTATATTTTGTATTTTATTATTTGTATGTATACATATATATGTGTGTGTTTGTGTGTGTGTGTATGTTTATTTTGAAAAAACAGATCAGTGCCACTTCTGACAAAATGGATCTCTCCTTCTTATATAATATTTTTCATTGCCACAAACAATATTCTATACTTTTCCTATATTTTGTCCAGTGGTTAATACATTGATGGACGCTTTATTCACCCTTTCATGGCCATAGCATTTCTGTAACAAACTTTATTATCCCAATTTTTCTTATTTTTGCAGTTTTGCTCTGTATTAGTTCTTCTATCATTTCTTTAGTCTTTGTTGAATGAGAGGGCACGGCTATATATTGTAGAGCAGACAAATGAAATTTTATGGAAATGTCATAAAAACCTGGAGATAAATACACACAATACACCAGCATTGTCCTCAGGCGTATTGTTGCTTGTAACGATGGGTCTTTATGTTTGTTTGCCTTTTTCTCTTCAAGCCGTGGGAGGATTTTTCTGATTTCATCCAAACATTTTTATTTTAGAGGGGTTCTCAATGAACATTTATCATATCTCCTTAAGGGTTTTATTTCTAGCTGGCCTCCGAAAGTCTTTGGCAGGGCATTGAAGAGAAAGGAAAAAAAAATCTGTTAGTAGAAGCTCAGATTTAGGAAAAACAACATGTGTTTTGTCCTGTTCACGGAACACTGGCCCAGCTCTTTCCCCATAATGGATTGTGGAGTGGGAAAGGCATATGAATGTATCCCGGGGGCGTCCATCCCTTCCTGATGGAGAAACTGCTGTGGGGCATTTTGAAGGAGATTAACTTGTCTGATAGCAACAAGTCACACTCGTTCATGGTGAGAGTTGAGTCTCATCAGAACTGCCCTTTACTGCGTATTTTGCTGATAATTTTTATGGATAAATTCTCTGTTCTCACCCAAGGGTCATAAGGTGTCCAACTTGGTGGACTCTCCTCCGTGTCTTTTTTGCTAATGATGTGTTCCCGTCGGCTTCATCCAGCTGTGACGTCCATTGTGCAGTGGTGCAGTTTACAGCTGGCACCTCTGAATCTGAAGCACTGGTTCCCGTCTGTAAAAACAGTGGAGTGCTTTCTCCAGTTGGGGATGAGTTATCACCTGAAATAGAGGAGTTCAAGCATGCCTTTAGTTGTGTTTGCTTCTTTGCTTTCTGCTGGCAGCTGGGAAAAGAAATAGAGTGGGCACCGCAGCACCTGCGGTGACCTTAACAATGGAATTTCAGATAGAGGCAGCAAAAATGAGCTTTTCCCGAGGACTGTCTGCGCATCTCTACTGGTGTCTCCGCACAAAAATCAAGGAAGTGATGGAGCTGAGACTGCTGTTACCCAAACTCAGATGCGCTGTAGAATGGATGAATGGGCTGATTTAGTCACTGAGGGGGGCTGATCTCTACACTCTCATTATAACTTGACTATATTTGGATTAAATAGTCATTTTCCACCTCATTCAGAACAGTGCAGAGAAACAAGAATGCTTTCAGTACTTTCAGATCCAACAGCATGTGGCATGTTTCAAAAGTATCTCATATTTTAATAAGAGGACTGCACTTCAAACTGGTTTTCAATGTTGTCAGCGTGATGAGCCAGGAGCAGTTATCCCCACTGATATTTTCTAATAGTCATGACACGATGGTTTGAGTAATGGATTATTGACCTACAGTTCCCTCAGAATACTCTGAAACTTTGAAGACAGGCGATCCTCTTTTTTCCCCTCTTTGCTTGTCTCTTCTATTAAGTCATTTTCATTCCACAGATATTCAAATCACATATAGGCAGAGAGGGCAACACAATTAGATTTTCTCTCATGTTTAAAAGTGGGCAGGGCAGACATCATGTCTGAGGCTTTGAAAGAAAAAAAAAAAAGAAAAAATTCTACCATGCTGTGAGCAACTGATTGAACTAAAATGTTGCATGGAGTGTTAAATGTGGAATGGTAATTCAGCTATTCCTTGGCTAAATCTGAGGTATCTAAATATTAAAAGTGGGATGCAGGGAATATGGAAGTGTAGTACTGTATAAGTAATGCATGAAGTCATTTTCATCAAGGGCAAAAGAGTCACACACCAGAAATAAAGCTGTGTGGGGAAAGGAAGGGGTATTTGCATGCAGCTGGAGAGCCGGGCCAGGCAATGAATATATTGCTGTGAGTGTAAAGCTTGAAAAATAAACGTTAAAATATGGAGTTGGATGATAGTTAAGAAGCTACCTCCAACAAGGTTTGCATTTCAAATTTTCCCATAGTCCCAATAAGAAATAGTGACTTGTCACAATACTTTTACTTGCCCTGTTTCGCAGATAAACTGGACAGAATACTGGAAATGTTGAATCTATTCTGGGTGACACCATCAGGGACTGGTGGACTTCCTCCAGCTGGCAGGAGAAAATGACTTGTGAACCTGACTTGTGATATACACACAATTTGAGTCAGAGGGATGAACGGCAAAAAGAGAGAGGGGGGTAAAAGGAAAAAAATAAAAATAAAGTCATTGTTGATTTGTGTGAGCGTGAGAAGTTCAAGTCTTGGCAGTCGAGCTACTTTGGTGTGCCCAGTGATCAACGCTGTCATCAGCACGCAGGGATTTTAGATTTGGCATTTCAGAGTACACAACTACATACAATAAGCTTGTGTGGTGAAGCCAAAGATTGTTGCTGTCCTCAGTCGCGGTTGGAAAAGTTTGTCGGAGTTGGTTTTTGTCCAGATACAGAACACATATAACTTCAGATCATTATTATTATTATTATTTATTCCTTTTTCAATTCATTTTATTGTAGAAATATTTTGTATCTCCAGAAAAGGACTAAAATTAGTACCAGTAAAAGAAAGTATGTTGAGGCTCCCACACTGCTCATTAGAAGGCATGACACATTAATACCATGCATTATACAACACCACTGCAGTTTCATTGTTAGTCATACAATCCCCTTAGTACACCCAGAATGAGGAGAAAAGACGAGGTTTTAGTAAGTAGTCCACTGTGACAGGAGGTGAGGTGAGGTTGCATATAATGTATGGATTGTTCTATCTGTAATGATATTCTGCTGAATAAATGGTCTCAAGCATAATCAGCCTCAGTCAATATAATCTCCCTGTGAAGGTCTTCATTAATCTTACAGGCTATGGCTAATCATACCCGTCTACTTGAGCCCCCACGAGCGTCTCACCTACTTACTGTATGTTATTCCAATTAATTTTTCATGACAGTCCAGAGGTCGCAGACGAAGCCTCACAAGACTAAAACATTGTCCTTTTTTGTTCAACTCCATGACCTAATCCTAGTATGTGAGTTTTCAGCGTTTCCCCAGGTCTGCAGGCGTCCTCCTTTAGTCTCACCTTCACCTCTGCTGTTGATTTGTTTGCATAATAATGTAATCTCCATTAAAGCAAACTCGCTGTTTAATAGTCGAACATAAGTACGATAATCAGGACACGGTACAGGAGTGTTTGGCTTTTTGTTCTTCATTCAAGTATAAAATGGCTTTAGGTGTCTCTGTTGATGTTATCTGAAAGGTGGTGTTAAGGCCTGAGATGATAACTGATGGCGCTGCGTCGGAGCTCTCAGAAATGCAGCAGGTGCTGCCCTTTCAGCAACAATGCATGTTTCTGATTTTTCGCCCTCTGAGAGATAGGGATCAGTGGGATCTGCAAGGGTCACTGGTTTTTATCAGAGGACGGTGACAGCTGACAAGAGCAGCTTCAGTAGTCCCCCCCCTCCAACCCAAAAAAAAAAGAAAATCTTTGTTTAGGATTTAACCTCGAGTCTGGAATGTTGTTTTAATGGGAAAAATGAATGATGCACTCTTAATTTCCACTTGCCAAAGCAATATGTAATTTTATGTGACACAAATGGGACAAATTGCACGACAAGTACAACTCAGGAAACAAATGTGTGTTTGTGTTTAAGGAAGTTTTCAGCTTGAAGAGAACAAAATCTCAGAATTTTGTTGGAATATCATCTCCGACCCAGTTTTTTTTTTTTTTTTGGTTTTGTTTTTTTCCTGCTAGAGCCAACGTGCCTGTCAGGAACTATTACTAGGATGCCACTTTACCACTGCAGGCATACTTAAGCCACCTTTACACATGCACTGGAGCCATGAAATATTTTAGACGTTATCTAAAGGGACTGTGTGTGGCAATACAAAGGTCTGCATCAGACAGACAGGACTGCACCAGGAATGTACCAGCAAAAATGTCCAAATGAGTCCATGTGTGAATAGAGCACATGATTCAGAGCTCACAGCGAGCAACTGTCCGTCCAGATAATGGCTGCTGCGTCATACATTTGCAGCTAGTTTTTTCTTTCTTTCTTTTGTTTAAGACCAAGATGAACAAATAAGCAATTATCCTTGAACATTTCTAACTACATCTTTGTTGATCTACAACCTTTTACTGAGACAAACAGGCACACTTGCCTCATTAAAAGCTCCAGACCTTCACCAAAATTTACCAGCATGCGCAAAAGTTAAATGATGCTTTTGAATAGAGATGTTAGTTGTCAGCAAGTTTGACCTCATGTTGAGCTGTATGATAAATGATTGCATCGTTATTAATGCTAGACATCCTTTGAAAACAAAAAGAGTGAATAGAGGAAAGTTTATAGAGTATACAAGGAGGAACTTTCTGGAATATTTCATAATGGGCAAGTAAGTTGGTGATGTGAGGATGTCAGGACTGGATTTTACAGGAGTGTCCGCCAAACATATAAAGGATTTTCAACCACTATACTAACCTAATTATTATTAATTATTTTACCAAAACATAATACACAGCCTGACCAGTCACATGACTGGTTTTAGTTTTTACTGTCACAAAAAAAACACTGTACATACTATACTGGTAACGGTTGTCAGACCAGTATGCAGTTCATGCTGTATATCACATTTTAGCATGCAGCGTGTGTTAAGATAAATACATGCATTTTTAGAAATGCCCCTTGTTATCCCAAGAAAGGATGAGCTGTGACTCAAATTTCTTTTTAATTTTGCCCAAGATCAGTTCAAATAATTATTTTTTTGTTTCCAACTGAAATTTCGCAGCTCTTTCAGCATCTCTGGTGCCTGATATTGAGAAACGATGCAGTGAGTCTTGGGAAATCTCAGTGGATAAAAGCTCAGGCCGGAAATTGCTAATGGATAGTTGTGACCTCCAAGTCCTTAGGCAACACTGCTGCTGAAAAATCATGGTGCCAACCTTGAACAGGGTACGAGGAAGGACTCAGGCATACCTTGAAAAACCATTGTCATTTGACACAATCCAGCACGACATTCAAGAAACGTAACTTGAAGTGTATCGCATGAGGAGGAATCAAATCTGCTAAGAAACACCTGAGCTCTCTGGACCTGAGCTTGTTACGGATGGAAAGAAAAACAATGCATTTGCTCTTTGGTCAGCTGAGTCCATGTTTCATCTTATTTGTGGTAGAAAATTGACATATGTGCCAATAATGAGAAAAGCATCCAGGCTGTCGGTGAAAGGTGCCACAGCCAGCGTCTGTGACGGTATGAGCATGCATCAGTTCTCCATAGGATGTGTAACCTGGTTATATGTTTGAATGGGCCACTGATAGAGTGCAGTAAATTTGAATTTTAGACATATGCTACCATCGAGGTGGTAATTTTCCCTGGAGGTCTGGTTATTTCAGCGGGACAATGCCAGGCATCGTTCTGCACAACTGGCCACCATGCAACTTCAATAGAAGAGAGACTTGATCTTCCTGATCTTAATCTCTCGCCTGTAGAATTTGTACAGAGCATCATTTAGAGGAGAATCAGACAACAATGACCACAGACTGTTGAGCAGCTGAACTCCTGTTTTTCATCCAGAATAGACAGAGATTCTTGTTGCCAAACCTGCAACAAAAGGATGATGACGCAACACCATTATAGACATGCTGTTCTTCTGACTGTTCTGCCTGAGTTCCTGGCATCAATTTCTAGATTTCTTTATGTTTCATACATGTATTACATTGGTCAGTGAAGACAAGGAAATGTTAAACAAATGAACAAATTACAAAGAAAAGATAACTTTCTGGAAATTGTTCATGTGCCTCTGAGTCCTATCCTCGAGACAACTAAGGATTTATAATATTTTGCTTTAGCAGATATCCAGTATGTCTTTATTTACCAGCTTCCTTTGGCTTTGACTGCTGATTGCTTTGTTTCAGCTATGAAACATGGCGAATGCACTTTAAAGTGCTCAAGCAAAATAAGTAAGTAAATGTAACCTCCACCAGAGTTAATGTTCATTTCTGGTCCATGAGATATTTAGCTGGAAAGCTTTGATGCGCTGCAACAGATGACGTGTCTGTCACTGTGCATCCCAGATTTGCTCTGTGATAAGCATTTCAGTGCTATTCTTTATGGCTTTGATCCAGTCTGAATTCAGAGTAGAATACTTTGCTTTAAACAGTGTAGAGAAAAAATAATTTGCATATCAGCATTCATATATATATATATATATATATATATATATATATTCTCCTGTTTTTTGCCTAAATTATAAAATTAAATTAAATAATTGCCCAGCATGACTTTGAGTCTGGAATCTGGCTATTCTAGCGATTCTAAAGCTTGACTATTACATCAG